>BMAW01129442.1:809108-957651 GCA_019974015.1 Nephila pilipes | reverse complement strand
ATATTACGTAATACTTCATACGACGCATAATTGCATAAGGTGTTTAATGAGAAATATTTTATCCCAGAAGTTCATAGATGTCTTCAGCACTCTTCACAACAAAACGGATCTATTAATTAGCAAAACTCAGAACTAGATTGCCCACCATTGCTCTTGTTTTCTTTACTCGGCGGTGAGTCTGGACGAATTTATCATCTGATTCTAGTGCCTTATTCCAGTTGTGCTCAGGTGCACATGAGAAATCTCATCTTTTCACGCGCAGCATCCACAAGAGAGCTACGAAAGCCCACACATGGTCATTGCATCGAAGTGGTGGCCATGGCGATGATAGTGTTCTGTATGACGACATATCTCTTTTACGTAATCAAAGTCAGGACCAAAATGCTGGGAAGACCACACGTATCTGATCATATCACACAGACTACAAAGTAAAGCTGATGAACTCGACAAATGGCAACCCCTGCGCAGCCTGGGTGTCGTTGAATGGGACATTGAGTTAGAAGAATTACTGTTCCATTTCTTAAATATGTGATCTTATTTATATATGAAAAGATGGTTATATTTGAATCTTTATAGTTATGAGCTCTAATAATTTCATTTGAATTAATAACGCACGATGAATACTCAAGATAGTTTCATTTATCAAAGAATAAATTATAAGGACAAAGTGAGTGCTGATAAGTAATATTCATATTCATTTATCTCGATATATTCAACATAGCGCCAGTAAGATAGTAAAAATCAAAGTGCAATGGAACATATGATGTGTTCCCATGAAAAGTAAAATGATAGTTAAAAGAGATCTTAAATAAATGATTAGAAACAAGTGTTACACCAATAGAAACAAACGTAACAGAAATAATGCTCTGCATTAAACAACTCCTGTGTTTGAACGAAATATACAATCATTTTAGGAATGTACGCACCAGTAGGAAGAAATGAGATAGGCATTTTAATCTTGATCTATAGAAAACGACCACCAGAAACGAAAGAATATATTCTATACATATAACATATAAAAGATATATATACATATACATATGCTATGTATATACACATAATATTATATACATTATTATATATACATATAGACATATACACATACATACATACGCTTACACAATATTACATAAATATACAATATTATAACACTAATATCGATGAACATGATATATTATATACAGAGCATGCACATATACAATATTAATACTATCACACATATATACACATTATATTTATATGGTATATACATTATCACATATATATAGATATATGCATATACATGTTAATACACATATATAAGGAAATATATGGCCAAACACACACACACATATATATACATATACGCTTCATAAACCACCAAATTTAGGGGATGTCTTAATTTACTGAGAGAATTCAGTGACTTCCTTAACATCAAGCCCTTAGGTGTCATGGCAATGTTACGTCTTAGTGAATTCAAGTACCCAGCAAAAAGTGCACTGATATCGCCAAACGTGTATAGGACTAGATATAGGAGGAATAATGATCACTGAGGCTAGTCTATCAATAGCCATAGATATTGCGAGATGCCTTTAGATCCTTAAGTAAAACATTTCATTGGGGCATTTGACTTTTACTATTGAATTTAATGCTTTATACATCAAGCAAGTCTCATAATTTCTTGAAACTAAGAAACTGAGGAATGAGGTGGCCTGTAAAGCATCTTTGAAACCCAGCTGAGAACTTAGGAGGACGGTGAAGATCTTGTTAAAGAAAGCATGGAACGACCTTCTTCCAAATAAATGCTCCATAATCCCTGGGTATTTGTTATAGAAGTGGTGTCATTATCCTCTTCCTCTAAACTGTTCTACAAATAAATAAATACAGTACTAAGTCACATTGGCATGTGATTGTATGTCAGGGGGTGACTGCTATTACCACACAAAATCTTATCAGTTTCCTTAATTTT
Organism: Nephila pilipes; assembly: GCA_019974015.1. Taxonomy (NCBI): domain Eukaryota; kingdom Metazoa; phylum Arthropoda; class Arachnida; order Araneae; family Nephilidae; genus Nephila; species Nephila pilipes. The sequence goes on along the minus strand of BMAW01129442.1, from coordinate 955,703 downwards.
TCTGACTTCTTTTCTGAATACGCCTTGTCTTATATTATTAGTATTTGGTTGTTTAATGGTACAAATTGACATCAAAAATTTTCCTCTTTAAATTTATTTTCTCCTTTCTTCTTTTCCATCATCTCAAAATTTTTGTTTTATGTGTAATGTTTGGCTACTCAAATCTGTAAATCTGTGATTTAATGTATGCAAAATAATTTTGGTAATGAAATGTAATTACAAAACCAAGTGGATTCCTTCAATACTGTAAAAATGTAATTTTAAAATATTTGTCTTTCAAGAACTTGAATGTAGCTGAATTCTTTGTTTAAAACACAAAACACTCTTTGAAAATAAATCGCAAGAGTGTTTACAAAATCTGTAGCCATTGCAAAATAAATAAAATAGTAGTTGCTTGTAAAGTTTTAGGCTATTAAAATACTCTTTTCTTGATCTTGTTAGTATTTATGTTGTGTCTTATTTTGATATTGCTTGATAATGATATAATTTTGAGCAGATACATATCTAAAGGCAGAAGAAATAATGCTCAAAAGTGAACTATAACACCAAAAATAATGCACGTAGTGTCATGCAAATTTCAGGACAGAGAAGATAAGATGGATATGCAAATAACTAATAAAAAGGCAACAACTTTATAAACCAATTTATTCAGTATCAATATATCCAACTCGGACATCTACAGGCTTCAATCTGGCGGTATTCTATCAATTAGTTCTTATTATGGTTGAGGTAAATAGCTGCTGCTTCATATATCCACTGCTGTGTGCAGATCATCCACGATTTTATGCTAGTGGTGCTTGGTTCATGTCACATCCACGGCCATCACAAGTGTCTGATGGGATTAAGATCTGAGAGTTTGTCGGCCAGGGAAGGATGTGTCAAATCCAGTCAGGTTGTTAAGATTCGCCGGGCTAATATGCGGCCTTACTTGTCTTGCTGAATAGTGTTGCGCGCTTATAACAAAGGCAGGGACAAATACATCAAGCAATCAGTGATGGAAGGAACTACAAAATACAAAATTAGGCATCTCTTTGTGATAAAACATTATGCCACTCCCAAACCATTATACCTGGTGTAGACCAGTATGACGTTTGACGAAAATGGGTTGGTTCGTAGTTCTCCGTCAACACCATATACCCGTCAAAGCCTGTCATTCCTCCACAGATTTAAACGAGATTCATCTCGTGAACAATAAACAATGCCATTCGATGGTCCAGGCACATTTTTTGACGATGACACAAAGCCAGGCGTCTAGGACCTTGTTGAGTAGCCAACGGTAAACCGGTTTTATGTGGTACCTGTGCACGTTGTTGCTTATGCAATTCTGTTGCATATGGTTTGGGTGATTAGATCCACTTTGCCCTGGAGGCAACCGGTTCGATATCACGTGCTGTGGAGAAAGGGTCTGAATATTCATTTATGAATATGCCGATCTCATAAGCTCTGATATACACCAAGTACCACTTCCTCTTCGGCATGCAGTAGACCTTCCGGAATTCATAGTCACCCAACACGAGTTGCTATGTGCGCAGCGACAAACCCTGTTCATAGAGACGATAATACGGTCCTTTCCGATCGTTAAGCTAGGTATTGACCTCGTGACTCTTTCAGGCTTCTTCGAAAGTCGCAAATGCTACGTAAAACCCTGATGCTGTATGAGAAGGAAAGTTGCTGGTCTTATAGAACGAATATGAGACCACGTGATCAAATGCCCATGCAAATTTAATCATTTGCATATCCATCTCACCACTGTTGCTCCTGAAATTTCATGACGCTACGCTGCATTTCTTAGTGTTGCTAATTTCACTTTTGAGGAATGTAAAATCTGATTAATAAGTTTAAATTTGAATTTTCTAAAGAAGATTACATGAGTAATTGCATCCTCATAAGAGGTCAATTTTAATTCATCGGATAAGAATTCTTAAAAAAAAATATGTTAAAAAAATAATTTCTTGTTTTTACTAATCCTGCATCTTTTGTCATCTAAACGGTTTTGACTAAAAAAAGGGTTCGGTAAAATTACCGCTTGTTATGGATTCTAAAGCTTTTAGTAGACATTTTAAACGACTTGTAAATATGCGAAACTAAGGTAAACTCACATATAAAAACTGTAACAGATAAAGGAAGAGATCGAAGTCATTGCCTCAAAAGTTCTCTAGCACTTAAATAAAGCACCTTTTTGAATCGCCATGAAATTATGCACATCGATGGAGGTGGTTTCTATTCATTTGTTTTACCGAGTTACAGAGAGGACAATCAGGACTCGTAAGTGCACTCGTTGCGATGGAAGTGCTCTGCCACGCAATCATGACCCGTCAGTAGAAGGAATTGAGTGACAGCCTGCTGCCGTAGACTGCTATGAATTTTTTCTTTAGTTCTCAGACATTTAGAGATAATGGCGACGGAAAGACATGCCGAGAATTGTTACCAACTTTTCCAATATATTGTCCAGAGTGTACCAGCGAGGATGTAAGTTAAGGTTGCACTACTATTACTTTAATTTAGGCAGTAATAATACAAGTGTAAGCTTAAGATATCGATTATGTCCTTAAAATATCTTTTATAACACCATAATTGAAACAGTATTATTTTCAAATTTACTTAATTGCTTAAAAATATTTTAATCGCATTCGCTCAAATGAAAGAAACGTTTGTTAGTTTCCTCTAAGCTACTCGATTAGGTCATATTGAGTAACCGGTTCAGCAAATTTAAGGTGGATTTTCTTAAAACAAGAGACAAGTTAATTTTCTAAAGAAAGTAAAAAGATTTGTATTAGAATATCAGAGTTTTAGATGCTTATAAATAACTATAAGCTGTCTTATATCTATGAAAAAGAACGCTCTTCGGCTTAGTGAGACAAAGCTACACCCAAGGTGAATATGTGAATAAAATGAACTTATTTAATCATATTATATTCTTACATCAAAATGATACAATTTGCATGAACAGTGACGGTATATTTCTCTAGAGTTTACTTAAAATTTTTACTCCTAGTCAGTCAAACAACAAAAGTAGCACAAGCGCATATATAGTGTAAACAAAATGTCAACGACGTATATTTTCTTACCTTTTCTTCACAGTCACAGAAAAACACATTTTAATTAAAAAACATTCAAATAAATAAATAAGTAGTCTATAGTATAAAATAAATAAACAATTCAATGCTCAATTTATTACAACGATAACTTTTTTTTAAACTTTTCTTTCGATTGTAAATATTATATATAAATATATATATATTGAAACTTTTTACTAAGAAAAAATACATGTAACCTTAATGCTTAATTTTCATAAATAACTCAGTGATTATAAAACAATTGTTATCGTTTTTAGTTATCTGACTATTATATAGCATTTTATTTATGTTTGTGTATATGTAAGACTTTTGACATGGTATGTTTTCAGTTTACAACTGAACAACAAAAATAATACGTCAATATATCAGTATAATTGCATCAAAACAGAAACAATCAATGATATTAATAAATATCTGTACAAAATATTAAATATAGAAGTTAGACTATATAGATAATTATACATTTTAGGGATCTAAATAAAAGTTGGCAAAAAGATTCCGTTCGAATTTACGTTAAAGCAAAGGAAAGGGAAGGATATATCAAATTAAATAAAATTTAATGAAATCAAGTAAATTTAATTAATGCTAAATTCGTGATAATAGTCTCTTTCTCAACCAATTTTCAAATTATTGAAAAATGATGAACAAAGGTTTAAAAGGAAAATTTATTGGTTGTTATTAAAAGTTATTTGAAAAAGTTACTATGATTGATTGAATAAGAACATAAATGCAAGAAATAAATGCGGTAATTATATATTAAATAACTTATACTCAAGAAAGAATTATGCACATGCATATTTGTCAACCTAATATTGACATCAAATTACAGAAATATAATAATAATAGTAATAACAATATGGGCGAAAATTATGGGGAGGTTCGATGTATTTTTTCATCCTCTTAACATCAACATCTGCGTAAGTTTTATTTTCATCCTCTTTCCCATAATCTGGAAGTCAATTGATTTATAACCTTTTTTTACAAACAGAAAAAAATAATAACGTCACCTCACAAATGCATATTTTTTCTTCTTCCGATAAACAAAAGCAAATCCTCTAGCACATCTAACAACTATAGACTACTTGATAACACTCCAATATTCATCGTAATCTTTGTTCCACAAAACAAGCAACGAAAAAAGAAAAATCTTCAAATTCATCTCTGTCAGAATAGATCTTTTTTGTGATTTTTTGATGCATTCTTTTCTTGATACCTATTATTTTTTTGTTCTTTATACATCTATCCCTAAGATCTATTTTTTTTTCAATAGGAAAAAAATGAAGTTTTCTTCAATCCATCCATTCGTGGTGCGATTTTTCTTTTTTTGAAACTGAATATGATGAGAATTATTTCGGAACAGAATCCATCCCCTTCATTCTTTTATTATCCTTAGAAGAAAAATATGACACCTGGGGGAAAGGGACCAGTGCCAAACTGCTAATGCGTGTTAATGACGTTTGTATAAAAACTCCTTTCATTCCATTAAAGTCCTTCCCCTGAGGAGAGATAATAAAGAATATAGATAGATTAGTTTAAGAGCCAAAAGAAGTTAACCTATAAACCAACTGAAAACTATTCTTTTTTTCAAATGATTTGATAAGCTTCTATAACTATATCAAAATCCCTTATTTATTTGTAATTTTTCAATATTTTTTTTTGTAAATTATTTCAGGTTATAAATATTTTAAAGAAGTTTTATGAAGTAAACAATTTTCCGGATCTTAGGAAATTAAAAATCTCATTGTTTTAAACTTACTGGTGCTCTTCTAGATAATCACCTTTATGATTTATTTAAGATATATCTTCTTACATTCACTATTATTTGCACCAAATTAGAAGATAATTTTTGAAAAAAAAAAACGTAATGAATAAAATAAATTGTTCTCTTACTTGAAAAATATATAATTTTTTTATTTAATATCACTCAATTACTTAAAATGATACATATTAATTTTATCAAATCAACCAACATAGTTGATAATTCTAGCTTAAATTTATTGAATAAATAACAAAGAAATAGATAATGCACATTTAAAGATAATTACTAAAATATTGATGGTAGTCTTTTTTAATCCTATTCAACAACAAGGAAACTAATTCTTAAAAATAATGTTCATGTTCTATTTTACGATTCTAGCAGCGTGTTTTTAATTCGCTTAAGAAATAATGTTATTTTACAGTATAATATATAATAACAAATATACTAATTACACATTCATACGAATTTCATTAAAAAAACTATCATGCATGCAATTTATTTTCGTTGTACAAATTTTATGCATGCATATTATATGTATTTCCTTAACGCGAATAATATCCATATATGCCAGGTGGGTATAATTAAAGTTACACTATTCAGAGGTCTGTAGAACCCGTTCTGATTATTGGATTTTGATGGAACTTGGAATGTATGCTATATGGACCATGCGGAAAAGGTTTCAGCAATAAAAAATAGTTCACATTTTGACCACTAAAAGGAAATGGGGTGCCCATAGAAGGACAAAAATATGTTAAAATCGTTAACATTTATTCAATAACAGAATATGCTCAATGTGTGCTCCATTTACATCATTAACGTGTTGAAAGCGCATTATACCGTTTTTAATGGTAGTGCGGAGCAACTCCCAAGGGATTTCAGCCACATTGCGTATAATGCTAGCTTTCAAATGAGGTAATGTCACAATTGCTACTCTATAAGCACGGTCTTTCAGAATTCCCCCAAACAGAAATCACAGGGCTTTAAATCGGGTGAATGAGAAAACCATGCATCCGGAAAATGTCTGGATATTTCACGATTATCCCCAAAGTTAACACTATGTGAGGAGTTGCTCCATTTTGCATAAAGATAGTGGTTTGCAAACAGTGTCGTTCCTGTAAAGTAGGAATGACCTGTTGTTGAAGGAGTTCACTGTACCTTGTACTCATGATAGAGCATCTTTTAGAACCTTGTTGAGTGAGAGTTTCAAAGAAAAAAGGTCCGAGAATAAAATCAGCTGTAAACCCACGCCAAGCAGTCACGTAAACAGAATGCTGTGGTTGTTGATGCAGAACATTAGGAGGTGAAGTACCCCATATGCGGTAACTTTGACAATTCACAGCTCAATCTAAATAAAAATGTGCCTCATCTGACCATAGAATTTTCCAAGACCACGAGTTATCAACATCCATTCTCGCAAAAAATTGGCAAGCAAATACAAGGCGGGTTTTTTGAATTTGAGGATTCAGGGTTTGCATCACGCGTACTGATACAGATACCATTTTAAAAAGGATCACAGAATATTTCGTACTGTATACCAATTCTTCTAAAATTTCAGCCCCAACTTGTTTCCGTCCTCTTCCGGATAGATAAAACCAATAATCGATATGGTGCCTTTTCGCAGATCCTTCAAACGACAATATTCACGTAGAACAGCTAAGTGGTTTTTGCCGTTCTGATAAAACAGTTTTACAGTAAGGCTCGATCTTTTTTTTTTCATTTACCAAAATGTAAGGGGAGGATTAACAATGACAAACGCACACCGAATGATTCTCTGGCTATGACTTCAAATTTATATAGAGGTCTTACGGATTAACATAAGGAATATTCGATAAAAACAATATGGTGGTTAAAATTTGTATTAATTTTTTTTATTGCAGAAATCTTTCCCCCATGGTCCATATAGCATATATTCCAAGTTTCATCATAATCCGATAAGTAGAACGAGTTTTACAGGCGTCTAAATAGTGTAACTTTAATTATAACCACCCAGTATATGTATATACGGGTGTATGTCATAATCAAATAATTGAATTTATTCTAAATTTACACAAATTTCACATCTACTACATAAATTATTAGTTTTCTCGTTTAATTTTATATTCTAAAGGAAATATTCATTTATTTAATCACAATTAAGCCAATTGTATTTTAAAACGTTTTTATGTATTTCACTTGGTGTGTGTGTCATCAAATTTTAGATCGTTAATTTAACCAACTTCCCATCAAGATAGAGGTCTGAAACTTATGGGATCGTTCTTACTCACCAAACAATGCAATATTTAGACATTTGCGACAAATTTTAATATTTTCTTTAATAATGCATCTAAGCCCAAAATACTAATTATCGCGATTTCAAAAATTGGCACCAAACTTGGCAATTGCTTTTTGCTGAACGTTAAGTCCGTAAAACGGACGAGGGTAGCCACATTTGGCAAAATACCACCAAATAATTCTTGTCGCCAAGGCTGGTTGGGTTAAACTGCCTTCCAACCATTTAATTTACAGGATGAATTAATTAATTTTAGTTAGTTTTAACGTTTTTATGTATTTCACTTGGTGTTTGTCTGTCTCAGTGTGCATCAAAATGTCATCAAATTTTCGATCATTAATTTAACTAACTTACCATCACACTAGAGCTCTGAAATTTTGGGAACTGTTCTTACTTGCCTAACAGTGCAATATTTAGATATTTGCAACCAGTTTTAACTAATATTTCAATAATTTTCTTTAATAAACTTTGCCACCATATGAAAGCGTTGTTTTTAAAAATGATGGTTTTTATTTCAAATTATTAAACAGTATATTCATATACAATGAACATTTCTATTAGAAACAAGAATTACAATTTTGTCAGATGAGGCAATACGATTTATGGCTAGTGACACACTCGTTCCAGTAAAGATTATCATAGAGAACAATAAGGGAAGTTGCCTGTTTAATAGAATAAAATCTAAATGACCACTTGCAGGCGTGAAGGGAAAATGTGAAGATTTTTTTATCAGTTCAGTTGTGGTCATCATTTAATAAAACTTTGTAAACGTCGCTGAGCAGAATATTTTCACAAACAGAATATTTTCGTTTACAAAGAGCCTCCAAGCATTAATAAAGTTTCCAACAGTTACATGCCTAATGGCAAATGAACTCAGTCCAGAAACTTCTCTCAATGCGTTATGCTGCAGTCGTCTTCCAACAGATAGAGAATCAGAAGGAACTGCACTCCACGCAGTCCCATCTTTAGCTACTTCTATATTACGCTCATTCTGGTCATTTTGAGGGATAGATAATGGTTTTTCATACTTTTTTTTCTACAAATCTGTTTTACTTTTGACCCCTTATTACGAGTCTTTGATTTCTTCCTCACGAAGTACCTGCTTGTTGAGAATCAGTGTTTATAAACGAAAAACTTCATTTTCAGATTTAGAGTATTAATCATTTTGTGCAGAATGCGTAAAAAGTGAGCATTTATCGGCTGAAGCCGATTCCCTTCCATCTTCCGGAATATAGTCTTCGTCCGATAAAAATCCAAAAAAGATAATATAAAAATTAATTATTATCGGTTTCATATATATACTCTGTTATAATCTTCATAATTCACATGAGTTTATTATTGGAGTTAAAAAGAAATTGAAATTATATAGTTATATAAATAACATAAGTTTTTATTTTAATTAAAATAGTTGATATTTTAATATTTTAGTGCTCTAGTATTTACAAAAATCTTTGATTACTTGTAACTTATGTTCACTATTTAAAGTGAACAAATACTTACAAGAAATTAGAATGGAATTAATAAACATTATTTTTAGTTAGAAAACACATTTTGCATATAAACTAAACGTTTTTCAAAAAAATTTTACTTTTGATAAATTGTTTTGTTACCTTAATACATAAAAACTAGGCTTAGAAATGAATATATGGAATAATCCTACACTTTTTGAGGCAAAGATAAAATATATTTAATTTTAAATTAACAAGAAAAGGAATCTACCAATATTAGAAATATTTTTTCAAATTATTTTCATGTAGTATTCATGATATTTAGCATTCAATTTGCATCTATATTGTTTTGTCACATAATTATTTAATTAATTACGTCATAAATGTAACGAAAATTTATGTTATTAGATTTAATTGAAATAAAAAGTAACCAAAGGTAAAATTCAGTTGCTTACAAAATTTATGTTGTGTTTAAATTCGAATTAGTTATGATGAATTTGTTTCGGATCTAAATCTTGAGTTTCGTCTCATAAACATCACCCATATTAAAATAAAACTTTAGATAATTAGAAAATTGGAAATTCATATCAACATATAATACGATGAGTTCTGGAATAATAAGTGGAGCAAAAATAGTTATTAAAACCAATTTTGGAATTAAATGACAAAGAATGTATTTTTCTTTTTTAGAAGAAAACATATGCAAGAAATCAAAATTTCATAAACAATTTCAATTCCTGCTACACAGTCTTATGTAGAATTTTATTGAGTAAAATATTAATAAAATTGTTTTTTAAAATAATAATTACTCCTTTAAGAGTAGAAAAGAAATGAAACTTCACTGTTGGTTCGAAAGAATTTCTGAATAGTAAATATTAATTAATTCTGTCTGAAAGAATTTCTGAATAGTAAATATTAATTAATTCTGATTTTAAAGGTCAAATTACAGATTAATAAGTCGTATGAAACTAAAAAAAAAAATCAATCAATCAAAAATACATTTTGTGTCTTTTCCTACTGTTGAAAGCATATGAAAATAAAAAAAATGAAATAAGTAATAATATTCTCATACAAGGAAGAAGTATAATTTATCATGATTAACCTTTATTTACAAAGTTATCAGAAAATAAAATAAAATAACAATAGAATTTCCTCCCTATAACGTTATTAATGAAATATCGGAATAAAAAAAAATATTTTAATAAAATACCTTTATTTAAAGATTAATACTAACTAGAATATTTAAAGTTATTTTTTTAATATTTACGAAAACGTAATATTAATAATACTAGGAGGAGTAAAAAATATTTAACTTTCAGATACAAGCTATCTAGAGTCATTTTTTGCCCCTTTTTCGCTTTTTTTTTTCTCCCCAGGAAGCATATTTCTGGCGAATTCGAAATTATGTTCCACCGTCAGGAAGTTTAATATGACAGTCCATTCCGTATTTGCCTTCGTCAATATGTCGAACGCCGTAGGCTACTCCTGAGGATGGAAAATGTTTGATGCTTGTAGGTTTGAAAAATCTGATACTTTTTATTTACCTCGACTTCGTGTCACATTGATGTTTTTGCTGAGCCAAAGAAAATGGAAGCCTTTTGGAAGTAAATATTTTGAATTTTTCCTTTTGTATTTAGAGATATTGCGCTTTTTTTCTGAAACATTTATGTACAATTCACAAACATAAAAGTGTTAAAAACTCATGAAATTGCAGTCAGTGAACATAACAAAGCACAAGCATGAATTCTGTTGAAAAAAGTTCTAAATTTTCTGGAAGTCTTATACGAGAAATACATTCAGAATAGGAACAATGATATAATTTGAAGAAAAGATATAAAAGATTAACTGCATTATACTAAATTGTATTCATAACTTTTTAATATGTATTTTATTTTATTTTTACTTTTTTTAATACATACATGAATATTTGTATTATACATAAGCAAAATGATCCACGATATTCATCGTAACTGCCAAGGGGGGCAGGGAGTACAATTTTGATAGAAAATTTTATATAAGACCCAGTGTGATGATCACTATGCTCCTGAGTCTTATTTATCCAGTATATAGTTCAACTGTATAAATTAAAGTTTTTACTACCGTTGAAAGAACAGGAATTACTGATACTAAAAATTAATGAATTCAATGTAAAATTAATTCATTGATGATCCAAAATTAAGCACATAATAGTTAATTATGTGAATAATAAAGAAATTCTGAGTCAGAAAGGTAGGAAACGTGATATGAGACGGTAAAATGGTTATAAAATAAGAAAATAATGCGAAAAACGATAGTAATCCATTTTGTCATCCTAATAAACAGTTTATGAAACAGTTATTTCATCCTAATAAACAGTTTATGAAACAGTTATTTCATCCTAATAAACAGTTTATGAAACAGTTATTTCATCTTAATAAATACTTTATGAAACAGTTATTTCATCCTAATAAACACTTTATGAAACAGTTATTTCATCCTAATAAACAGTATACACTGAGCATAAGAGAAGTGTACACTTTCGTGAAAAATAAATGAAAAAACAGGTGATGCTGGAATTTAAAAATATTTGTTTTCTCATCTCTATAAGCCATGCACGCAACACAACGATTTTCTATACTTGCTTTGTTAATTTGAAAGAGATTTAAGATGAAAACGTTCTAAACGCCATGAAATGCTCTTTTCAAATATGTAACAGAGTGGGTGTAGATGGACAGTTCGTTGTCTACACGAGAACATCTCATACATGATCATTAGGATTCAGATCAGGTGAATGAACAGGCCAAGACATGCGTTAGATATTTTCTACTTCATGGAAGTTGTCGATCAGGCTCGCATCGTTGGCAAGGCTCTTTATCGTCCATAAATATGAAGTAAGTATTGACTTTATATTTATGGATGATACCGCGTAATAGGAAGATTCAATAATTTCATCTGTGTGCCTTTTAGTAATCCCAGTCTTAAATATATGTAGGTTTTTTTCGGCTGTCTAGTATGATGCATGCCCACACCACGCCTTCCCCTAACGGAAAACAATTTCATTCTGTGATGTTTCCAGGATGGAAGCACGTTCCACGTTTTTACCATATTGTTAACCGATGAGAATCTGCGTCGAGACTAAAGTGATAGCTATAGATTAATTCAATCCTTGATTGTAATTCAAGCACTTCCCTATTAGAGCAGATTCGACTCTTATTTTTCTCATCATGGTTCACTTAAAACTACTATTATTATAATATAACTGTTGCCCGGGCTAGTGTTTTGCGTCGCTAAACCTAATTTTAGAAAAAAAAATCGCAAAAAAAAGATTTCATCTTTATGTTATAATTTTTGGTAAAATTTTATATTATTAATTAAGCTTTTGTATATTCTAAAATTAGTATTTTTAATAATTTTTTTTCTATTAATTTACAAAAATAAAACCCGCATATATATATATATATATATATATATATATATATATATATATGAAGTGCTTACTTTGAGAAATAATTTTCAGAAGCGCTATTGAAATAACTCCGAAGTTTTATTGATAAACTCATCATTAAACTTTAAATTAATAAAAAAAATACAATAAAGACTATTTAGAAGAAGTAACAAAACTTCATGTGAATAACCTAGTGTGGTAATTCTCGAAGCCCGAAGAAACGCAAAGACCTGCTTTGTTCGTCTCTGATAAAATACCAGCATGTGAATCAATATAAACATTCTTTTCAAATCTTTTGGAAAATTAATCACACTTTATCATTATTTGGCTTGTCGACCATGTGAGTATGTTTTTTAGATAAACAACGCTCTCTCGCAATTATGAACAGGAGTCATGGCTCTATGAAATAAAAAGGGAAGTATACGAAATACATCGAAAATAAAACAGTATAGAAAGTACAGCTCAAAGAAGAAAGAAATAAAAAAAAAAAAATACATAGCAAAAACCAATAAAAAAGCATTCGGTGAAAAACCAGAAACCCGAATATAATTACATCACTTGAAAGTTTAAAGAGCGGAGTTCAGTATATTTACATCACGCTTTCCTTCCTCCCCTACAACAGCTGGTGAGCAAAATGCTGAATTAAGACAGACTGTGATCTACCTGAAGGTCAAGATTTTTAAAACTACTGTTCACTTTAAAAGTAATGGACACAGTGTGCCATCTAGAGATAGTAAAACAACGTTCCACCGTAGAATGCGAATAAGCACCATTCGACCCTGAGCCCATTCTCAAATGCGTATTTAGTAAGTTCGGCCATGAACGGCGATCGTGAGTGATGCTTATATGGTACGTTCGTCACAAAAGGGTTAATTCAATTCATTACATCTTTTGCATTATCCAGTTCCCCCAATCATGTTTTATTTATTTATTTTTTTTGGAAGGAATTATAATTTTTTATGCCATATAAATTATCAAAACGTCCCCGAGGTTAGTAAAGAGAGCACTGCTAATAGTCCAATATCACAAAGTGTTCAACAAAAACCGATGTGTGGGTTCTTCGAAGCACAATCCGTTGCCACTACATGACGTTACTTTAGAAGTAAGTACACGAAAAATCTGCCTTCATATCATTCGTTCTTTCTTTTCCGTTGGTTGACAGGTGTTGGTAAGCCGTTGTTTGGTTATTTGACACTGTTGGGGGTATATCAAGGACACTGTCTTCAAACCTCTTAGATCTTACTGCCTAACCTGAAGCGTAGAGTTGCAGTTGCAATCCTAAGTGTTACATTGCAAAAGTTGGAAAACACTTGGCGGACGCCAGAGTTCCGTTTTATTGAGTTACAAGCTACTAAAATCCATCATATGGAAACATCTAATTTAGTGCTTAGTAAATTTTTAATAAACTTGATGAAATTTTAAAATATATTATTATTTAACTATAAAAATTCGATTAACTATCAAATTCAATAAATTAATAAATTCAATTAGTTCTTCGATTCATACTTTTTAAGTTGCAACTTTACGCCTATGTAACTTTATAATTAAAAAAAAAATTTCTTGAATTGTACTTTACGAACATGTAATAATAATTTTCGTCATGTTATTGAGATAAAAGTTGCGAAACAATGAAAACCCGACAGTAATTTATGGTTACTGGTATAATTAATCATATCATGTTTCCTGAATACATTTTGATACAGGTAATCAAAACCACGAAATAGTTTCTAAAAGTTTTAGCAAAAAGAATAATGTAATAAATTCTAATAATTTTGATCAATAAGGACCGTTTTTTAAATCATATAGTCATATTTGATAGTCATAATAATTATACTTTATCTATCTATCTATATTCTTATAGAATGAACTGTAAGTATATTTTGTTATTATTTTCCAACAAATATAAGAAGACTTAAAATACGAACAATATATTTTTCATTAAAAATGGGAGTAAACCGTTTTTGCATGATATAAGTAAAACTATGAAATTGTTTTGGGAAAAGGATAACAGAATTTCATTCAAAATGTCTTAGAAGTTAAATAATTTTAGTGTGAAGTGGACTGAAACGTATCATGCATATCTTTTTTTCATACATACCTTTGCAGAAATAAAACCTGCAATTTGCAAGAATATACAGTATAAGCACAAATTTTATTGCCATTTTTTCAAACCGTATTTAAATTTCACAAACTAATTGATGATATGTATCTCATATATTTAATTTCGAATTCTTGTTAAGTTATAGTTTTGTAACATTAAAGAAATAAAATTTTGAGCTTTTCTGATGTATAATTTCTATTCCTCTGTATCTTTTTATATGTCTAGGAATCTTAGATAAGTCTAGAATTTCACATTAATTAAATGCAAAAGATAGAAAAAATTCGCAACCATTTCATATCGAAATATTTTATTTATTCCAGAACAACTTTTTGCTTATTGTGCTTCTCTTTTGTTTTAAAATATGTAATTTATAAAATTATAATCTGAATATTAGATTGATTGATTATTAACATCACACGTAGAAAAGATACAAAGGTTATTGGAGACGGACCTCGAAATTTTTAACCTCTATTGACAAGGGCGACTCTGGAGTTTACACCCCTTCTCCTAACTTCCACACCATTCTTACGGGAGGACTTGGAGCCTGGAGTGATTTAACATTCATGAGCCTGCTACACGGGAAGGGATAAATGTCAGCAGGACTCGAGCCTATGACACAAAGAAAATAACGCTGGCTTCATTTTCACTACCATTATCACTAGGCTACTGCGACCAACTGTATATTAAATATACTTTCGAAATTTTTACTCAGACAGTAAAAGATTGCTTTAAAAGAAAGAAACAGCCCGACATTTATTATACACAGATTGGTCTTATTTAAATAATTTCTGAATTCATTTGTCAGAAGGTATTAATAAAGACTACAAATATTTACATTTAAAGAAATGCTTACAAATAATTATTTATGTCCAAAAATTTTGATGTATCATAACTTGTCATTGCAAACTTGTCACATAACAAAGATACTTTAGAATACATTAGTTTTTATTGACCAAAGAAAATAACGATGCATTAAAGGCTTGAGGATTCACAATGGAGATGATTTTGAATATCGTATATGGTGCGACAATAACATACTGTTCTGTTTCTGCTTCTCTTCTTTAGAAAATAGAACGTCAAAAATAAACAAGCAGAAAATCTTACTATACCATGAAAGTATCAGGTAAAATGCTCTTTTTGAGATCAACAGACAACTTTCAGGCGTAAGCTAGGAAATTCTGTCACATTCCCCATACTCGCTTGATCTAAAATCTTCCGATAATTATCACATTCTGTCTCTCTCTAAATTTTTTTGAAAAGAAAAAATATTCAAAAATGAAACTGGTTTCAAATGAGTACTCCTATTTTCCATCCCTTAAAGGGAGTTTCTCCAGAGAAATAGTATTTGCAAACTGCCTTCTAAATCTAGGAAAAGAGCCTTACGGAAGACCTAGTACATAAGCTTACATTTATTCATGGAACAGAATCAATGCAGATGTGTTATTTCATCATTTGTGGTATGAAGAGATTTCTGATGCAAATGTTATTAGTCCTTTATGCATATTATTTCCATCCATTTTGTCTAATTTAGTTAGATACACGTTCTGAAATCCCTTTTTTTGTAGTTGCATTAATAAGCATTAATTACATTTAATAAGCATTAAATAAGCATTAAGTAATTAAATTTAATAAGCATTAAGGCTACATGTATGTTTTTGTCTTCGGCAATATTTTACTAGCAATAAGAACTTGTTATATCTCACTGAAGCTGTGATAGATAGAATGAAAATATTAACATAAAAGCTTGCACTACGAAGGAAAAATATACCATGAGGAATTTCACTTTGATGTCGCATTTCATTTTAAGTTTAACAAAAAAAAATGAAACATGAAAAGCATAATGGAAACAAATGATTATACAGGGTAGTTATAATTAAAGTGATCCTATTCAGACCCATCTAGAATCCGTTCCACTTATTGAAATTTGACAAAACTTGGTATATACTTTAATGGACCATGGTGTAAAGATTACTGCAATAATAACTCGTTCACATTTTGACCAGCTGGGGAAATGTAGCACCTAAAGAAGGACAAAAAAATAGGTCAGAATCATTAAAATTTATTCAATTACAAACTGTGTTCAATTAACATTCATTACAAGTTGAAAATGCATTATAGTGTGCATAATGGTAGCGTGAAGAAACTCTCCCCCCGGATTCCAGCAACATGGTGAATACTAGTTTTCAATTCGGATAAAGTCTTAATTCCTCTTCCATAAAAACGGTCGTTTAAGAATCTCCAAAACCAGATATCACAATGATTTCAGTCGGATGAACGAGGAGGTCAGGCAACCGGAAAATTTCTGGATATTACACGATTCTCACCTAAGTTAGCTCGAAGCAATTCTTTAACTTGACGCCCAATGTGGGGAGTTGCTCCATCCTGCATGGAGACAGTGTTCTGCAAACATTGCCGTTGCTTCAAATCAGGAATGACCTGCGGTCGAAAGAGTTCACTGTACAGTGCTATCGTGACGTGGCGCGTTTAAGCACCTTTGAGGAGTGAGAGTTCAAAGATAAACGGTATGAGGAAAAAATCATTAGTAAATCCTCACAGTGCAGTCAAGTAATCAGAATGTCGTGTTTGTTGGTGCAAGACATTAGGAAGTGAAGCGCCCCGTAGCGGCAATGTTTACTATTCACAATTTCATCTAAATAAAAGTGCGCTTCACCTGACTATATAATTTTACAAGGCCAAGCGTAATCCACTTCAATTCTTGCTAAAAACCAGCATGAATAATCAGCACGTGTTTAGTGGTCTTGAGGTTGCAGCATTTGCACAACGTGGATCTTATACGGATACCATTTTAAAATGGATCAAAGAATGTTTCACACTGTCGACCACAGGATCACTAACTCTAGTGACACCAATCCAGCACTTGCTGAAGAATAGCTGGAAATGAGGGCTCTTTCAACTACAGCAGTAGCGACTTCTTAGACAGTTTCATTCGTAAAAGGTTTCCGTCCTCTTCCTGGCAATACAGCCATTTCTCGAATCTTTTTAAATTTCATTATCAACTTCTTCAAAACATTTTTAGACATGGGCCCTTTTCACAATCTCTTGTAAACGACGATATTTACGAGGTGCAGCTAAGCTATTGTTGCTGTTATAATAATATAATTTTAACAGTAAAGCTCTGCTTTTCTTCTGTGAGGACATGATTAACAATGACAAACGATTTTCTGGCTTTGACTGCAATTCTCTTTATATGTTTTGGGGCCACTATAGCCTAGGGGTCAAGGTCGTGGACTAACGGCCGGCGGATTTGGTTCAGTCGTGGGTTCGATCCTTGGCTACCAAAGACCCACCGTATAGCCGGGGCTGATGCACGTTAAATCTGTTCGGGGCCCAAAGTCCTCCCGTTGGCTTGGTGTGGATATTAAGAGAGGGGGTGCCAGCTCAGGTGTCGTCCTTGTTACTTGACCATGGTTCAAAATTACGAGATCCGTCGCCAATAGCCCTCTTGTTGCTTCTAGTGAGAAATTAATAAAAACTAAACTAAACTACAGCTTTATATGTTTTACTAATTTGAGAAAGAAATTTTGAAAAGCGCTATCTAGTGGCCAAAATTTGAACTATTTTTATATTAAAGAAATCCTTTCTCCATAACGTATAACTCCTCGATAACGTACTTTCCCTTTACCCCATAGTATACCATATTATATAACGTATGTACAGTTTCATCAAAATGCGAATGACAGAACGGGTTCCACAGTGGTCTAAATAGGGTCATTTAATTATAACCCCACTGCATTATTATATAAATGTTACATATTAAGAAATAATGTACTAAAAACAATTATGCACGAACAATAATTATTTAAGAAAAATAATTATATACCGAAATATCAGGATAACGAGTATGTTTTACTTAAGGCAAAATATCGCAAAATTAAATATGTGAATATTTCAAAAAGTCGCAGTTTTTGATGACAAATAGCGTTGCTAGGGAAAGCAGTAGATACCATTGTATGCTGACATATGTGAAATGCCGCAAAATAAATTTGTTACAGATTCAAAGTTTAACTCCGATTTGGGAGCCATTTATTCCTGAATTAAAATTTGATTACTGCCGCAACGAGATGTATCGGACATTTTGCGTCGCGTTATCGTTTATAAGTTCTGGACTCATCTGTACATTGGAAACAATAAAAACAATTGGTATCTTCTAGGTAATCTTCTCCAAAATACTCGAAGACGGTCTCATCAACCGAAAACATTATGGTGATGGGTTTTTTTTTCGGATACAAAGGGTTTCATCCCCGTATACTTCTTCAAAAATGGAAGAAAAGCAGTACTGAAATACTAAATACTAAAGGGAGATATTAGATTCCCATTTCCCATTCACAGCAGAAAATTTTTGAGGAGCCTTTACATTGGGATCGATGAATGGATACATTTTATAACAACGATTCAAACTTAAAAGAAAACCAAAACAGGAATATAATCACAATATTATCACATTAATTGTAAGAATTTTAACCCGTAACAAGTAATAAGTGCACAAGTATCTGTGAATTTTTATTCTTTCACTGCATATATATATTAGCTCCTTTTTGTAAAAAAGTAATGTTAATTAATTTTAAATAGAGTTTCAACAAAAAAGGAATAAAGATTTTTCTTAAAATCACACTGAAAAATATTCACAGTTAGTTTGCGTACATTAAAATTTCACTAGAAGATTACAATACATCAAGCCTCTTTTGGTTACTTTCATAATTCCTATTCGTGATATAAAAATATATTTCTCTTAGGAATTTTCTTACAGTTCTTACAATGAAAATATCTTTGTAGGTTTCTTTAATTTCAGTATTACCTAAAATCTTAAATTTATAATTAAAAAATATTTTAGTCAGTATGAGTCGTACTAACAAAGTATTCATTTTGTAAAACAATAAAATAATTTTACTTCCAAAGATTATGCTTGAAAATTGAAGCACAAGGACGAAAATTAAAAATTTTCTTAACGAAAATTAAATATATATCAAACTCATTTCATGCATCCTCTTGTTTCTAAAGGATCGTGGAATCCATTAATACGGATAAAAAGATAAAAAACAACATTTAGGTAAGACAAAAGAATGAAGTTGTGAAGTAAAAATACTGCTATCAAAATCATGATGGTTTACTATAAAATTTCTAAAGAACGAGGTAATGCATTCGTCTGAATTTGAATACTGCATTTGCTGTCATTATATTCTCTTCTTGTATCTTCGAATGGAATTGTTATAGTTTCTTTCAAAAGTACAATTGTTTTTTTTTTTTTGAAAAGTATTGTTTAATATTTAGTTTTACCTTTCCTCAGATATTTTGAATATGAGTATCCTAAGATAAAGGCTTCTGTATAAAACATAGAATCCAAAATACAGAAACAAATTTACTCCGTATGGAGTACACGGCACACACACACACAGAAATATTTCTCAAAATTTGAAACAAACTCTGTTTGAAGTAAACAGAATTTTGATGGAAGCCCGATTCAAATTGTATCTTTTTTCTATTCTTAGTCACATTTTTTTCAGTATGAATCCTGTTTACACATTTTCTCTCGATACATTTCTCATCTAAATAATAATATATTTCAAAAATTTAAATTTTATGTTACAGAAAATAACTTCTATAGATTTGTAAGCATTAATATTATTTACATGTCATTAATATTAACGTAAGAATCAAATTAGGTGCAATATAATGAGTTAATAAATTATCAAATTTTTGTTGAGAAATGTATTATTTTCTTTTTGGGAATAAAGTAAAGAAAAATATCTTGAGTTTTTATAGTCATTGAAGTAGTTTTACAACAAATTTTTTAAGCAATATTTAAATCCAAATTAATAAATGTGCTGAAACTCAGTATTTAAGCTTTCTATTTCAAAATGATTACATATTAATTGCCACTCCCATAAAAAAAAATTAAATATTCACGTTAAAATAAACATTCTAAATTTAATTCAAATCAAAATTAGTATTCGTGTTGGAACTCGATTTCTTGGCTTTTGTATTTAAGAAAACTACTTCTTCAATTTTCATTTGAAACGAAAAAGAAAATTATAAATCTATTGATTAGGAATCACTTGAAAGACAACAACAAATGTTATTCTTTTATACATATCCAGAGATTTCAAAAGATTTCTTCTTTCATTCATTTGATCTATGATTTGAAGTCGGTGCCCCATTTCCTAATGTATTTCCAGGAAACAACAAATCTTTCACTTATCACAAGAAAAAACTCTTTCGAGTTAGTTTATCCTTGACACAAATTTTGGAATAAAAAAAATGCAGACAATGATTACGCGTGACAGTTTGGATTAGATTTCCATAATTTTTTTCTTTACTTTGTTTTTGCACCTTGTCAGTCAGCTGTAGGCTAATTGTTCTGGGAACTGTTAAATCAAATTAAAGAAAATAGTACTAATTAGAACTCAGCTAGTAATTGTTTTTTGAGTGAAGACGATTAGCCGGACTACGAATTGAAGCAATATATTATTTTATTATAGAAGACATAGAATATTGTTTTAATAGTAATTAATTCATTGTGTGAATAACTTTATTTTTTAACTAGGATTTCAGCTATTATATTAATAATATTTGTGCTTAAACGTGTAAATTTTAAATCAACAAATTAATTGCGTCAAAATAGTTTTTATTAGCTTATTAACTGAAGCCTTTAGGGTATATAAATAATATTAATGAAGAAATTAAATATATAAATTTTAGACAAAGAAGTGCACTAATTTTTGAGATCTAAAAAGGCCAATAAAAAACTTCAGGATGGGGGGGGGGTATTATTTATAATGTTGATAAAGTTCCTGGTGTTATGCCATAATATGCAAGAAACTATGCTCTGCTTTGACTAATCAGCATATTTTTAAACGTGAGTAATTTTTGAAAATTACAAATAGTGATAGAGGAAATTTTAATAGATTTTAAGCTTTATATTACAGAAATAGGTTATAATATTAATAATGTAGAAAAACCTGAGATTTTTTTAATTCCAAAATTTCATGAAGTTCCTATTAAATTTAAGGCTTTGACTAATAGTTTCAATTTTTATATTTTAATAAAACTCTATGGACAATTTTGATTAGACGGTTATTATTCGTAAAAAGCAGTTATGTAATTGTTAAAGGAGTTTATGATACATAGATATATTCAACATGTATCTATCATCTGGTAGATTTATTTAATTCTGTAGATATTGAGGATTTAATTCAAATTTTTGTTAATTTTTTTTTAAAAAAATTAGTAGCTACATTTCCATGAAAGTTTAAATTTCTTACTAATTTAGTTTCGAAAAAAATATGTTACATTTAATGATATAAATATAAACTAATTAAAGATTTACCATAAAGTTCGAATAACACATACCACAGAGTAATAATCTTGGTAATGCACTTTTACACTTCTATGAACGAAGTTTTCTACATAATAAAATTTTTTAGATACATGGATTATACTTTAATTTTTCAAAAATAGATTTCACCCAAAATTAAAAAGTGATTTATCTCTTTATTCATCTTACTTAAAATTAATACGAACTAATAAGAATATTAATGGAATTCATTACTTAGATATTAGCTTAAAGAATTTGGATAGTAGGATATGCAGTAATATTTATGATATAAGGATATCTATGATTTTTTAATGTATTTAATACATTTAAATTTGTTTTTGCCTATGTATTATTATATACTTTTTCTAAGCATTATATATATTACCTAGGTATTCTCTCTCTATATATAAGATGACATGCGCTTTTTAGACAAAAAATGAAAAAAAAAAAAAGGCATGTCAAGGTTATTATATAAAAACCGTTTATTCCATAAAAATACAGATGAGTTTTTTGAAGAAAAAAAAGTAAAGAAGGTCAGCTAAAAACTTTTATATAAAACACGTAAAAATTACGTTGTACAAACCTAAGGTATGCATTCTTATTAAAGAAAATAATATATAAAACTCCTTATTGTGTTACATGAAAGAAGAAATTATTTAAAATTGAACCAAGAACTGAGCATATTTCAATATCATGATCAGTTTATCGATTCTATTCAGGTTTTATGAATGACGAGGCTTCCCATGGACAATTTTTAGTGCTGACCAAAACTCTTTGAAACAGGTTAGGCAAATTCTCTACCATAGTCAGATTGTAATATATTAATGCTCCAAATAACAAGAATATGTCCACTAGGTTAAAGACAACTTCTTCAGCTCTTTAAGACGTCATAGATTTCAAGATGACACATTTTATGAGATGATCTTGGTACACAATATCAAATTTGGATTATAAATCAGAATGGGGCTTAGAATCAATCAGATATACCTGAAACTAGGAACTAAATTCTAAAAATAAATAATAATTTTCTTAACAATGCCTTTTTGTTTTTTCTGCCTGGTTTCACAAAGGTGGATGTACAGTGCAGTATTTGTGACGAGTAAAGTTTTTGTATTTTATTGAAAGTTCTTTCAACAATCTATCAAGTTCTCTGTGTTCTATAGCCAAATGAGTTTCATGAAGTACGTGAAATAATTCAGTATTCATGACGTAATATTCAATAGAATTTATTTGTGTTTCTCACAAGGATCATAACATATCCTTCTCATAACCAATATTCTCGATCCTCGTTCTTAATAGTCATTTTCGCCATTTTTGTGACATTTATTAACATCTGGTTAGTAGTTACGGTTACGCACAAACTGTGTCTTTGAGCATTAACTTGAAGTTTAGAGAGTTCATCGGATCAAAGTTGCATAATTATTGACTGTGACTCCACCCTATTCCTTCATGCTCTTCCATTTTCATGCATCACAGTATAAAACTAATTTTTTGTTTAACAAGTTTAAGTAAAATTGCATTTTTTTCACACTCCTGAACTAAACGCAAATGGTGAATTCGGAGCCTAAGCGAGGTTTTATAATTCATATGCTTTGTCCCACGATATTCGAAACAATTCAGAAATATATTTCCTATATTGCAGATTTATCATTTGGTATTCTATAAAATGCCTTTGAAATGTGCGAAATATTAATTGTGTCATGCATTGCCGACCAAGATTTGACATTTTCTAATATACTAGGCATTCCGCCGATAATCAAATCTCAAACTTAGTCAGTGACGTATATATACATGCAAGGTACAAAACTATTCGAATTAAACAATTTAACTGAATATGTAAATAGAAAGTATACGGCAATTCTGTGTAAATAGGAATAACATGTTATAACCAATACAATATAACTGATTTTGGACAATTTCAATACTAAATATTGAGTTTATAGTAAAAAATATCTTGTTGTTTGAACACTATTTTACCATTCAGTTTAGTTATAAGATAAAACTTTTTAAATGTTAAAAAGAAAATACTGTGATTTCATCAGTTTGCTCTTTTTTTTTTTAAATAATACAACAACTTTCGCGATATATCATTGAGTAGAATTATATGCTATAGTTTCCATAATATTGTTTTGTTATTTGTATTTAATTTCCATATTTTTGTTAAATTGTTTGATAATGTAATGCGGTATTCATATTTCATAATATTGCTCACTTTTTTGTAGTACCGGTTACTGTAACTGTAATTAGTAAATATATACAATAGAAAAATATTCGTTCTTAAATATTTTGATTTTTCACCTATCCTATAGAGCTATTGATCATTATTTTTATGCTTCGTTTGAAATTCACATTAAGTTAGTTTATCGTTAAATATATTATGTTCGCACATAAATGTATCAGAATATAGTTAAAAATATGGGTTTCAATTTCGCTTTGATCGGCACAACTAAAAGGTCAGATCGATATTGTTATATATAAACCAGCTCTTAATAAACTTAGTGTGAATTAAAAGAAATTTGTAGGGAGTATGATATAAGAAAATGAATCGATACAATTTTCATTTTGTCTCCTTCAAAAGAATTTTTTTCTTAACTACACTTCTGAAACTTCCGGAAAACATGCATTACTTATTCTTAAAAAAATCTTTTTTCATTTCCACAAAATTGTTTTATTTTAATCAAAAAACCATTTTTGTTTCAGACCGAGAGAAAAAAATCATCGCAAAGAATTTCCCGTAAATAGGAAGCGGATGCTCAAAGTGATTTTGAAAAATCAAGCTGTTATTGAAGTCTTGCCTGAAAATATCCTTCTCCTTTGCCATTCAGTATTTATATGTAAAGTTTGTTTTCATAACAGATTATGGCCGTATGTAGTCTGAAACATCTGAAAGAAAAAAAAATTAAATCAGTGTAAATTGTTTTTGTTTATTCACAAATAAAATATATTTCGAAATGTTTTGCAACCTTCCTTTAATTGTTCGACAAAGCTGTATAGAGTTTAGCAATGAACTTTGCAACTATTGTCAATTTATGAATACAAAAGGTATCGTGAAGTCTTATTTATGACTAAGAAATTACCGAAATATTTGGATAAAAATGTTTTGCATAATAAAGGATCCTTACGCAGATAATGTAGTAAATATAGCTATTAATGCTGATTCGTTTGGTTTCCGGAACCCGTTGATTGAAGTAACTTGCAATATGAAGAAGATTATCCGCGGGATTTTACAAGGAAGATCTTCAAAAAGGTCAAAACACTCTAGGTGAAATGTATAATCATGGATAGTGATTATGTAAAAGGTATGAAGAGTAATAAATGGAAGTTAAGTTTTTATCTATATTATTTTAGCAATAATTAAAACATAACGATTCACAGTACAATAATAAAAGATTTATGATAGAGTGGGTAATTTCAATCTATTATTTCCTAAAATCAAATAAATCAACATTAATAGTTTAATTCAGAATATTGTACTCAAATATCAATCAGTATGCAAAATATATTTTATCTAGATATCTTAGTTATTTCTTGGTAAAAATACCTTAACAGATCCTTTCTTACAAGCATGAAAGAAAAATTAAATTAAAAAAAAAACATGGTGCATTTAGAGAGCATAAGCCTTTCTCAGAATAATTTAGCAAAGCGGCGTTTGGTCATGAATAAATATTGTTTCAAAATGAAGTGAAATTAAGGTAAAAATATATCTTACTAACTATATTGAAATACAATTATCTTGGAATACATTAAAGAAAAAAAAATATTTCAACGATATTCTTGATATATATTTATTTAATTTAGTAAAGTTAAGCAATTGTTTTGTTTCGATTGCAAATTATGTTTTTTAGTAATAATATTTTATTTAATTAATTAAAACGTATAACACTAGAAAAATGGCTGCTGTCATTTTGACGGTTTCGCAATTTGTATTATAAGCTACGTTTTTAATTTCGTTCCCAGGCTTCTAAAATTTTTTGACTTTTTTTACTTATATTATGTTATGTAATTATGATTATATTATGCATTACTAATGTACAATATAAAAGTACAAACACATTTGTATAATTACTCTCAATGCAATAAAAATGTAGGCGCCGATGAAGAGTTAACAGAATAAAACGAAATCTTACATACGGAAGTACAACGTTGATGTAAGTAAGTGATTGCAAAATCAAAGCAAAATGATCATTGACTGTAGGAAAAATTACTAATAAATGGAGGCTTTAGTGCCTTGTTGGACCATCTACAGCATGAATGCAAGATGTGATACGGTCGGGCATTGAGGCATACAAGTCCTGCGACATCTCGTTCTTCAGTTGATGTAAACTCACCTTTAATTCGACCAAACTCATAGGCTGTGAAACTTGCTATCCTAAATGATTCCAGGTATGCTCGATCGGTGACAAATCTGGGGATCGAGTAGGCTAGAGAAGGGAGGAAATTTAGTGGAGGCAGTCTTGTGAAACCCCTGCTGTGTGTGGGTGAACATTGTCCTGTTAAAAAATGGGTCCTGCGAGCCCTGCCATGAGTGGCAACACATGTAGCTGAAGAATTCAGGAACTTACCTCTGTGCTTTCGTGGTGCAGTGGATCAATATTAAGGCTAAAGTGTGTCGTATGCGATGGCATCCTATACCTTCATACCAGTTGTGGGAGCGATATGCCACTGTTCAGCAAAGGTAGGATTCAGATGTTCACCACGGGGACTCCACACACGTGCACTATTGTCACCACTTTCCAAGTTGAATTTGGATTAGTCCCTAAAGACGACTAGATTCCATTCGGTTACAGTTCTAACTCTTCGAAGGCAACACCACTTCGAACACAGGCGACGGTGAGTGGGTGTTAATAGCAGTACACGTAATGGGCGCCGCGATAGCAACGTCCTTCACCCAGGCATCTTGCGATGGTTCGGACTGACACAGAGGCTCGTATTGATGTTTCTGCCTGTGTATTGATGTGAGCAGTGAGATATTTGGTGCTATGCATGCTTATTGTATGATTTGATGGTCTTCTAGACTATTGGTGAGTCGAGAGCGTCCAGAACCAGGTTGCCGTGTAATAGACCTCTCTTTTGTCTATTGGTCTCAACACCTCCTCACAGAAAAGTCAGAATGGCCTAGTGGCGAGCTACTCGGCGAGCTTGCCGCCTGTTTTACGTCAACCCTATGATTCTTTTCCTTTTGAACTCACATTGCGTTCGATGGCAATGTAATGGCATCTCTAGTTAAAAAACGTCACTCTGCAACAGATTAAATACACGCAAAGAAGGCCTGCTTTCCTGTTTTATAATCCAAGGAGAACAGAATTCAACACCCTCTGGTGGCATTATGCAATGCGAAATCACGCTGCATTTCTGATCTTTTATATATATCTATCTAACACATACCATCATGCCAAATTTCGGAAAGATTACATGCTTATTTCTTGTTGAGCTAATAATTATGCCAATGGGTGTACACAAAATATCTGTTAAAATACTTTAAAAATCAATGTCGCATATAATTTGGTGAACAATCAAATCGAAGTATTTTTATCAACTAAATGGTTAAAAGAGAGTCAGTTTTAAAAAAAAAAAAACTTTATAGTGCCAGTGTTTCTAATTTGTTAAAATTTACAAATTAAAAATATGAATATTATTGGTTTTTAAGCTAGTAGTGTAAGTAGCTGAATAGTCTGGAATAGTATTCAGGTGGTTTTTTTTTCTTTTCTTAGGTTTTTGAACTATTTACAAACTACGGGTGTGCCGTAATCAAAAACTCATTAAAGGTAAAATAAATTACTCTATTCCAAAATATATTCTGAATAGCAGGAACAACGATCAGTAGTTTAGCGCATTTGACTTCAATTGCAGTATTTATGTAATAAAAGTTTGAAGGATGTGTAATGAAAATTCCTAGCTGTATAATGATTCTTCTGAAATTGGAATCAAAAAATGCAAAAAATAATTATAGAAATCATAATTGTGTAAAAGTGCACAAAAAGTGGGATAGTGTGTTAATGTGAAAATATGCATGGATGTAAAAAAAAATTAGATCTTGTACATAATTAAAAAATTAGTTCCTGAAGTTTCAACTTCCTGCGATAACGATATATATATATATATATATATATATATATATATATATATATATTCTTAATTGTATTTATAGAAGCTGTTATAACATTCCTACAAAGTTTTAATTTGATTAGTAGTTGATTCTTAAGTGGTAAATGTTCATGATATTTTTATTACATATTTTGCTTTCAATTGATTCTAAAACTGGATATTTAAATTTTTACTGACATAAGCAAAATACGAATCTTTACTGACAGAAGCAATACGAAATGAATTGCACCTATATAAATGTCAATATATAGTGAAATAATGTTGTGTAACTAACAAAATTGCTTAAAAATTGCATTTTATTAATTAGAATATATGTCTGCAAATTGATGAATAGAAAAATTTATAAAAAACTCATGTGTGCAATAATTGTACCATCATAATTGATTATGTGTTTAAAAATTTGTTCCTTGAAATTTGCTCTTCCAAATATTTATTGAAGACAAGCACTAAATTACCACACATTATTCGTTAGTTTAATATTACAGTTCTATTCCTCATTTTATAGTTATTTATTTCGTTATTTTTTCGCCAATGTATTGCATTCAGAAAGTAGGGATGTAAGAAAGAAACGCAACAGATTAATTTAATTTAGAAAATCTAAATTCATTCTATGGGATACTAATACTTGTTAAGAAAAGGGAAAGGCAAATTTTGAAAACTAAAATTTTCAATCTACGTTTAGTTCTTCGAGATTCGATTTTAATATTATCTGCTAACAAGTAACATAATAACATGGAAAACGGATGCAAGAAAATTAAGAAGAATACTATATAAAAATAGCTTATGATAAAATAAGTAAGTAAACTTTAGTGCAACATGAGTCAATAAAAATTTGGTAAGATATTAATACAATTTTTAAAAATAACTTCCAAAAGGTAAACGAAATAAAAGATATTAGAATAAATTTTCAGGTTGGTACGAATAGTTCCAGAAACATATTCCTGCCGATAACCTAGGATATACTATCTCAAATAGTTCCGAACCGACAGAACTCAAATAAATATAATAAATATCCAATCCATAATGTATCTGTTGGTATTAAACAGATGAAATAATAAAAAAGTTTTAAACAGGATATTAATTTTAAATATTCACGACATAAAAAGGGAATTTCCATTTTGTAAAAATATATACGCAGAATAATTCTCTATACAATAAAAGATAAAAATACATATGAATACCATTTATTTAAAATTATGTACTTGTATGCATTATTTATTTTAACTATCAAAATTTTACTTTTTCACTTATTTATGATAACTAAAGTAAATAATACAATTATTTAGGAACCTATAAATACAGTTCAATGCTATTTAGGTTTACATTAGTTATGTTTCAAAATATTTGCTTGGGATTTATACTTCAAATCACATTCCTTTCCATAAAACATGCATCACGAAAAATTTAAAATGCATTTCAATCCATATATACATATATAAATATATTCGTTGAATGTTATATACAATATTTCTCCAATCTAAGGCTCCTTTGGAAGTCATCCGTTTTCATTCTAATATGGTGCGCGAATATATTTCAGAAAATACACATTAGACAATATTTTTTTCTGTAAATAATTATACATCCAAGACACAAAATCATTCCACCCGGAAATAAAGTTCCGGCTAAGCATTCAGTTCTTTTTAATGCATAAATGTTTTTAGTATCTTTCTATCATATTGTTAGCGTTCTATGAAATTTCTTCCTACCCCCTTAGCTTTATTTTTTTGGAATGCTTAAGGCGATTCACTTCTTTGCACAATCATTAGTGCTATGGAGTTTCCTTGATTTTTCTTTTAGAGTGGTTTATAGACAATGTTTTATATCATAAAAAATGCCAAGTTAAGTTATTTTAAAATTAATTATTATTTTTACTATAATTTATATTATTATTTTGCTAATTTTGGAACATTTACCAGAAGAAAAATCCAATACACTTGAAAAGTAAAGGAAAACTCAATGCTGTGGTAAACTAAAGAATGGACAATTGATACCTATTCCATATAATTATCTATGTCATATTTTACTAATCGATATGTAAAATAATGGTAATTGTGGGTAAATTAATATGATAAAAACTTAAAACCAGCGACTAAAATCGCTCAAACCAAATCCAAAAGCGAGGCGAAAAGAAACTCGATACCACTATCTTGGAGTGTCTTAGGGGAATCTGCTCGAAATGTTTTGTGCAAAGTGACCAGAGTTCAAATTAGAGACTCCCAAGATTTGAAATTAAAAACTTAATCTTTTTTTTTCCTTCTCACATATTTACAAATATCCACCTGAATGAAATAGCGTTAATTTTTGCTTAAGGTGAATAAAATATACTAAATATTAAAAAAAGTAATACACGATTTAAGTTGAATAAAAAAAAACTATCACTAAATCTAGACATAAATTTAGATTCGATTTATCTTTATTGATACCAGCGACTACACGCCAGATTGAAATATATCTCGCACATTATAGCAATTTAAATAATCACAAATAAAATATAATAATTATAATAATCTATTGAATAAACAACTTTAATAGATTCTTATAATTTAATCTGCCATTTCTCATTTGATGATTATTTTACAATCCTTTTTAAAGAAAATAGAAATGTAGGTATTTTCGGTTTATGGCATATAACTTAGAAATTGTTAGGGGAATTAGAAGTAATATAAAACAGAATAAAATTAAATAAAATGAAGTAATGAAGTGAGAGAGTAAATCTACAGAGGTAAAAATAAACCATTTCTTTTATTACGAATGTCATGTTACATTTGTTCAATGTGTGCTTTCACATGTCCTAAAATTTTTACTTCAAAATTGCTCAAAAACATGAAAACAGCTTTTCTTGAATGTTGTTTAAAATTGGGATTAGCTATGAAATACTTTTTTGATATGTGACCGATGAAATAAGAAAAATGTACAGAGGTCTCTCCAACCTACGACTTATTTTTGAATACACGATTTCTACTGGATTAAGACTTGGTCCCATTTTCGTTTTCCATATACAAAGTAGAAACATAAAGAAGTACACAATTTTAAATTCGATTCTCTTGCTTAGATGTGTGCTTTAAAAAGTATTACAGGGAATCAGAGCTTGAGAGGATGACCTTTTCTAGTTGAATAAGAAATGAATTATTTTCTCTCTCTCCTGTCTTACAATATGAAAATTAAAATAATATCTAAATGGCTCCAATTGATATCTAAAGCTCTTAGCTCAGGTTTTCGGATAAAATAACTCCCTTACTTATCTAACTGTAACATATCAGTGCTATACCCGATTGGTCGACGTAACTACATGCTCAGAAATATCTATGAAATCAATATTTTCATATGAAATTTAGGTCAGACAGGACATCAGTGCCCAACAGGGCTAAATATTCAATCAACATATTTTCATGTCTAACATCTGAAAAAGTACTAGATTTATTGCAGTTGTACATGTAATAAATGTTTTTTGCTAACTCAAAAATTTCTAAAAAGCGATCATTATTTCACTCAACAAATACCTCAATAAATATATTTCGTTAATAGTTTGGGTAATATTTTTATACTATAGTGTTGTTGAAACACAAATACTCAGTTTTATCAACTAGTTAATACAATTACATTAAAAGTAAATGCTATAAAAATTTAAGAAGATTTCTTAAGATGAGAAAAATATTCGAAAAAGGATTTAACAGTTATTTGGTGGAAAGTGACAAATATTATGCAACTAGTATGTAAGAGTTCTGAGTGGCCGCGGTAGTCTAGTGGTCATTGCTTCAGATTCGTGGCCGGCGGTTTTTGTTCAGTCGTTGGTTCGATACTTGGCCGCTAAAGACCCGTCGGGGCTGATGCACGTTAAATCTGTCGAGGCCCAATGTCCTTCGGTTAGCATGGTGTGGAAGTTAGGAGAGGCGGTGTCGCACAGCTCAGGTGTCATCCTCATCACTTGACCGAGGTTCAAAATTAGGAGGTCCGTCGCCAATAACCTTCAATTGAGACGTTAATAAAAATTAACTGTCAGAGTTCTGAATAACAGTTATAAAAAAAATTTTCTTCTTTTAATTATTTTGTTCAAAATTTTTTTACCTGAACGAATTAAGTGCGAAAGAAAACTTGTTTGAAGAAGGATGAGAAAGGAAAAACCAGAAAATCAGATTTTCAATAAAAAGAATATTATTTTAGATGCATAATACTCAGGGGATGTTCTCTCTCTCTTTCTCTCTCTCTCTCTCTTCCTCTTTATGTATATATACTGCATTGCAAATCAATAATATTAATGCAAAAGTATTCTCTTGGTGATATCATCCGCGATTGAAATATGTATACTTGTTAATTCAAAAGACGAATTTAAATTATTGAGAAATTTTTCACTTACCAAAATTTAAATATAACATTTTATATAATTAAATGGAGTAAGAAATTATTTTTAATGCTATCAACAATGTAGAAATATCTTTGTTTTATAAAACTCCAATGGTTCAATATAATTCTCATGTTGTAATTAATTAATTAAATTTTATTTTCATCTTCATAAACAGAATTTCTTTAGAGTACCACTGCATGATGTATACATTTGTGAATTGTCAAAAGATTAAAAAAGGCTGAAATTATACATATATTTTCTTAACAAAAAGTACCTACAGTTACGTTTTTCTTATATCATAAACTAGATTGTTAGAAGATTAAATTGTTCAGTCATTAACGAAATTTATGCAAGAAGTTGACAAAAGAAATATATACTTTTGTTTCTAAGACTGTCTGAAAAATCATATTTACTTTGGTGAACCTGAATAAGTTTCGAAAATTTGAAGCTACAATATACAAGTAATCTGTAAATACATGTTTAGTTATTTTAGGAGTTGTACTTTCAATATATATATATATATATATTATTATTATTATTATAATTATTATTATTATTATTATTATTATTATATACATAAGCACTCACCGCATCCTATTAACGATGTCTGCCATCTTCGACAGAAGTCCAATTGTGAGCCATATTTATTCTAGAGTGGATAACATGAACTGAAGCGTGTATCCTCGTGCATCGTATACCTCTCGGAAATCTGTAAATTAGGGATAGATTTCCATTTTCTTATTGTCCTGCTTTGCATCCTATTATTTTCATTTATAGTTAATTTATATTACTCCAGAGTGCATTCTAATTTTTATATTGTTCCAGTTAAACTGAGTTCTTAATTCTAATTTTAGTTCTTAGATAATAAAGTGTTCTTAATATCAAATTGATAATTCATGAGTTGAGATTAAATTCCATAAAGTTTATTTGATTTTCATTATACGCGACATTTTCGGAGGAGGCACGGGGTATCCGATTACTAAAGAGCCACTACGTAGAAGTATATTCAAGGTTTACAACCTGAATTTGGTCAAGTTGTAAATTCAAGTAGACGATTTAATAAGATGACTGATCCAACGATGCCTGATAACACAGAGCCGAAGCTTACAACTTCAACTACATTTCTCCAAAGCCGTTACTGACCTACCAGCTATCTATAAATCCATGCAACTTTTCCAGTTATAACCAGTAAGATTATAGTAAATGGCTAAATGACTGAAATGGTCCGCATTCTATAACAACTGGCATGAATGAATGTGTCTGGCGAATCTCGTTTTCTGCCCCACTGGGACAGCTAGACAATGGTTTGTCAGTAATGCGAATAATTTCACGAATTAGACAACGTTCAGAAACTACCTAAATAATACGTTTTTCCGTACAGAAGACATAAGACGCCAAGCCAAAAGCTGTTTACTGACACGTGTACAGCAAATTGACGTGACGCCCGAGTCGTACATCCAAGATATACTTGCCTTGTGCCGTAAGAATAATCCTGCTATTATCAGATGTGAGATAGTGACTTATCCCATGTAGGGAATTACAAAACATTTGTACCGGATCCTACTGGTTCAGGACTATGAAACAGTTGGGGAATTTGTAAAACATTGCAGACAAATTGAAAAAAATTAAGCGGACATGCATCGCCAGGCCTAAATTTCCGAGGCCACGTATTTTTTGTACTATGTCACCCATTACAGACGTGACTGACCTATAATCCCTGTTATGTAGCATTGTAAAGAAAGAGCTTCAGAAGATCCAACTGGAAATGCCGGATACCGATGAAGAATCTGTATCCCCTCGGGACATTGCATCTATAGTCCGGCAACAAGTCGTTGAGGCTCTCGCTCCATCACTACTCCAAGAAGACACAATACCGCTCTACATTATTGAGCTCCAATTAGGCAAAAGCCTAGACATCCAGTCAGAAACCACGCCATTGTGCAGCGTAAACCAGATTTACGGAGAACTACCGAGAATGTGCCTCTCTTTTACCACTGTGGGCATCCAGGACATGCAATGCGGTACTGTAGAGAGAGACGGAAAGTATTTGTAGAAGCAACAGTCGCTAGAGCATTCAACGTTTGACGAGATATGGACTATGAATCCAATCAAGGCTTTAACCATGACAGTGTACGGCCCACTGCATCCCATTACAGACACAACTCTCCATACCCTCGCCGCTTCTTCATTCATCCGCAGTTCTTAATTCATCCGCAGGCATTGTCGCCATCAAACCACCCCAATCCAAAGGGGGAAATTATGCCTGGCGCTATTTTCTGGAGGTGGGGTCGTAAATGTAAAAAAAAAAAAAATACTATGAGGCACATTACTACCAGCATGGAAAAATATGATCA
The DNA here is from genome assembly GCA_019974015.1 of Nephila pilipes. NCBI lineage: Eukaryota > Metazoa > Arthropoda > Arachnida > Araneae > Nephilidae > Nephila > Nephila pilipes. The sequence continues at coordinate 921,491 of BMAW01129442.1, read as the reverse complement.
ATGTCTCATTGAATGGACAGTGCACAAAAGCCATAGTTGACTCAGGAGCCGATAATTCCGTCATATCTGAAGAACTACGTCGAAAGTTAAATCGTATTTTCAGTAATGTTCCAATGTTTTCTGAAAACGTGATTATTTTAAAACTCTCCTCCTGGAAGCCTGTTTCCGCTTCCGACCACTGTGTATTGAAAGTAGATCTGAACTGGTGATAAGGCCGTTTGAATTTCTCGTGATTACACAGTACATCCATCAAATGATATTAGGATGGAATTTTTTTCATGCTACTGATGCTCTTATAGACTAATGAAAATAAAGAACTACGACTTAGTCCATAAATTGAAGTGACAGATTATGCTTTGAAAACTGGCAATAAAATTTTGATGAGAGCTATTCTTACCAGCTACGATTATTGATATTAAAAATGACTATTTTAAGGTGTGGGTAACAAAATAGTAGCTGCAAACTCAAATAATACTGAGGGGAATTAAAATAGCTAACTTATCAACCAACAATACTGTATAATTTCATTTATTTGCTGAATGATAAGCTCCTAGAAGATTATCAGAGATATCAGCCCAGATAAAAAGTAACTCAGGAAAAATTAAGATACATGCTGGATATTGAGCTACTGAATCTGCTTGAAGAATGTAGCTATGTATTCGACTTCAACAGGAAATCCAGGTGCATAATAGTAAAACATAGGATCAATACGGGTGATAGTGTTCTATAGCTATGATCCTATGGGACAGCAATGGCTCTTGGTTGCACTAAAAGAACTTCAACCTGATATTGTAAAGATTTTCCATGATGCGCCAATTTCTGGTCACGTCGAGTTTGCCAAGACGTATGATTGAATAAGAAGAAAATATTATTGGCCAGGACTTTGTGGCAGCATTCGCCGATATGTGTCACAAGACAAATAATGTCAAAGATGGAAATCTCCTCTTCATCACCCAGCAGGTCAACTTCACCCGATAAAGCCACTTGACGTATATATCAAAAATCGGAATTGACCTACTTTCTTGTTACACGAAACTGAAATAGGTGGATAATTGTGGGTACAGATTACTTTAGATTCACAGTTACAAAAGCATTATCATTTACTGAGGTAATCGAAGTCGCTAACTTTGTTGTTGAAGAAATCATTCTGAAACACAGTGCTCCAAGAGAAATGATAAGTGACCGAGGACGTTCGTTCTTATCAAATATTGTGCAAGACATTAATCAGTTGTGCCAGCCTTCGCATCTTCTGACGACTACCTACCATCCAAAGACCAACTATTTGATAGAAAAGTTTAATCGCATATTAGCGGACATGATGTCCATGTATTATGTAGATGTCGAACACAGAAATTTTGACAATTTTCTAAAATATATGACTTTCGCTTATAATTTTGCAAAACAAGATATTACGAGATTCAGTGCATATTTTGTCTTATTCATGGAAGAGATATCTAGACTGTACTCGACGTATATCTCACGAACAATTCTAAAACATATGATAATTACATACAACATCTAATCACCAAAGCTTAGGAGGTTAGGAAACTGGCAAAATTCTACATTACCGAAGTCCAGACAGAAGATAAACGTCGTTATGATTATAAACCAATCATCTATAAAGTGGGGGATTTAGTTTGGGAGTTTAACCAGTACGATAGGTTGGATTGTCCGAGAAACTCTTAAGAAGTTATTTTGGACCATATAGAATTATTCAATGATTATACGAGGGCTGTCTAAAAAGTATCTGAGCTTTGGCCAGAAAAAGTATTTCGAATACCTGACGGAGTTGGGACCCTAATCTCCTTCAAAGTAGGCCCCTCGTGCTTGCACACACTTAGCCCACCGATCCTTCCACTGCTGGAAACACCTCTGGAAGTCTTCTTTTGGAATGATGTTCAGCTCCGTTGTCGCGTTCCGCATTATCTCTTCTCTACTCTCAAAATGGGATCCTTTCAGTGGCGTCTTCAATTTTGGAAGCAACCAGTAGTCGCAAGGAGCAAGATCTGGAGAGTAGGGAGGTTGGCGAATGGTTGTAATTCAATGTTTGGCTAAGAAAGTGTGGATCAAATGGGATGAATGCGCAGGGTCGTTGTCATGATGCAAGTGCCAGTTGTTCGCCGCCCACATGTCTAGTCTTTTGCGCCGAACTGCGTCACGGAGTCGCCGGAGTACATCTTGATAGTACTCCCTTGTCACTGTTTGTCCATCCGGTGCGTATTCGTGATGCACAATTCCATGGACATAAAAGAAAACAGTCAGCATCACCTTGATTTTGCTTCGCACCTGCCGCGCTTTCTTCGGCCATGGAGAATCGGGATGCTTCCATTGCGACGACTGTCTTTATGTTTCTGGGTTGAACCCGTACACCCATGACTCATCTCCAGTTATCACGGTGTTCAGAAACCCAGGATGAGTAATGGCGGTGTCCAGAAGGTCTAGTGCAACTTCAAAAAGGAGATCTTTTTGTTCCGGCGATAACAACTTGGGTACGAATTTCGCAACCACTCGGTTCATGTTCAAATCTTCACTCAAAATTGCATGTGCAGAATTTTTACTCACTCCGAGCAGTTGGGGGCCTGCGACAACGCTACTCACTCCCCGCTGATGTGCGGCCATCTTTGAATCGGTTGAACCACTCCTTAATTTGTGATACACCCATCGCATCTTCTCCAAACTCCTGCTAAATCTTACGAATTGTTTGGCTTTGAGAATCACCAAGCTTTTGACAGAATTTTATGCAGTATCTTTGCTCAATTCGTTCAGTCATCTTGCGAGAAAACTAAATCTGACGAACAGTACGAACAGCACCTTACTTGACGACCACCAGCCAGCGACTTGCACAAGCAAACTCGGTGAAAAAATTCACGCATGCGCATTAAGGTTCCTCCTTCCACCGTGTAATGTGGCGCCGCCTTAGAATCATTACTTTATGCGGGAAAAATTAAGGTCGGATACTTTTTAGACAGGCCTCGTATGATGTGACGTATGAAGTGGGAAATGTGGAAGAAAACCGTAGACGACGAAGTTCAGAGGACGTCGTCCACGTTCTTAAAATCTTACCTTGATCGAAATAACCAAATTGAGGATATACCTAAATTTTTGAGAATACCTATTGCACGGAGTCAGACCAGATTTCAGAGGGGAGCTGCTTCAATCCTAAAAAGGGGGAAATACAGCGATACTCGTTTCCTGTAAATGAACTAATTTTAGTTCTCGTTCCATAAACCTATAAACATTCACTCTCCGTTTCCTATTAGCGATGTCTGCCATCGTAGATAGAAATCCATTTGCGAGTCTTATTTATTCCAGATAGGGAAGCATGAACTGAAGCTAAGTGCATCATATATATACATCGCAAAGCTTAAAATTAGAGATAGATTTTCACCTTCCTGTTGTCATGCTTTGCATCTTATCTTAATTCATAGTTAATTTATATTACACCAGAGAACTTCTAATACTTTTATTGTTCCAGTTAAACTGAATTCTTAATACTAATTTCAACTCTTAGATAATAAATTTAGTATCAAAGTGATGATCTCGAATTGAGATAAAATTCCGTAGTCTTTATTTGACTTTCATTCTACGTGAAAATATATATAATTGTTTGCCCTTAATTTCCAAAATTTACTGAAGTGGTTCTGCTTGAAAATTATGTATAGTATTCTCTTTTTAAGCTTTAAATTTAAATTAATGTAACATATGGCTCTATTCGTTGATATAAATAAAGTTTTACATTGCATTAATGTGAAAAGTTATTACTCCTGTTTCTTTTGGTTGCGACGACCATTTGAGAATATCTATGCAAATTTTCATTAAAATAAACCAGTTATTAATTTAAATATCATAAGTTTAGTGTTTATAGCATAATTTTGTACACTTATGTATTTTAATTACTTTGATAAAGAAATAGAGCTTGACTTAGAAGATAAATCATGTGATCAATCAAAATCATGATTCCAAGATTATTAAATAAAATAGATGATATTTAATGAATAAAAATTCTTAAAATAGGTGTATACATTTATAAGGCATGCACAAATTAGATATAAATTAGAAACTTAAAATTCTGAATTAAAATACATTGAATATGCAGTACTTTTTTATTAAAACATATTTTTTCTCCGGAATAATTTTCTTCATTATTTGTATCTTAAATATTATACATTCAACGTTTAAGTTAGTTTGTGTAATAGTAGTTAATTATTTATGGTAAATCTGTTTTACTTGTAACTAAAACTGTTCACAGAGATAGTCACTTTCATTTTCAACAATGGAAAATATGTTAACAGCATTGTGTGAAAACGTAAAGATGATTTCTTTAAAAATATTATTAAAACAAACTACATCGCAGTACAAGTATTGTGTGATTTTCTAAATGTATTGCCTTAAATAACATTAGTTAATTAATGTTTATTGTAATACAATACCAAACATTATTCAACAATTTGATCTAGTTTGAAAAAAACGACCAAAAACAAATAAAACAAGGGAAAACAGATAGAATGGAACAGAATTTTGTAAGATATTGCATCACACATATTAAGAAATCTCACAAAATGTAAAATATAAATGTTCCAAAATTAAGAACGAGTAATATAATTTATTTGCAAAAGATTGTGATGAAAAAGTAAATTACTCTAAGGAACAGAAAGTAATTTAATTGTTAATACTTATATAAAATAAAATAAAGCGCGTGTGTGTGTGTGTGTGAAGAAACTTAGAATACAACAATTTTTTAACAAATATTTGATTAAAAAGTTGACAGTTGATAACATTCAATATACATATAACAGTAATATATTCATAATAAATTGCATTATACACCATTTTTTTGAAAAGCCAAAAATGACGAATTTCAATTAAGAACCTTATTATTGAATCTAGCAAAAGTAATTTGAAATTATACATAGTTGATTAGTATTATTTAATCATAATTTTGTATGAGCAAGAAAACGGTTTTTTTGTGTAATAAGTTTGGAGAAATCAATAACATTATATAACTAATAATTTAAGGGATATCTGTAATGAATTTTACTGTTATTAACGAACCATTCTGGAATTTGAACAAAGATACTTTATTATGGAGTTACTAAGTAATGATAATAGATAATGCGTTTTTAAATTATATCTCATGAGAATTCTCAGAAATAGGCTCAGCAACAACAGTGAAATAAGACTAAAACTTTCTTATAATATTTTGTCTTAAAGGTATAAATTGAAAGACAAATAATCTTTATAATTATAAGTACAGTTTTAACCGTTGAAAATGCATGAATTGTTTAAAGTTGATGAATATATATATTTTTTTCATTTTCAATATTGAATATTTTTAATAAAATATTTGAATCATATTCTACCCTGGTATTTTGAAGAAAAAAAAGTAATTTAAGAAATACCATCACATAAGGCACCATATAATAACAAAAAACAATTTTTAATAATAAAAGGCAATAATTATTTTTTTGAATAATTGAATGTTTATCAAGCACATCAAGTTTCTTCTCGAATCCGATTACTATTAAACTCGGATTCTGAAAAGCATCTCTCAAACGTTTCAGACACCACTCAGACATTTAACTACCTTGATAATAACAGAAATATCTTTACGGAACTCACATTCATCTATCAAATATATCTCAATGTGAGATTTCCTCTCCTACAGATTAAGTGGAAAGATAGAAAACTCCATCAACTTTCGAAGAAAGGTGCATCATGGGAGGAATGAAAGGGGTGCGAAGAATGAGAGAGGCTGAATAGGAAATATCAGAACCAGGATCTGATAATTGAAGTGATTGTGAAAGATATGACAAATGTCATATCTTTGGATAAGAAAAAAGAAGAATATTTTTGTAAGGTTTACTTTTTTCGTCTTATTATAAGAATATATTTTTAAAAATTATTTTTATCATGGGGAATAAATTAATATTTTTTTAGCTTGGTTTGAAATAAAAATGCACAACGTCTTTTTGTTGATATAAATTTTCATATTTTAAATTATTTGAGTTAAGAATTAGAAATTTTCTCTAGTTTATAAATGTAAATGGCGGGAAGATATCATATCTTTCGTGTTTTTATTTACTGTGCATTCTAAAAAAAGTTTTGATAAAGTATAGCTGAATTAATGTTCTTAAAATATTTTTTCCTATTAACCTTGCAATCATTCACAATCACTTTCAAAATCTACAGTTATTGTGAATCGAATATTTGAAATATTGAATGTTGTTTTTAAAAGTTTGGGCGCTTATCCTCTTTATAACAATACCACTTGGCAACATTCTTGTTTCGTCAAACTGAATATATATATATATATATATATATATATATATATATATATATATATATATATATATATATATATCACACTCTTTTAGTTACTGCCTTACGATTCATTTACTTGTGGTGCGAAGAAATAATTTTTGTAAGGTTTTGCAAACAACAGCTGTTGAATACGAATATTTTACAGGGAATTATTATTCTATTAGTCCTGACACTTAATGTTATACACGATCTGTAGAATACTTATTACGAATCACGAAACAGAGGAAAAAATGCCTTAAAGGAGCTTTCCGTGATCATTTGAATTGTTATTGAATAACACTCGTGTTGAGTCGCATCAATTGGAGAGAAAAAAAAATGTCGCGACTGTGTCATATGTCATTACAAATTTATACTTTTTATTTATAATGTTAAATACTTTCTATTGTTATATGTGAAAAAATATTCTTTTGCATATTTGTTATTCAGGAAATGCAATAAATACGGGGTATTTCGACACTCGTGGACAAAAATGTAAGGGTTGATTGAAAATAACTAAACAAGCAATTTACACCATAGAATGCAAAAGTGTAGAGCAAGAGTGAACCTCTAGGGGCTCTATGGCTGTTTTCTAGAGTCATACACGGCAAATGACAATGTGTAAGAAATATCGTGCCTTAAGCTTTCTATTACAGAGTCACCTAGAGGTTCACTCTTGCTCTACACATTTGCATTTTATGGTGAAAATTGCTTGTTTAGGTATTTTCTATCAGCTCTTAAATTTTTGTCCACGAGTGTCGAAATACCCTGTATAACAACGTTTTTCCACTATAATTGCTCTTATTGTTATTTTCCCTTTATGGGAAGAAATGGAACTGGAATAGTTGAATATAGGAATATGAAAGTATAGTGTCACTGAAAGAAAAGATCCAAGATATGCAAATATGGCATTGAAATATATGGTATGTTTATAACAGGAAAGTACATTAATTTTTGTTTTTTTTTTTAAATCTTCCGTAATTAATTTAAAATTTATTGGATATTTCTGGAACAAAAAAAAATTGAAAATGAATTTGATATAAACATACTGCACATGAAATTATCAATTTTTTTTCTCGAACTTTCAACTAAAATAGAAATTACCGCTTAAAATAAAGGGGCTACTTTTTCACTATTCGAATTTATAGGTCCAATGGAATTAGGAGTATTAAATTAATAATTTTAGGAATAAGCCTTACTTTTGTCAGCTTAACTTAATTTACATAAAGGCTTAATTTAATTTACATAAATTTACATCCAGAAACAAGAACGATATCCAATGGTACGATACGATGAATTGGTCATAGAACAGATGATAATCTTAATCAGTGAAGTCAAAGAAGCCCTGATTTAACTCCTAAAGATAAAAGATAAATGGGTTTTTTTCCCTCCATAACAGGTGAATATTGCCGAGTAAAAAACTCGAATAACTGTATCTATTCAAAATGTAACACCGAACAGGCATGTAAAAGTGGGGATCATGTTCTATTATACACTGGCTATCTTTCAGGCTTCTGATGAGGGCGTGTATAGTCAACTAAATATTTATAATTTCATAAACTTCAAAGCGTTATATTTAAATTAATGTGCACAAAACATTACGAACTGATTCGTTTTGTTATTGTAACTCTTCGAAATTTGGTTAGTCTTTTGTAAACACTTTATATAGTGGTGTAGAAAGTGTATGAAAAGGAGCTTGATTTAGTAATAATTATCCTCCAAGAAACTTTCCCAAATTCAATTTTAAATTTTGTTCTATTAGTTTTATTAATTTCAGAAACATTATCCGCACTAGCCTTTTACACATTTCAAACTCTTTTCAAGTCATTTGATCACATATAAGCATTTTTAATTTTAAAATGAAGTGACGGTTGCATAAACAAAATCATGGCCAAATTATCAAGCGATTAAAGTCAAGGATCTCGAGTTTATCAATGTTTGACTCCGGATCTATTCGTGTTTCATTCCCTGATGATTTGCGAAAGAATTAAAGTTTCTTAACATTAAATCTACCTTGGCTACAGACTCCTATCTCGAAAGGAAGATAAATTTTGAAAACAGGGATAGTAAATCAACTATCACTCATATGACCATGGTTCGGAATTATACGAACCCCAATATGTAACTCACATAAATAAATGAAATTTGTTTTTTGCCAAAAAGTATCGCATGCCAAATAGACCCACGAATTAATTATTAACTTAATTAAAATAATTTCGAAAACGATAATTGTTGATTAAATAATGCTGAAATATAATTATCAGAATATTGAGATTGGAACAAACCCTAAAATTTTATAGGCTATTCTACTAAAAGTTGAAGACATTGAAGTTGATTCTGTTTCGTATATCCAAAAATTTTTATTTCGAGAGGCTCTTTGTTATAATTGTTAATTAATTTAAGATAAAATTAAGTTAATTAATTTTTTTGGCAACGATGATTATCTAATAAAAAAGTATTAGTTCGTAGGTCAATAATTGGTAGCGAAAACAAAAATTTCATTTCCTTAACAGAATGCTTGTTCTCATTTTTATGTAAATAGTATATGAGAATGGAAATGTACTGTTGATAAACTAAGCATTTTGAGCTACTTATACTTACATACGGAGCAAACCATTCAAAAATTATACTTTTGAATCCTTTTGGGGAGGCTCTGTAATTTTTTTAAACTTGTGCATTTCTTAGTAATGTCATTTCTGTCCTCGAGAAAATTATTGTTTAAAACGTATTTATATGATTAATGACAAAAGAAAAGTTTTCATACTTAGAAATTAGTTCATACCTTATTGGATACTTCAGCTTAAAGGAGCGTCATTAAAATGCCAAATAAAAATGTTTTAGAAATAAAGAATTGCATCACGTTTTTGTACAATAAAATGCATTTTTTGAATTATTCAATTTAAAATGAAGCAATTTCATTCCATGTGAAAACTGCTTACGTGTAATCAAAATATCAAAAATTATTTTTTCCCTTAAATCACGCACGGTAGCTCCGGTATTTGAGATGACACGGTTCTACTCTTACATTTACAACGCAATCATTTGAAAAGATGAAACGAAGTAAAAGGTGTGTAGTGAAAAAAAAAATTAAAACGAATGGTGCAGTGACTCCTATCAGAAAAATCGAAATACGAAACCAAATGATATTCATAATTTGAGAATTTTTTTTTAAAAAATATTCTAGATTTCTCAAGGGGAATTCTACACTTGTTTACAATAACTCTCCTTTTCTGATGATAAGAAAAATATAATTCTCTTTTGTCTTTCTCTACATATTTTCAGCTTGAATTACCAGACAGAAAACATTCATACTTTGAAAGATCTAGAGAAAATATGAAATGTAATGTAAACTAAAATATTGAAAAACCTTTTCTTAGGACGCAGTTGAATGAATTCCAGAAAACTGAAACTCGACTTATATTTACAGTGCAAAAAGTTATGACAGTGGATAGTTGAGTTTTGTGATGACCTAAAATTGTTTCTCACACTTTTATGCTTTTGTGAAAAAATATTTTTGTAATATTCACCACTGTAATTCAAAAATATATGGGACACACTGTTGGTACTCTTAGTATGTTATTGATTTTTTTTCATTAAAGATAGAGAATATATTTTGTTTTTATATGGTAATGTAACCTCTATATTTATTTGAAAATATAATGAATTATTTTAGAATTTGGATGAATTTTTCATTAAGTCAGAGCACTCATGTAAAGAAATGAATAACACATTGACTAAATCTGAATACGTGTCTTTATAATAAGGACCATTTAAGCAATTCACAGATGTGTATAAGCCCGACCTATTGTACTTAAACAGTTTTACATGTTAATTTGAAAAGCAAACGACAAACAAGAAATCATTTTAGTTTTCATTGAACAAAATCTTAAATCTGCAAATTTTGTAGAGTATTTTATGTACTTCATGTGATAGGTGGAATTGTTTGAAGGTTAACTTCTAAAAATATTTCTCAGCATGATTAATTTAATATTGCTAGTGTTAAAGGTAGAAAATTGAATCCAATGATATTAATACGAATATGAAAAATCTATAAACAGCGAGAAATTCGTCAAATGTTCTATTCAAATTCAACAACATCTATGCCAACCTTAAATTTTTAAAGATTATTACTTTCAAAATTTATTTTTATTCTATTTTAAATTAGAATAAAATTTAAAGAGCATGGTGTGCAAATAAAACATTATGCTATCGCTTTGCAATGGACGAAATACAATGGGATAAATATACTTACTGATACCATATACTTTTGATAATTTAACTCAGATATATATTTAAAAGCTTAAATATTAAAATTTTTATCAAAATAACATAATCATATCAATATATATATTAATTTACTTTTCATTTAGATGATAACAACGTTTTTCAAATTTTTTTGACAGAAACGACATGAGTGAAATAATTACTGAAGTTTTAAATATGAAATTGTTTATTCAAAAATATTTTTTTTTTTTTTGAATTTACACCTCTTTTTTCAAACTTTCTATTTTATATCCTAGTCACAAATTAATTACTTCATGTTATGAACATTAATATTTCGTATCTTTTTAGCTTTTTTTCTTAAAAGAATTCCCAAAATTTCAGTTTGAAAAGCTTGTTGATTTCATATTATCCATTTGGAAAACATAGAACTTTCCTTGAGTCCATTCAGGAACATATTATTCATTATTTTCTCATAACACCCCTGAAAATTAAGTTACGTGTAAGAAATATATTTTAATGTTCAAACAATTTTAGGCTTTAGTGTACTCGGAATGAATTAATGCTAAATTAACTTTTATTGAATGTTTCAAAGCAACTGATACAATTTTATTCCCCTTAAAATTTTTAAACTCATTGTAACCTCTTTCAGATAGATATTTATTTAAGAAAACTAATAACTCATTTAAAGCAAAAGAATGATGTATTAAGAAAATGCATATGTTTCCTATAAATTAATTTTTTAGTTGTTCCTATATAATAATTTTTCAGATAAATATTGATTAATAGACCAAATTCTTGTAGACGTAAAAATACCAAAATAAAGAAAACAATAAACAAATTTCTTTAATTTATGAAATATTTTCATATTAATGCATTGCAACAACATATTTATAAATAAAGGAATCAGTATGTTTGTGTATAAAAACATTTATTTGTAGTCACTTGCTCAAGCTGAATAAGACTATGATGTAAAATTCAAACAATGATAAAAAGTCGAATTTCGAACATCTATATGAATAAAGCGTATTATTGGTTTAAATACTGTTAAAGTTTCCAAATAGCCGGATATTTGAAGTTCTGGTAAGTATAATGTACTTTATAATACATTAAATATGGCTATTATTGATTTTAAATTCAGAATTAAATTATAAACTTGTGTTCACATAAAAATTGCAACTCTATGAAGGACTCGTTAGAATTTATTGAAATTTAGTCCACAAATGATTTGTGCGGATAGATTAAATATACAAAGCAAAATAAATAGATTACTCAAAAAATAGTATTTTGTGAAGCCATCACAAGCTGCAATAAGTGCTTCTATACGATGTGGCAACAAATAAAATAGAATTTGAATTATACTTAACGAAGAACAAGCCATATACGTTGCTAGGAATATTGGACTGGAATGAATATTCTGAGCAACATGTGAACTGGTATTTTCTTTTTGAAATACAGCTCCAGGAATGTTTAAAGAAATGTTATGATTTCTGGCTCCAGAATTTTTCTGAGTTAATGGTGACTGTTGAGACTGCCAGCAGTTCTTCTAAGTTGTAATCATCCACGATACCCAATGGCACTTTAGACACGAACTCTTAGTGTTTGTCCCATACTATGTTGGATAACGAACTCTGGAGGATGATATTCACCGATATAGCATCTTAGACGGTTACGAGACGTCAATGTAACGCAAACTCAATTGTGATTTATCCGAAAAGGCTACTTATTGCCAGTGACTACGCCGGATTCTATGATGATATGCCCTGATTGTAGTCGCAGGTGCCGTAGGATGTGCTTCAAAGGATTCCTGTGTATAGGAACTCATGCAAGCAAACAACAGTGCAACATTCTCCTATAAATTGTAGGAGTATACAATAATATACCCATAGCAATGCTCCTACGCTCTGCCAGCTGTCGAGTTAACACTCCACCTTCTGTCACTGCCAAGCGAATGAAGTGCCCGTCGTCCCGTGCTGATGTAACCTTTCGCCGCCCACTGCCCGATTTCTGAATAGTTTGCATTTCATCAGTCTACTGCTCCTACACTCGCATCACTGCATTTGCATTGCGCTCCGTTTGAATTGTAATTGAGTCTCTGCCAAGCGAATGAAGTGCCCGTCATCCCGTGCTGGCCTGGCATTGAGCCCTGGCATTGCGCTCCGTCCGAATTGTAATTACACGGTAAGAAAAAACCTTTACGGAGGCCTATCATTCGTCCTCATTTAAACTGTTACTTGCTCATAAGGAACTCTTTGTCGTCTTAGAGGCCTAACGACTTCTCATGAAAGGTTTACCACTGATAGAGAGCCATTAACAACTTTCAACGTCCCGCTACAGCATTCTATTTTGAGGACCAGATCAGTAATATAGTGAGCGCTGCTCAACACACGCATGCGCTACGACTCTAAATTTCTAATAATTTAAAAATCACACCTTAATTTGCGTAGACTGAAAATTTCATCTCAATCTCTAGATTGATTCATGGTGTTGTAATTCTTACAAACTAGAGTATATATTAAAGTATCAGTTTACTGAAAAAAACACTAAATAACTGAATATAATGCAATTCTATACGGAATTAAGGTAATCCATCAATTCTCAAAAATCATCTGCTGTAATTTGAAATAATAATGTTACAGATTAATGAAACGAATAAGTAATTTTTTTAAAAAATAATCCAGATTGAAGAAGCATTTATTTAAAAAAAATAAATATTCACTTGTGTGAAGGGAACTTCAGAAAAATATTATTATAAATTTAACTATGCCTTAATTAATGAACAACATAATTATAAATGAATAAGTTAGTAAATAAAATATTAAGGAGATAATCGCATAAGGTGAACATTTGGAAATCAATATCTTAAATATCATAAAAATATGACATTTAAAGAAGTAATATTGAATAGAAAAATTAAAAAGATTTTGTCTTTTAAAATTTATCTTTAAATTGATGCAGAAATTTTTTTTAAAAACTATTTATGTTAATTAAATACCTTAATGTAGATTAATAGCTCTAAGTAGAATGTATGGAGACAAATCTCTCATGGCAAAATTGTTTTTTGTCGGACACAATCGGATTTATTTCTATTATATCTTAGCTTAAGGCCTCCCCAAAGACTATTTTATCCTGCATTCTTAAAATAAAAATAAGGATATATTAAATGCGTTGAATAATGCTAAATAATTAAAGGTTAGCTAATTTTATAAATAAGCAAACAATGGCTTAAAATTCTCGTTGCACTCTGAGGCAATGTAGTTTATCAAAAAAAAAATATTTTTTAATTAAAGAAAGGGTTGTAAAAAAAAGAGACAAATAAATGATTTATAAGTTGAAAATTAAAATGTTTTAAAAAGTAAGAAGTCTTAACAATTAATAATACATTCTTATGAGATTTTGTTATTCATCCAAAAACAAAATGCTAACAATAAAGTAAATTGATGAATCAGTTTATATTTCTTAAAAAGAAATTTGTTTTAATATATGAATAATTCTGTGAATCTGTTGTGTATTAAATGTGGCTCGAGTAACATGAGGTGTACAACTATTGTGGACAGAGGCTATTGTGTAAAACATTAGATCTTGGAGTTGTCACCCCGCTTTCCGAACTCCTGCAAAATTCCGAAGGGAACATTTCGATATTCTGAGATTTGTAGCATTTTACGAAAGTCAGCCAAGCCACGCGACTACTCTTTTAAGTGGTATCAGATTCGAAATTTCCACACACACATACACACACACACACACACACACACACATATATATATATATATATATATATATATATATAAATGTTATATATATATCGGTTCTAAACAAAAAAATTTAAAATGAAACAATTTAAAATCAGTACATTCGGTTAAAAACAGTACTTCACAGTTGGAGAAATATATAAATGACTACACATCGGAGTAATGTCTCTAAATAAATGATATCTGTGTGTCAATAGCGATTGCCTGATACATAGAAGTGCCAAAATTACCTCCTGTCTTCTATATGAAAATGAATTCCAGTGAGAAATGATGGGTTTTATGCGATATAGTTTATTTTCTATTTCCAGGGGCCATTGATACTGCCAGTGCTCATGAAATTATGATTTATAATATATTTTGATATTACAATATGTAATGGTAGAATAGATTTCAGTAAATGCAGACTTAGCAGTAATGTTGATTACTTAGGGAGCCTTGATACCAAAGTGAAAAGGTATCTAACAAAATAACATTTGGGTATTTTGGGACTTCAGTTTATTAATGTGATGAATGATTTCGGTGACATAGCGATTGCAAAATACTCATAGAATCTATAAGTGAAATAAAATTTTCAATATGTCAAGTTGATAAGCTGTCAAATGTTTTGAGAATTGCAGAAATTTCAGGGATAACTGAACGTAAGAGATATTTTTGAAAAGGAATGGAATCATCTATTAAAATAAAGGCACCCACATGATTCGTTGACATAGAACCTTCATTGTAAATATGTTTAAAATCAGGATATTGTTCTTCAAAGTAATTAAAAATTAGAATAAATTATTTTGCCTAATGTATATTTTTTTAATTTTGGAAAAAAAGGACTTTTAAAATTAAATCCTAGCTCATACCAGGGGAAAAACTCTCGTTTGTTTTCGAGGGAGAAACATAAGATAATCAATAGCCTTCTATTAAAATATGTATTCTTCTATGAAACAGAGATATGAATAGATTTCTTAGTCTGATGAAGTAGATTTAAAAATAAACTTTTATTTATGAAAAGCATAAAATTGGCAAGAAAGAAGTTCTAAAACGGTATTGAAGGAATAGAAGTCTAATGATGGTTCGAACTGTCGACATATAAGCTTTTGATTTGGGGTATTTGTAAGGCTCTAGAACATTGTTGAAGTGTAGTATGGTGGAAAGTGTTCAATTACTTTAAATAAGATTTTCAGGTGGAGCTATATACAACGTAAGCGTATTCTAATTTTATTCGAATGAGAGCATGCTTTATTTGTAATAAAGAAGTATGATCAACCATATGATATTAAAACTTTAAAAAATTCATTGATTTATCACATCGTTTCCGAAGTTCTAAAATATGAGAGTGAAACGTATTTTTTTGTCAAAGAGAAGTTCTAAGAATTTATTTCGTCCATGGCGTTAATTAAACTATTATTATTATACATTTCTGAATCAAAACGAATCTTCTTTTTTCCCTCAAAAGTGAACAGAAGCTGTTCTATGTCAATGAGATTCAAAAGCCATTTTCATTAATCCCTTTTGAAAAATTTTTAATGGCTGGTAGAATTTACTTTTCAATGCTCAACGTATAAAATAGTTTTTACAGATGGCGGAATGTTCGAAACGATGTTTCAATTTTTTGTAAGAAAAAGAGTAACACTCAAAACATTTTCAAGTGTTCCTTTTTAGTTCAGGAAAAATATTTGTCTAATTCGATTTGTCTATTCGATACTAATTCGATTCGAAGAGTTGGCAGAGGTTATCCTTAAGTGAAAATCGTATAAATCTTTGGAAATGCTATACCAACAAGCACGATCGTATGCCTTTTCAATATAAAAAAATACAGAAATATAATGCTTATTTTGTATGAACGCATCCCTAATCTGTGTTTCCAAAGCGACTAAGTTATCTGCAGTTGATCTGTTTCGTGTTCAGTTGCGTATGCAATGAATTTTAGCCATTAAAAGGCATAATAATGACGCAATGTTGAAACATATAATCTAACATTGTCTTTAGCATTCTTATAAATATATAATAAATGATGCTTGAAGTAAAATATATTTCTAGAAATATAAAAAATATCATGTATTATAAAAAAAAATATAAATCAATGAAAGCTTATCATTATCGCTTGTCTGTTATCAGGTATTCCAGGAATAATATTTCTATTGTAAAAATTTCTTTATTCGATATAAAAATTATTTCCTGTCGATGGAATATAATTATTTCATTGATTGTCAAACAAAAAAGTAAATTAGAAATTTTGTAGAGTGGTTTTAAGTAACATTGTATAAGAATTTCAAAAAACTGTCAAACATTTGCCAAATACAATCGCGTTGCGAGATAAGATGGCAAGGATAAAATAAATTTGCCAGAATAACTGAAGTTATATATTTATTAAAGAGAAAAGGTTACATTTTTTTTTTTAGTTTTCGTTAATATTAATCCAGATACAAGTGAGCCAATTAAATCTGGTATTGGTTTAAAACTATCTGAATATTGGCCATAAACTTTCCGATGATGAATTTAGAAAATAAAAATTTATTTATATTTAAAAAAGCCTGAAATCAGCATCACAAGTACACAAACTTATTTTTAATAATCTGAGGTGTACATTATGTAATTTATGCTTAAGCATTGTAATAAATAGCAATATAGATGTCAAATGAGGATTTCATTCAATAAGTTTCATTTACAGTAAAATTGAAGCTGTTTTTACAAGGTATATTCTTTTCTCTGAAGATTACTTCAACGAGATGAGGAATTTATATCGAGGTACTCATAAAGTAGGAGAAAAATAATAATACATTTAAACGAAACAAAAAATGACATACACATTTTAAATAAATTGTAAGAAATATCAAAAATTATTTAAATAACTTGAATACTGTTTTTTAAGGGCTTTTTTTTTAAAGAAACAAAGTTATACCCTTTTTAATTAATGTTTACGTACACGTTATGATGTTTATCAAAATAAATCTTATGAACTTCTCTGGGGAATGAACTAAAATATTTAAGCTACTTCAACATCTAAGAATCTTAGAGCTTGTCGATTGACCATTACAAGATATTTGGCTTATATTGCAACTCTGCTATTCGAATACTATACCATAACCTGAAAAATGTTCCTATCATAAATGCTATCTTTGTAATTTAAACATTAGGAAAAAATAATAGAAACATAATGTAAAATTTCAAATGAACTGAATAGAAATACACTCTATAACAAAGAAAAATAACAGAAATATCAAAATGTTGCCTTATTGTAATGAAATTTCGTATGCAAAGACATTAGGACCGAACATGCAAATGATTAAAATTTGGTGTCCAATGAATGAATAGCGGGAGTTATTCCGCATTGGAATTGCGTACTCAGCAGGTGTATATAAGAAACGATTCTCAATCTGATGGCCAATTTACCTTTTTATTTACCTTTGCGATCTAAGATATATTTCAATGACCGAAAAAATGCCTCGCCGTAGGATTCGAACTCATTATGAGCAATTATCAGAATTTGAAAGAGCTCGCTCGTATTATTGAAAAGAGGCATATTGGGCAAATCGGAGAATCACTCGTCGTATGGGTCAAAGCGATGTGACGATTAGATGATGCTGGCAAGAATGGGTGGGCAATGGCTGATTTCAGCGTCATGATGGTAATGTTCAACCTAGGCCACAGCAGATTGGAAAGACAGAGTGACTGTCAGATCAGCTGTCACTGCGCCTGAATCATCGTTATCAACCATCAGACGTACGACCCGCACACGAGTGTCCACAATGACTACTCACAGACGGCTGATAGAGTGAAATCTACGCTCGTAAAGACAGCTACTCCACCTGCTTATCACACCTGCATACTGTTGAGCCAGATAACAGTGGTGTTTGACTCGATCAGGTTGGAATGATGCTGACTGGTGATATATAGTGTTTAGCGACGAGTCCCACTTCCAACTGTGTCCTGACGATCATCGAAGACGTATCTGGAGACGCCCAGGTTAGAGTGCATATCAAGCTTTCACTAATGCACATCAAACAAGCCCTCAACCAGAATTTATGGTCATTGCTACTAATTCCCTTGATAGTCCGTCCCCTTTGGTCGTCATTAGAGGCACACTTACGGCACAGAGGTTACGTAGACGACATTCTGAGACCTGTTTTGCTACCGTTCCTTTTGCAGTAACCTGGCCTTATTTTTCAGCAAGATAATGCCAGACCATATACGGAACGTGTTGCTATGAACTGTTTTACAGCTCATCAAACACTTCCTTGGTCAGTCAGATATCTCTTCCATCGAGCATCTCTAGGATATGATGGGAAGGCGACTGCATCTACCAGGGAATGGGATGACCTAGCCCGACAATTGGAGCAAATTTGGCAAGAAACACAGCAGGAGACCCTCATAGAGCTTCATTACTCTACGCCACGTCGTGTGGCAGCTTGCATCCAGGCCAGAAGTTGGTCAACACCTTATTGAACTGGTCATTTATGTAACTATGTAACTCTTAAATAAAGCATTCAATTTTTCTTAACTTTTAATCATTTTCTTTCTGTACGTAATTTTCCTATCCGCCAATTTTTGTCTCCATAGGACAACTCCTTCTTGGTGAATCGTTTTTTTTGTTATAGAGTGTATTTTAGATAGTACTTTTGATGTCAGCTAAATTTTCAAAAAAAGTGATTTGGAAAAAAATGTATTTTCTATGTAAAAATTATTACTCCCTTAAATTTCACAAATTCCATTCTCTTTTTTAAGGCTATGATCAGAGAATATGAATACATTTTAAATCAATAATCTTTTTATAGTCTGTTTGAAATTTGAATTAAACATCTCGAATTAATTTTGACAACTCTTCTTTTGTCAAAGAAATACTCTTTCGGTAATCCAAGAGATGCAGAATCAGAGTACCAACGGATTCCTGGAAAATCCAAAATAGTAATGCATTTAATCAACAGGAATTATATATTGTTATATGTAACTTACTACAGTACACACAAATATAATGTCGAATGCACGAAATAACTAAAACTATAAATAATTTGTTATTTGCATTGACACCCTATATTATTTCAATGTAGCACAAGGAATAAAATAATTTACTGTGTAATAATTTTCCTGAAGGAAAATAACGGATTACTGGCAAGGAGAAAAGAAGTATCGGATTCTAGAATGTTGTAGTTTCATAATACAGTTCATATGTTACTCAATCATGAATACAAAGTATGTCAATGCTTGAATAATTGATGGAATATACGAAATATAGATTAAATTATATATTTATTTTTCTGTACACGTTACAATAAACCATCATAATAAGAAATTTAAGCAATTATGTGAGTTTTAACTAGCATAAATTTCTACGAGTTTTTAATTGCACTACTTTATTAAATTGCACAGAGATTCAATGCTTAGAAATTTGCAGAAGAGTAAATTACTTCTAGAATTCATCCTTCTCAAAATGATTAATAATATGATGTATATTTCTGGGTAGTCCAACAGGTGTCGTGTTTATAGAGCCATGTTGTTTTATTCTTAATTTCTATGCTTCCGTAATTCATGCCTTCGAAGTATTGAGCTTAAAATGTATCTACATATTAGCATTATTGAATATGGTAATTTGCATGATAATTTTTTTTATTTCCTCCTATATTGTCCATAGACATAAAATTAAAGTTTCTGAAAAATTATTTTCATTAATTATTTTTTAAAGCTTTCCCTTAGGGAGAGAAAAATATATTACAAAAGTTATTTCTATATTATACGCGGGAATTAATATTAATGTGAGTGTTGAAAATTGTTTTGTTTACATTTATTCTAAATTCTATATTGAGAAAATGGAATGTAAAATTTTGTTAACAATTATCGAGTGCAATTTTTTTAAAATTAAACTTTGAAAAGTATTTGCTTAGCAAATTTTTTTATTAATAGAAAGGAAAGAGATTTTACGAGTAAAATTTCTTGTTACACATATTTATAAATACAATAAGTGAAATTTGTTGTGAAAATAAAAGTAGAAATAAGGACAAATACTTTTAAAATTATTTTTAGTTTGAGATACGAATAAATTATACATTTTAATATCAAAATATTTCAAGATAAAATGTATATCCAATGAAAGGTGTAAATACTTTACTTGGATACAAAACTAATGTCATTGTCTCATCAAGTTGAATGAGTCAAAATGCACTCAATGAAAGGTAAAACTAATGCTTTCAAACAAATATACAAGTTTTTGTTGCTTTTTACGAGTACTTGTACGTAAGCGTGCACATGCAGTGGGCTATGGATTTAGAGGAAAATACTTTGTTAAAGGACGTCTAACTCCTCCTAACTGTCATTCATTTGTCTTGGCGACTTTTGTGGGTTTTTCAGTAATATTCTAAGAAACTCAAAATCAAAAAGTTGAAATGTGTAACAAATAATGTTTGTATAATGGAATGAGGAAATGAATCATCGGGAGGCTAGAGGCAGGACAGTTTCAAGTGCTGATTTCTAGGACTACAATGCAATGGTCAGCAGATGTTATGTATAAATTATGGAAGCAATATAACAAGACCGCATGACAAAAGTCAACAAAGTCAACCAAGAGCCACAACTACCAATGAAGATCTGTATAGGTTCATCACAGTGGGGCGTAATAGGAGTGCAAATGCTTCAAATTTGTCATATGAACTACAATATGCCACAGGAGCCCAAATTTCCAGGGATAATGTTTTATGTCTAGGTTCCTTCTGCATAAAGTAAAGTCTTTTAGCATGGTGTAGAGAAAATCGACATTGCATCAGAACTTATTTGTGAAAGACTCCTATTCACAAATACGTTCTGATTTAACTTCAGTGTTTTCTTTCTTATATATGAATATTAAAATGAACGAAGAACTTCCAATAAAAGATTCCCGTGCTTTGAACAGTTTAAACGCTTTGGATGTTTCATTTTTTCACTCAGAATTTATTAATATTTTATCTGAGAGAACATAAATATCTTTCAACAAAATGGGGCCTATAAGTCACACCTGAAAAATGAATTGAAATTCAAACTTCCATTTCAAATTTAAGCAAATATTGTAAGACTGTAAGAAAAATGAGACTACTGATATTTCCAAAATGTCACAATAAATAATAATGCATAAAATTCACTTATTTGATCTGAAGACGATATTTTAGTAGTTTCTTAAAGTGCAAAATTATCTTCTGCTAATGAAGCATTTATTTCCTTATTTTACTCTACAGCTATCTTGAAGTCTAAATGAATAGCCAGTAAGTTTGAAATTACAACTGAAAATACGTAAGAGCAAGACAAAACACTTTATTGTCTATCAATCAAAATGTAAGGTAACTCTCTCTCCAATCCCTTATTTTGTTAAATCTAGTTTTTGTTCAAATAATAAAGCCCTTACTTGTCAAATCACTCATTAACATTCAAACACTTCTAGATTATATCAGATTCGATTCATATTATTTTGATCAGGAGTCACTTCCAAAACTAACTTCAATCCAAGCGATTAACTGTAATAATTTGATCCAAATTCCAAACATTTATCATCTTGTCTTTATCATCCTTTCTCCTTCATTTCAATTATGTTTCTGTTATGTATCACTAAATCTAATTTAATCCATCGTAATTCTTAATTTCATCCAATCTACCTAATCACGTTTAATTTTGTTGGCAAGGAGTCGATAGTTATTCAATTCAATTTACCATAAAGTCCCCAAGATTGGAGAAGATAAAATCTTGAATAACCCAATTTCATATGTCTATCAAACATATTTACAGAATTTACACAAACTGAGGATGTGCCCATCCAGATATAACCTAATATATTTCCTGTCTAAAAATTATAATAAGTTAGATCAATGATATAATTCAACAATTATTTCCTTCTCCAGACTTTTGTGCTTTTGCTAATTGTATTATATTTCTTCTTCTATTTATTTAATGTATTTCATTATGAAATGTCTGAAACATTTCAGGTGCTTTTTTACAATTATATTTTTGAAACGTCTCTTAATCAACAAATTTTTTCTTGAAAAATGAATCATAAATCCTATGTGAATATTTTGTACGATATTTTTCAGCATAAAATAAAAATAATTATATGTCTCTGAATATAATTGAATAAGTATTGGAATTATATATGTTTAGAAAAATTCAAATTCATCAAATGTCTATATACCATACAAATATGTGTTTTCTTCTCGGTTTCTGAAATAACAAAGTATCATGTTCTACTCAGTCATAAGAAATGCGATCATTTTTTAAAATAAAATGACTAAAATGTGTGGAGTATAAACCAACATTTGGATGTTCCTTCCGAAAATGTCATGAAAGATAAAACAGAGAGTAATATTCAGAATTTGATATTTACAATTTTCATTTTCAATTTCTTTTTCTTGATTCTCAAGGGGAATCAATACAATTGTTTACATGAAACCAACTGTCTTTTTCCTAAGATAAGGAATGCTTATTATTTAATTTTTTCTTTACATATTTGAACAAGGCAACTCTGGTAAATAATATATTCTTTGATCGAGCTATGGAAAATGTTGAAGAAAATACTTAATATAGTTTTGAGAGACATTTTCTTCTTTTGTTTTCAGTTGGATAATGAATGAACCTTAACAATTTATTAATTTGAACACGTATATTTAAGTTAGCATGACAACTAGCCTCCAATTGTTTGTTTTCAATTTTATGTGTTTAAATAATAATTTCTTTTTATAAGGGCTAATATTCGTGAACTGAATTTATTATTCTCACAATCGGCAGCTGTGCTATTTTCTTGACTTGCTCATAAAGAAATAAAACATAATTTGTTTTTTTTTTTTTAAAAAATTATAATAACCTGTGGATTGCCGTTGCTGAAAAGAATTGTTATATAGAGTGTATATAGTAAATAATTAAAAAATTCCATTTAGTTATTTATTTCGATAAAATATACGGAATTTTCTTTATATAAATATGTCAAAAAACAGAGCTATTATGATAAAGTACTTTTACAATGTAGAATAATGAAATAAAAGTGATATTTTCATTTTGATGCATATATATATATATATATA
Source organism: Nephila pilipes (assembly GCA_019974015.1). Lineage (NCBI taxonomy): Eukaryota > Metazoa > Arthropoda > Arachnida > Araneae > Nephilidae > Nephila > Nephila pilipes. The sequence continues at coordinate 898,204 of BMAW01129442.1, read as the reverse complement.
TATGTGTGTGTGTGTGTGTGTGTGTGTGTGTGTGTGTGTATTAGTTCACAAGCGATAAATATTTTTATAAATAATAATTTGTAATCAGATTTTACATAATATTCAATATTGTGGCTAAAAAACTTGATATTTGTTGTAACATGAATAAACTTAAATATATTTGAATGCAGATTTTCCTTTGAATTTTATTCTGAGAAATTTAAAGTATAATATTTATAATTCTATTTTGTATTTGGTTTGGCTTAAAAAAACGTATTTAACTTACGTTTATATTGATTTTTTATTTTGCTTTTCATTTTTATCTTTCCTTTTTCTCTTTCCTACTTTCGCTAGTTTAAAGCCTTTGTAATAGTATTAATTATCTGCTATAGATGCCATAGCTTCATTTCTGGTTTTAACAAGACGGGAAAAACATTGGTTTGTTCTTGATAAATTTTGTTTGTTGTTGCAAAAGGCATTTGTGTTATGTAAGTTTTTAATCGTTTTAATTCTGAGTGCTTAAAAATCCAATGGTTCTTTCTTTGATTAATTTGGTTAATGTTTGGTATTTGTTCATGTATGTTTACCTTTGAGTAAGGAACCTAATAATTCTTCGAAATAATTAAGCTAATTCACCAATTAAAAGGGTCTTCTGATGCATTATAACACGATTAATTTCAAAATAACTAAGAGTGAAAGAAAAGGTTTGGCGTTAAGAATAATTAAATAAAAAGAAGGATGAGGAATTGAATTTATCATCACGATTTCAAGCTTTGTATAACTCACAAAGCAACTTGACATGGTTTTTGACTACTCAGTTAAGATGGAAATTCTTTTACATGGTTATTTATTCATTTTATTCAAAATATTTTCAAATATTTTGATAATGACATCATGTAAAGACAATACAAAACTGAAACAATGATAATACAACCAATTATAAAAGCAAACATATATGTGACACCGATCATGGTTTAATTAAAATTTCAAAAATATTTTTGATTAATTTTCTTTGGTTAGTGGCCCTGACATGGATTATATTTTTTATCAGCACTAATTTAGGTAAATGTACCAATTATATTAAATTTTATTCAAACATAATTTTTGTAACTTTGAGCAGTAATAATAAAATCCGTAATTGTAAAAAATAAAATAGGAATGTTGACACACACGCTTATTTAAATTATTGTAGAATATAACATTTTTGAGTTGCCTATATTTCTAGGTATAAATGTTCTTGAAATGTACAAAATAAAATTTGAAAGTTTGAGATAAGTTCGAATGTTCTAGATATGTCCGAATGTTTTAATGTAAAACACGCTAAATATTCTTACATCATCAAAAGATATGTTCCTGATAAATATTGTATTAAAATTGTGTAAGTGAAATAAAAGTTTGTTTTCTTGAGAAAAAATATTATTTTGAAAAATTTAAATTAATATAAGGACTGTTGATGTCCAGCCTGAAATGATTTTCTTACTTAAACTTTAATTTCATTCTTTAATAGAAGCACGATAAGTTCAAAACATATCACACGATACTTGCCTTTAACAAACAGAACCTGAATCACTTTTCTGTAGTTTGACTATTTGTTGTCTTTTTATTCCAGTTTATTCTCTTTGGAATATCTGAAGAAAATATTTTCATCTTCAGATGTCAGAGAAAAATAGGAATTTTATTTATTTTTTCATTTAAGTTCATTTATGATCTACATAGCTTAAAAGTTTCTCGAGAAAAATCACTCAGACTATTCATTATTAGGGTAAATATTATATAGCAATTGCACAAAAGATTATCATTCAAATTTGTATTTCTTTCTTCTAATTTGAAATTGATTCAATAAAAATATTTGACACAGGAAAGCAAAATTCCCCCCAAAAAAGTATTTTTTACATGAATTTACAAAATATTGGGTTGTTCGGAAAGTAATTTCGTTTTTTTTTTTTTTTTTTGTGGAAATGAAAGAAAGTTTTCGTATAATAAACAAATACTTTATTAAATTATATATTGGTAGTTCTGTTCCAACACCTTTTGCCATCTTTCTGGTAGTAGCATAATTCCACGCTAATAAAATTTTTGGTCTTTGCTGGCAAAAAACTGATCGAGGTGGTTTTTGACCTCCTCATTTGAGGTGAAGGTTTTACCGTCTAAAAAATTTTGGAGTGACCGGAACAAATAATAATCCGATGGTGCCAGTTCTGGAGAATATGGTGGGTGTGGCATTGTATCCCATTCAAGCTGTAAAAGCTTTTGGCGAGTGACCAAACTTGTGTGTGGTCTCGCGTTGTCTTGGTGAAACACTACACCTTTCCTGTTGATTAGTTCTGACCTTTTCTGTTGAAGTGCATTATTCAGTTTGTCCAGCTGATGACAGTAGACTTCCGAATTAATCGTTGTATTATACGGTAAAAGCTCAAAAAAAAAAAAAAAAAACGATTCCTTTAAAATCCCACCAAACAGACAGCATCACCTTTTTTTGGTGAATATCGGCTTTGGAAATGGTTTGAGCCGGTTCATCTTTTTTGCTCCATGACCTCTTGCGTTTGACGTTGTTGTATACAATCCATTTTTCGTCCCCAGTGATGATACGCTTCAAAAACGGATCATTTTCGTGACGATTGAGAAGCGAATCGCAGACGTCAATGCGGCGACACAGATTTCTCTCTGTGAGAACATGAGGAACCCATACATCAAGGATTATCCCAGGCCTTTTTAAGTGATCATAAACTGTTGAATTTCATAAATTTAATCTCAATCCGATCTCACGTGTTGTTATTCGCCGGTTCGCATCAATTAATGCCTTTATAGCGTCTTTATCAGCCTCAACCGGCCTTCCCGAACGTGGTGCATCTTCGACATCAACATTGCCGAATCCAAATTTAGCGAACCAGTTCTGGCACTGGCGTACTGTCAACATACACACTCCATACACATCGGTCAATTTCTTTCTGGCTTGAACAGCATTTCTAAACCTTTCTGTAGTAAAACAGAAATATATATCGAAAATGCTGCTTATCACTCTCCATATTTAAAATTGCACCAACCAAAACCTACTGCGTAGAATTAATTGGAATTTTTCACACACAAGCCTTGCTATATGAGCTCTCAAAGCATATAAAAATTATACGGCTTAAATATGAAGTTGGGTGCAAAAAAATACAATTAAATCATCTGTCGGGAAAAAACGAAATTACTTTCCGAACAACCCAATATTATACTTGAATTTACAAATTATTATACTTGAATTTACAAATTATTATACTTGAATTTACAAAATATTACACTTGAATTTACAAAATATTACACTTGAATTTACAAAATAATACACTTGAATTTACAAATTATTATACTTGAATTTACAAAATATTATACTTCAATGTAGAATATATTATACATTTTATTTTATAGAGATTAGATTTTTTTTTATTCACATAGCATACCTTTTATTCCGGTAGGGTGGACTCACAGGAACAAAACTCACATTTCTCGAGAAAACGCATTTTCGAAGAGATTAATGAAATTTCTTGACTTTTTCATGAAAAAAAGCTTTCGAAGAATTGATAAAAAACACATAATTTTTTTTCTCAGGGCTTAGTCATCTCAGTGTTTCTCTAGTTTTCTCAGGGCCAGTCATCGGCTTATGATACATCTTTGAGTCTTTATTATTGATGATGGTATTCAGAAAAATTAACCAGTCGTTTTTAGTAATGAACTTTTGGTTTTATTTATCGATTGTTGAGCATTTTATACGTTTATAGTAACAAGTCATGACGAATTCAAGCGTACGAGGTTGCGCGGCTCACACATTTAGTGTTAGCAAAGAAAGAGTGTTAGAGAAAATATATACTAGGGAGGATAAATGGGGTTCCCCAAAATAATTTTTTAAATTCAACAAATAAAAGAGGCTAGTAATATTATTATAACACGGAGGATTCCTAAGATGAAATCGATACAAGCTTCGTTCAGTAAGTCCTTAGAAATTCCCAGAGACGGAGATCAAATATTGTTTGCTTTTGGTATTTTAGTAAACATCATGGCTCACTAGACAGCTGTCTAAATCTCATTTACTCGTATTCGTGATCATAATGCCTTTCGCTTCTCAAAAATTCTTTGACATACCTTTTCCGGCTGGGGAGACCAACTTCGTGTTTTAGAAGAGATTTAGCGCAAACAAAACAAGTTTTTTATTTTTGCTTGAATTCTGGTATATAATGAGGAATCCATTTATCAACGAGAGTAACAATTATCCGTTTAATTATGTCATTTTGGCTGCAAATCATAACAAACTTATGATCAATGTCAAATTTGTTTCAGCCCCGTTTCATAGATGGCAGCACCCAATGGTAAAAGCAATTTACCTTAATAATGCCATATGTCTTCAAATATAAGTTTAATTTTGAACAGCCGTCGTATATTTAGAAGTGGCTTATCAATTAAAGTAATTTAATAGAAACGAGGATGATGAATTTAGTTTATCACCGTCACGCACAGTCTTATATACATATATATATATATATATATCTAATTTTAATCTAACGTACTTTACACACACACACACCCACACACATATATATATATATATATATATATATATATATATATATATATATATAATCAAAGTACGTTAGATTAAAATTCGATACAGAAATCAACCTGACATCACTCAAAGGATGCAGAAATTCCTAATCGGACCACTCAATTGAAGGACCTATTAATATTTTCTTTATTTAGCTATTCTTTATGGACGTTTATATATTCGCTTGTGTATGTGGTAAGGAGAGGTTTAATGATTTAGTTCGGGAATAAGAGAAATATGAACTAATTCTTATAAGAATTTAGATAACATTTCAAATAAAAATCAGTTCTGATTGACTTCTCATAGCAAATTTCTGAAATAATTTAGATTTGGGTTACTTTATTTCTGTATCGGAATAATTCCTTCCCGTAATACTCTAGTACTTCCTTTTAAGAAACGTAAGCTAAACACTAAAGAAACACATATCTCGAACTTTATCACATGCTAATTGATAGAATCGTAATTTAGTCAACAAATTTTGAAACATGCGAATCCAGTTGCAGACGAAAGAAAATATTGTTATTCACTGGATTGTTTGAATAGAATTTTTACTATCTGAAGTTCTAGGATATCGAAATATACTTTTATTTATTTTGAAATCTGTATATTTACAACAGCTTTATTTAAAATACAGAAAAAAATTTATTCAATTAATACACTTGAGATATTCTTATCGAGAATAACATAAAAATATAACATATATAAAATTTCTTAAGAAAATTTTAATTAATATTTTATTATTTAACATAGATTTAGTTAAACAAATGGAATTCAATATCGTCTTTCGGAAAACAAAAGGAAATCATAAGCTGCAGTTTCAGCCGGTTTGTCAGTCTGTATTTTAATTTTAAACTAAACCTTAATTAATATTTTCACAAAATTGGCCACTCAGGTTACAAAACCGGACAAATTTCTAAAGAGCTTACCTTAGGTTTATCAGAAATTAAATTAAATTTCCTATTTCTATTAAATTTACTTATAAATTTGCGTATAATTAATTATTTCCTAGCTGCCTTCGTCTCGTGTAAGTGCAAGAGTTTCATCAGAAATTTAAATTAAAAGAAAAACTGATAATCTGGAATCTTACTAGATTGCTTGAATTAAGATAAATTATGAAAATATTAGGAATTTGTTTCGAAATTTGTAAGTTATTATGGCAACATTGTTGCAGAAGATTTATTTTGGATCCATTAGGTGTTAATTTAAGAAACAGTTAATTAAGAAACTTCTACTATTGATTAAATTAATCAATTTTACTACTGATTTATTATTGATCACAGTTAATTTAAGAAAGTTTTACCATTGAATAAATTCAATTTCAATAGCATAGTTTTCTATAGAAAAAACAAGGTCTAGATGAATCTTAAAATTAATAAGAGGAGTGAGATTGTTATATGAAATTTAAACAATTAAAAATCGGTTTGGTTTTGAAATCATGGTGAATAGAACGTCTCATTTTATTATTGCGTTCAAATGAACAGCACTAAATATAGATATTATACTACCCTTTTGCAGTGAAAAATAAAATCGTTATTTTAAACTATTCGTTATATAAAGAGACGTATTTAATTGAAATTTACTACAAATAAAACGGGGGGAATAAATTTCACAACGGGTATTAAAAAGTGTTAAGTATGAAGAGCCGATAGAGTTGACCTGTGATTATTTTTGTTTAAAATAGATGATTATAAAACAAATTATAGAATTTTTTATAGTGAAAGATAGAAAAAATATTCTTAAATCATCAGGCATGTAAATATACAAAGTATTTTAAAAAACCTTTCTAGTGATTTGATTAAAATTAATACAATGTCCATTTCTTTCTTTAAAAATCAGATTTAATCCTTGAGCAAAACACTTTTTGTTCATTCATCTTAATTAATTAACTTAATTCAACAGGAAAAAAATATGCATAAAGAAAGTACTTTGAATAAAGCCTCTTCTGGAAAAACTGTATTTAGTTTTTACAGCACAATTAAAGATTTGTTTCCATTTTTTTATGCTATTAATCTTTAAGTGGATGATTTTTTCCTTGATTTTGAAAAAAAGTAAATTTTTGCTAGGAAACTGGATATCGTGAAACGAATTAATTCTACTTAATTATACAAATGAGGAAATAATTACTTGATCTCTAAGTGCTTTTAAATTATCCAACTTATCTAGAAATGTATTATTTTTTTGTGACAAAATATCAATACATTACTTAATTTTAACAGCTAAACTTATCATAAAATAGATGAGTTTGAGATTAGATTTTGTTATAATATACATAACGCATAGTTATTGATTACAAGTAAGGCGTTTTTGTTAGATGATATGGTGTCGGTATTTATGTTGTTAGATATTTTGATGAGGCAGTCATATTATAGATTTAGTCTAAGAAAGTGTCTTATTTACAAACCACGTATACTCCCATATTAATTCATGGCCGCGGTAGTCTAGCGAAAATACGATGCAGACATTGTATCCGTTGCATCGTAGATTCGTGATTTCAGTAGACTCGTTGTGTAGTAGAGAAATGCATGTTCAATATATATAGCGGCTTCAAGTTTCTCGATAGTGTTGTGTGAAAGTTAGGGAAGTAAGGTTCATGTCACATGTTATACTCGTGTCTCTGTCATGACTCAAAATTATGAAGTCATTTGCAAATACCCTGGTGTTGCTTCTAAGTACAACGTGAATAAACAATTAATAAGGCGACGTTAATAAAAATTAGTTTTTTAATAAAACTCGAGCATTCTATGTTTCACTATGTTTTTAAATGATGGCATTTCGCAACATAGACGGATATAAATACATATATATTAACACATGCATTTGAAATTTAATTCAAATGTACATTCAATTAAATTTATTAAAATATAACAGATTGAATAGCAAGGATAACAAAGAATAAAGCCTATAATATATGTCGCTGTAATAAATCGCTTGTTAATTATCGGTAATTTGAAGATGCTTGACGGAAAACACATCACAAGAAGTGTTTTCCTCATATTTTTATCTTATTCATTTAACTGTAAATATTTAAAAATAACGCTTTAATTAAGCCTCAAATTAATTTCTCTTTCTCAAATACTTAACTGAGCAATCTTTCATGGCAACAATACAATAAAATATGTGTGACTTTCGTTGATAATTTGCAATTACAATATTACATGCACCATAACTTTCTTTGCTTATTCAAAAATCTCTTTAGCTACAGTGAGTCACAAAAAAGAGTTTCTCATTTGTAGGAAATACTTCAGGTAATGACTTTGTATTTCATAGCTTTATATTTATTTTTTTATAAAATTCATATATTTATAGGATGTTACGCATCTACTTGGGGCTTATTTTTATTAATATAATTCTGATACATTTATCATTTTATAACCACTCAGAATAAATAGTTAAAACAATACTCTACGTGCAACTACAGTTCTGAATAAATAATTTATGAAATACTTCCTAACAACATAACATTCTGGGTTTTTTTTAAGTTTTTGTCCTTATCTGACCGAAGCTTTTCAGTAAATAAGGTTTAGTAATTTTAATAAATAAAACTTCTTTAAGGAATAAAAATTATGAATGATTGATACTTATATTTCAAAAATTTCTAAAACTCTTACAGTACTTTATATATTCGTATTACATATTAATTTAATAGCCACTTCACATTCTTCTGATGGCTAAAACCTTTTTTTATTAAATCGGGAACTATTTATTGTAAGGTATTGTCAGAGAACGTGAGTGAGACAAAATTTTGAACTCTCTTATTGGTTTTTTTATTGATGAATTGTATTAATTATTAAATGTTAGGGAATTCAAAGGCATTAATTATGCAAAATTCTTTGAGTTTTTCTATGTGCTAACGAAATTCGATAGGAGTGGAAAATACATTTGTTTTAAGATAAATTGCTCAACGTTTGTCTTCTACATATTACTTCAAGTCGAATATAAATGTGATAACGAAATCCCTGATATTTACGAATTTATAGAAACAAAACATTCTGCTAGATTATTTTTAATTACTAAAAATGATAATACATTAAATATTATTTTTCATTGTAAAAACTAATATTAAACAATGTATTAATATACTGGCTTTCCTTATTACAAATTTTCAATTTCTATGTGCAACTCATGTATTGTCTTAAAATCCAAAACATTTTTTTTTTGTAAAATGTGATGTATTTATTTAAAATCAAACTCATTTTCCATGATTATATTCATATATTCGTGAATATTCAAAAGTACAAATGCAAAATGTAACAAAAACTATTTTTTTTGTAATATCATTCAAGAAATTTTTGAGGCCTTTTATTCGATCTTCTACAACTAAACGCGAAAACAACCACTGCCTCTCTTATCATTAAAGTTCACAAAGTACATGACAAATATTGCTTCATCGTCTAATAGCCTTATCGGTAAGAAATATCCTCTGTTATAAACAACTCAATTTCAGAAAAATACATCTTAATAAAAATACTCACTCGGAAAATATACACTCGTGACTCTGATATTAAAGAGAGTTATTCCCCACATTTTATTAAGATATTTACTAATAATGGAAATAAAGATTCCTGTTAAAGTAGCTCTTACGATTCGAAGGTGGAAGACTTAGAGCAGTTCTCTTGAATAAATTAGAGCCAGACTGAAGAAATTATAAAAAGAACCTGAATATATTATTTCCGAATTAATTTTAATATTTAAAGATGATATACAAATATTAATATCACGAGATTATTATTATTGTACTAATCTTTTTCTCTTTCTTTATTTGTTGAAAAAAAATTAAATTATACATTTACATACATAACGTTCTATATAAACGTATTTCATTTCAGCATTATAACCGCAAAATACTTCTTTCAAGCAATTATTTAATGGAAAGTTCTTAGAGTTGAGTAATTAGAGTTATAACAAATATCAATTTATACCATCAGGGCAGCATAAAGCCAAGTGTTCGCAATTAATTTCCTCATTTATGTTATCTGTGAGTATTGCTAATAATTTTGTGAATGATGCTCAACATTTGCATAATGGATCCATAATTTGGAACCTTATTTAGACATCAAAGATGAAAACTGCTAGCTTTTTACGCATGACCTGTTTAGTAAGAGTTAACAAGAAATTGTTTAATATATTCAATGAAAATGTAATTACGATATGCTGGATTGAAATTACTTGTGTGGAGGAGTATAATGAACTTAAACAAATGGAATCTGGTGTTCTGATGTTGTGACATTTGTTCCATGCAATAAATTTTAAATTGGAGTCTACTGCATATTTAACAGTAATTCTACCGGTGGTTGGAATGTTTCAAACTGAAATTACCAGAAATACCTTTAAAATACTTAACATTAACTATTAAAAGTAACATACTTCTTCGGCTATAATTTACTATTTCATATCCTCTAGTCTATGGTTTACTATTTCATATCCTTTACTATTTCATATCCTCATACCATTTAATTTAAATATTTTTTTCTTTACTTAAAAAAAATATTTTTTTAATGTAGATCAAAGAAAACTATGAATATTTTCTCATTATAAATGAGATTAATATGACAGGATATTTTTAGATTCTTATTAGTAATTATCTATGCCAAATCAGAAATTCGATTTCTTCTTATAACTATTATACAAACAAAAGTTTTATAGCAGAATCAGAGGTGACTCTTTTGAATCGCTATAATAAAATGAATAAAATAAAATAAATATTCTCTTTGCGAATCTATATGAGAAAGTAAACTTTAACAGTAAACTAAAGATTTCTTCTCACTTTATTTTGAAATTACGTTCTCTGAGAGTAGGGCAGTTGTAGTTAATCAATTGCTTTCAATATGAAATAAAGAAAAGTCAAACTTTATTACAAAATTGTAGCATTGAAAAACGTGCTAAATATTTAAATATCAATATTTGAACATCTTACTATTGGTTAGTACCTGTGCATTCTCAAGTTTGAAAGTATATTTTCACAGCTTCGTCACCTTTCTGTTATTTCAGCTTTTCATCTGCTTCAAGGTTTAAATATCCCATTGTTGTTACAGAAATGGGCTTCGTAGTAAATAGACGTTTATTTATAAGTTCATGCACCTTTTCTTGTTTTCTCAAAAAAGTGTAACATACTATCTTACTAAAGCAAAATTATTAGATTTTAGTATAGGAACTTTAAAAGGCTTTATATCTCAAAGGAACAAACTCTTTTAGTCGACTGAGTACTGAAATTAGAAATAAAGAAATGAAATTCATCCAAATGTATAAGTAAATAAATAACTTAAAATAATTAATGTTGAAGAAAACTCAATAGATAAGTAGTTAAAAAATTTATTCGCTGAGTTTTCTTCAACGTTAATTACTTTTAAGTAATTTACTACATTATAGCATTTGTATTGTAGTCCTCATTTTGTTTTAATTACTCATTTTACTATCCTCGACGAGTTTCATAGCAATACAAGCAATTTTTGAAATAATAATTATAAACGAAATATAGTACATGTTTTCTGGTATATTTATAATTTCATTAATACACTAAATATTATGTTCATTATCCTATACATATTCCTTAAAACTATTCTCCTTTCCTTTTTATATTTATTTACTTTCCTGAATAAATATAAGATAAAAATAGTAGGAGGTACATTTAAAATTTTTACGTCTTAATTTTGTTTAATGTGCGATGTAATCTATCTATCTATCCCGCAAAAAACAAGTCAAATTATACATGTGTATTACTTCATTCTTTTACAATCCCTTTATGATACACGCAGTAAATGAATCAATCTCAATCTCTGTCATCCTTCCGAAACGAATTGCTCTTTTGAACTTAGCTCAGTGTCATTCCGGAAATGCTCTTGACACATCTCATCCCAAAATCAGATTAAAGGTCTGAGATTTAAAGCAATTATTATAATACAGCTCTACCCATTTATTATTTTGGGGAAGGAGAAGAATTTACCTGATTCTACAAAGTGAAATTGAACGAACGATACTGGAAATGAAGTTTGATACCACTGCACTGACAGCAAAAAGTAATCCTTCCCGTTTTTAAAGTAATTTCCTAAATGGTACAAATATAATGCACAATATTATTAACTTAAAGGTTGGTTAGGTTCTTCAATGAAAATTAGAGTTTTGTGTTTCTTTCAGGCTATATTTGTCATTATTATTATTATTTTTTTTTTAAAAAAAACTATTTTATGTCATATTTAGTATTAGATTATTTATGTGATTTTGGATGAGACATGATTTGTCTTTAAAAATGGGTTTTTATGGAGCTTTTTTTGGAAACATTATTAGAGCGATGAAAAAAAAAGTTGACTTTCACACTTGTCATCGTACTTATAGAAGAGCTGTAATTACTCTTTCAAGGGTATACATAGAAACCGATAATTCGAAAAATGTTTATTGTTGATTGAAAAAGGAACATTATGTTGGCATACCTTGAAGAAGTGACAAATGAAAAGGTTATAAGATTTTTTTGATAATAAACATTTGAATAGAAAATTTCGGTAATAAACTGTAACATTTGTTTTGAAATGAATAAATTGCAATATCAAAATATACAAAAAATGTCTTTACTTTAACGGAAATAATACGAAAATGCATTCAATTTTTTTAAAAAGGATTTGTTTTAAAAAAAATCGAATAAATTAACTTTCAAATTAAGAAACGAATTATACAGATTGTTCCATAAATACAGGCACACATTTTAACCAAAAGAAGGGCACATCTAGAAACCCCATTTCCCGAAACATCTATAGTCAAAAGCAGCATTGCTCATTAGAGCACTGGAGTGGAAATATCTGAGATTTTGTCATGCGGGTAGTAATCACCTTGTTCGCACCGCCTTTTACGAACAAAGATCTAGCAATGCCGGCACTTAGTGTATGGATTGGCAGATGTACGAGCATATCAATGACTGCATCGAGAATAGTTGTCCCAATGATATGTTCTGAAGCACCGTTTGTTTTCGTATATGCATACAAAATTGCGCAAAATTGGGCCTATATGAAGTTACAAGCATACTGAGAGCAGGTTATGAGTTATCCGTATTGTTATGAACATGAGATGGTGCTTCCTTGTAGTGATTATCTTGTGAAAGCAAATAAACTTTTACAGACATGCCATCAGTCACTCAAAGAAAGGTTCAGCAATGATCCCCTAAACTTGGCAACGGATTTGGCAACCAATTTGGTGACTTGGTGTCTTTAGTATAGGGACTGAATCTGTTAGTAAGTCAATCAGTTGATCTGTGGAGTCTGCTTTAGAGGTCAACCGGGGAAATCTGCTGGATATTCAGCCTGAATTTATCGGAAATTTTGGAATCTGAATTTGGAGTATTTGTTGCGGTGATCGACTGGGAAATAGGCTGGAGGCTGTCAGAACTTGGAGGTGAAGCGTACCGGATGAATTTGCAGATTAGCAGCGTATATCTACCAGGAATCATCGGAACCTTCCCTGGAAGTGCAGAGTATTATTGTGGAGTTAGTCCATAGTGAGAACTAGTAAACTGGTCAGCTGAACGTTGCTGATATAACTGTGGCTGTCCTTAAAAAGGCTGTTTTGTTAATGTATATGCATCACTAATTTGAACATGTCCTGTTTTTTTTTCTGTTTGTGGTGTTACTGTCCAAGGTCTGCTATCTGTGTGTCAATTTGTCTTGAAGATTTGCGAATAAAGTATTATTTGTCGTTATCCTTCTATTTAGATTTATTTCAATCCCATGCACCCAGAAATTTTTGGAGAAGTATTCTCGCCTTGGAAGTGTGTTGTTTGGTCAACGAAAGATTACACTTGTACGGTTGCCTAGTTTCGGTTTCGACGTTTTCTGAACTTAAGCAACCTGGATTTCCTTCGGGTCGCATTTAAAGCAGTTGTGTATGAAATACGTGCCGAGTTTAAACTGGGACTGGTTACAAGACTCGTCTACACTACTGTGGATATCTAAACGATACCAGGTGCTTTTGACCTTTTCAGTCGGTGCAACGTATCCATCGCCTGTAAGGGCGGAAACTTGAAAATCTCCTGTAATATTTTGACGTAGAATAAACAACAATAGCATTTGTAGTATTTATGTACTACGAATATTTATACTAATACTTATCTTGTGTTTTTTCTTCACTTATATCTTTGCTATCATTTTCCCGTGGAGTTTCAGGTCTTGGGTTACTTTTCAATTTTCAATTCTTTTGATGTGCCTTACTTCCCCTTGAAGTTTTACTTCTATTTTTGGAATACCTTCATATGAATGTCAATTATTTTTTAAATATTTTCTAATTAATTTTTCCGTTTTATTATACATTGCTTTTAAATGGTGATTGATTTTAGTAAATTAAACATTTTATTGACTCATAAAAATTTATTTTCAGTTGTATAAAATACGTATGAATTTATGAAAAATTATACATAATGAATTATTCTAAAAATTCCACTGAAATGAATCTCAACTTATTTTAAAAGAGTTCAAATAATTACTTATGTGTTTAGATTCGCTTATTTAACCTACGGAAATAAAATTCTGAGACATCGCTCTGCATTTGTTCCGAAGCACTTTCACAACTCCAGAAGCTTATCGATTCTACATTTCTATCAAACAAAACTTTATTTGAGATGAAGAAGCATTTATATACAACTTTTTTCGCAACTCCCTCTTGTAAAATAGAGTGTTTAATTGCCAATTATTGCAATAATACACTCGGTATTATGTAATAATATTATGTCTTTATTTTAATATAATCAATTAAATAAATCTTATTTGATTAATTATAAAAAAGATAGAAATTCCAAGGTGATTAAATAAAATACAATCAATATAGGAAACAAGAGGATGTTTTTGGCCTGATTGGTTATATCATTAAACTACGGAGATTAAAAGATGTTACAGTAATAAGCAATGTGATATTGCTTCCTCTACAAAGAAATCTCGAATTGTTCGAATAATAGATAGTAATAAATAGTTTTGCATGTTCTTCTACGTAAGTCTCTGAATTGTGAAAAAATCCGGTTTCTTTGTACACGTTAAGCATGAAATTGTAAAAAATTCTTTATTCATTGAAATCTTAATTATATAATTTTAAGACCATTTCGGTTTTTGTTTTCATTGTATAAACAAACTGACAATGATGTTTGATTTGAAATACTTGAGAACATATTACATTTTTAACTGTAATTTAAATACTTATTGTTTCATAGTGATTATTATTTTGGCTTCACACGGTAAGGAAATAATCTTTAAAGAATATATAGAGACCATAACGTTCTTAATTATAAATCCATCTTTGGTATACTAATTATTATTAATATGCTGATGACACCACTGGTGGCTAAATCATATTTAAGTCTTGAAATTGAGGAAGCCAGTTATAATACATAACTATTTAAATCGTGTGTTGATATAGTCTGTAACTGAGAATGTAAACTAACAGACAGAATTTTTACAATTCTTAAGAATTGCATAAAATAGTAGCAAATGTCAAATATTAAATTATTTGCAGAATCAGTACAAGTGACTTGAGCATCGAGCATTAAAATTAACACTTTATCAGGATAATAATTGATGATAATGAGAATTAAGACGTTACAGATAGTTGAAATAGCTATTAAAATATAAAACAAATTAAGATTTGTTCTCTTGAAAAATAAGCAATTATTGTAATGTTAGTGTATTTTGATTCAATTGAATTTAGTGTTGTTCTTCATTTGCTATTAAAAATTAAAATTTCTTTATCAATATTAGTAAATCATTCAGACAGAAATTTGTTATATAAAGAATTTGTAAAATTGAATTTTGATTGATTCAAGACACTTATTTTAAATAAATAGTTTTATGTTAATATTTTTTTACATCTCTAAACGCTACGAAGAAAATTCGATTATTGATCATTTATTGATCATTACGGTGACGGTTAATATACCTCAAATTTTAATATAATTTTATGATATTAATATAGATTTTATGAACATATTATAACTTTAAACGAAATATAAATGATACGAGAATGAACAATATTTGCAATGTAGTAATAATCATTCTAATATTCCTCTTTCTAAATTATCGCACTATAAAAGTATTATTTATCCTAGTAATTGAACTCAACCTAACACAAGCGATAACTGAAATTTATTACTCCAACTGTTAAACAGTAGACATCGCGATTGTAGTTAGAGTAAACTATACCTAATAAAAGTGAAGCGACACAAACAATTTAGTTTCCAAAATCAATTTCTCCTTCATTAAACATCAAGATCTTGTTGTTTTCGACTGCGTCTCAACAGTCCAATGAGACGAGCGTAATAATATTTGCTGATCGCATACGGAAGAGGAGGAATCAAAGAGGGTATTAACTCAAGAATGAGCACAAGCCACATTGAGAGGAAGGACATCAAAGCAATAGAGTTTCTTGACTTTTATTTGGAAAATAACAGCTGATAATGGAAGAGAAGATCCTCAAGGATTGCTAAAGCAACTGTTAAGAATTGGAGTGGAAAAGTCTAGAGAAATTACTGTTAACTTCAGTGCACAAAGGAACTGGTTAGTTTGAATAGTTCATATAATAGTTATTGACTAGTTCCATCCGAACACTGTTCAAAGACTTTTGTAAATTGATTGGTAGGCCATTTGAGATGTGATTTCTGGAAATGGCTAATTATAACGAGTTTTAATATAATATAATATAATTTTATTTTAATAAGACAGTATATTTTGATTTTAAATTGCTTTAAATTTATTTTGAAACCGGTAATAATTTGAAGGCTTCCAAAATGTTGCTACTTATATATATGTTATTTGTGTAAGAATGATGATTTTTCATAAAATGCTGGAGAGAACAAATAGAGTTATCTAAAATTTATTTTTTTATTAAACTGATGTATCTGATAGTTTATGGAATGCATTTAAGCAACATTAATATAATTTTATATCCTTTACAAACGAAACGAATATTAACCAAAGGATGATATATGCTTACTGAACATCAAAGCAGGATAAATTTTGAAAGTTCATATATGTGAAACCTTTCTATCAAGCAACGATGATTTTACTAAGTGATCAAATAACAAATATTAGATAAGGATTATTTCATCCAGTTATATTTATGCTTCAGATAAACACACAGCTTGAGGTTTCACAGAGTTTATTTAAATATATTTAACTTTTTTCCATATAAGTAGCATTTGGTTTGTCTCAATTATACTTTTGTTAGCTGACGTCAGAATGTTTGTCTTTGTGGAAAAATTCAAAGTTAAAGTATTTAGCTGATGGATTTCAAAAATTAATGGAAAATGATTTGCATGCAACGAAAAACGTAAGTTTGACAGTTAAGAAATTCATATCTTACACGTTTGGTTTTGCCATGTTGAACCATCCAGTGGCCTTTTTAAGCAATTGTTTAACTGAAATGCCTTTTTCTAATTTAAAGTGGCCACAATAGTCTAGTTATTATGGACTCGCAGCAGGCGGTTTTCGTCGAGTCGTGGGTTTGAGCTTTGATGCCATTAAAGAAATTCCGTATTTCCATGACTGATGCACGTTTAATCTGTCGGGGCTCAAAGTCTTCCCAGTGACGTGGTGTGGAAGTTAGAAGAGAGGGTGGCCAGTTCAGGAGTTAATCTTGTCACTTGCCCAAGGTTCAAAATTGCGAGGTCCGACGCTAATGATCCTCGTATTGCTTCTAGAGCGATGTTAGTAAAACCAAACCAATCTAATTTAAATTACAAAATAATGATCTTTCTATGGGAAATAAACATAAATAATTTATACAATAATATGTGAGCTTTTAAGATCAATTGTATTTAACTAGGTCCAGATATGCATATTATTGCCCCAATCGAATTACTAATAACCATTATTATATACAGCACCGGCTGATTATTATTTCGTTCTAGTAATATTATATGTTCAATATAATACATTCACTAAACTGCCCATTGAAATTAAGAAGAAAATAGTTGATAATCAATTGTTTTTTATATTCAAGACGTGGACATTTTACTTCTTATCCATATCGACACTCTCTGTTGTAATCTATGCCTAAAGTTGCCTGGATGAAGGTTTAGAATACAAATTTAATGCGCTTCTTACCAAATCACTCGGCTTTGAGTGAGTAAACAAAGTACAGTTGTGGGTTCGAGCCAGGAACCATTATTCTACTTCAACTAGGATCTCTCTGATTGCCTCTTACTTCAGACGTCTCATTTTCACTAGTTCAAGTCACAGCTAACTAACTTCTTTTGCTTTTACTATCTGCTCTTCTACAATCTAACTATCTGCTCTTCTAAATATAATTGTATACTATGTTCATTATTTTTTAATCCAATCTAAATGAGACAAGCTTCCTTTTATTGGATTCATTTTATGTAATTCAAATACAAAACTCCTCATAGTTAGTTGAATGGAATAATCACAGCGTAACCCAACATCAGATATATATAAATGTATATATATATATATATATATATATATATGTGTGTGTGTGTGTGTGTGTGTGTGTGTGTGTAAGGCATTTCCATTTTCTCCATCATACTAATTATCAAAAATATGTAATACATATCAACTGAACAGATAATTTTCAAAATTGAAATCTACAGGGTTTATTTTGATAGCTGGAACTATCAAAATTACCCCAAAACCAATTCGTCTTTATAATATGCAAAGGTAAGCCTTATATGTGTCATATATTTTTGGAAAATTTATACACCATGAATAACTAATTACAGAACATAGCGAATAATTATCCTATATTTTATATAAGGAAACGAATTCTTAAAACAAGAATATTTCCTATTTGCCATGGTGGACTTTTAGAATAATGTTTGAAGAAGTTAAACGTGGAGGAAAGGGAAAAAGAAATTTAAATTCAGCTCAGTAAAGAAATTCTTAACTCTTTTGTTTGACAATTATTTAATCGTCTTTTGAAGAGTTATTAACACATTTCACTTTCTTCCAAATTGTATCAATTTGGAAAAATGGTTTCGAAATATGTTTGTAGATAGATAGAAAAGTTCGAGATGCTATTGTAAAATTAGAAAGAAACAATTATTGAACCTTCTTATGTCATTTAATTTTTCTAAAGAAAGGCCTTTTAATAACTTCTTTATTATTATAATATATATATTTATTTCTTCGTGATATGCTTTCGTTATATTTATTTTCGAATGATCTTCACTAAGATGATAAAGGAAGCTCGGGACATATAACCTCCGGGAAAGACCTTTTCCCCTTTTGCCTGATGCATTCGCCCTTTTCCACATTCATACACTCTAGAAAGAAAAGAAAAATATCGAATGCTTTATGGGCATTTTTTTTCCAAGGACAATTTTTGATATACCATTTACTCTCGAAAAAATGCTATTAATCGCATTTTCTACTGGCGAAAGACAACTATTGGTTTTATTATTTTTTTTTACTATTTATTTCTGTCGAAAGAAATAGTTAGTGTCCAATGAATCAGCAATATTTGGAGGTCAATTTATTGTAAAGAATACGCATTAATTGTCCAAAAGAATAAATAGCATTTAACCCGAGGGAATAAAAATAGCTTTGTAGGAAATAAAACACATTTGGTCTGGCCAAATGAAAAAAATTCTTGTATTTCATACATCTGTTAAATAGTAGAGTTTACTTGAAATACACAAATACCATGAAAAGTACCATAAAGTTTTAATATATTTTATAATGGAAAGATAGGAGACGCATGAATGAAAATCCTTTGTATATGAAAGAGACTTATCGATATGAACCATAGATATGAAAAATCTAAGATGGTTCAAATGATTTTAATACAACATTCCAGAATTAGAAGTATTATTAAATTACATTATGTTTAAAATTTATAACGAAATTCTTAAGAATATCGTACATTTTTATCAATGCGGGGAAAGAAAGGTTTGTAATAGATGCATTTTATATCATCATATATGGTTATTTTAAAGAACCTATCATTGAGAACCTTAAATAAGTTTTTTTAAGTATTCAGTGTGAGAGTGTTTTAATAAAAATTCAAAAAAAAAAATATTATAATCCAGACTTTAATATCTTTGCTCATATGCAATATATTTTGCCATTTTTTTTTCTCTTTAGAAGTTAGTTGTTACTATTTAAGAAGTTTTTACATCATAACATTCTGAGATTAAAATATAGTTAGATTGTTTTCCTTGGAATTTCATAAATATCCCTAATCCATTTCAAAGCATTAAACCAAGCTAGAGCATATGATAAACTTTTATCAACCAATTGAATAAATTTGACCAAACAAATGACTGAAAAGTAAAGAACCTATTTTGTAAATTATACCATCAATTATTTAAGAAAACATCAACTTATTTGCCTATGTCTGTAAACAAACTCCAAACGTACTTTCCTAGTTTCTCAAATGACATATACATTAAAGGAAAGAAAAAGAGTATTGATTGAAAGTTATAATTTGATAGTGTTATTACTAACTGCCTAAGTTCTGTCACTAATTAAATACTCAAACGTTGAAGGAAATCAAATTGGATTTATTCGAATCTTCCAATTGTCAAAATTAAATTTCTATAATATGACGTACGTGAAACAGGTTTCCACTTCCGTGAATATTTCAAGCTTGATATTATAAATTATTTCCTATCTGACTTTGCCTAACCGAATTCACTTCAGCACTATATTTGTAACCTGGATCCTACTATACGTCCGTTCAAAGGGGCGTACTTTTTCTAACTTGAATCTCAAATCTCTTTCTTATCAGCGTAATTACACCTGTCGCTCTAATTTTCCACTCTCATATCTCTGTAGCAACAGTCAAATTATACATTTTGCAACTTTTAACTGGTATCTCTCCAATCTTATTTATTACACTTTAGTATTTTTATTTTATTTTACATAATTAAGTCACTGTTCAATGAAAATATTAGGTTATCAAATCAATTTAAGACTTATTAAATTGATTTGATAACCTCATATTTGATTTGATAATCTCAACTCGTCTAGAGGCTAGTTGAAGGGAAATATACGTGAGAATCCGTTTATAAAGAGGGTGCATACAACGCACTTCAGTTAATCAAAAATGGGGAATTATATTTCTTAGATATATACTAGTAATGAAAGGGAAAATATCATAGGTTTGCTTAAGTAATTTTTAAGACTCAAGGACGATAAGATATCAAGCAGAATATATGAACTTGAGCAATATAATTCAAAACATATTCAATTTACTGGTTAAGCTAACTTGATGTATGCGAATATTATAATTGAATTTGCTGAATTTGCTATACACCTATGTTTCACACGTTGACTTAAGCTTGAGAATATATAATTATTTAATGAATGAGATTATGTGTGTCCTAGAAGGGTTTATAGAATATGTAGGATAGTATTTATCTATAATAAGCTAAGTTAATTATTACTTATTATACATAAATTATAGTTGATTATTACTTTTACATGCAGTTCAAAACGTGGTAAACATCGATTTTTTAAAATAAATGGTAATTTGATCTTCAATATGTTGTTTAATTGAATAATTATATTCTTGTTACTACTCTTCCTAAAGTAATACACTTTACTTAGTATGTCTCTAATATTAATTGACACATGATCGTTCGAAACACACAGTATTATTACCTTGTAGTAGAAAATGTAAAAAAATAAAGTAAAATATGGTTATTAGCTCGAGGATGTATACCAATAATCCCACTCGAAATATTGATTACGATCTCTTACACAAAACCATATACATTGTCACGTTTATCCTTTATTATTTATTAATATTTCAATCTAATTCAATAGTCAATAACAAAACGTTAATTGAGGAAACGTGAAAACAGTACAAAATACTTTATTAATTACTTCAGAATTAATATGTAAAATCACCCTATCTGAAATCGGTCAGTCCTAGTTGATAATATAGTCATAAAATCTTATCTTACCAAATCTCTCGTTCAGATTCAAACACTTCTCGCTAACAGATGATTCTTATCTTAGTGCTTTCACAAAGAGTCACTCCAATGCTTAAAAAAATATATGGTGCTTCAATCTAAATTACCAATATCTATTAGCCTATCGTTATCCTCTGTTTCCCTTCTCTTTACTTTCAATTAATTTCCCTTATAAATCACTATTTCAAACTCAATTCGGTACATTTATTATCTTCATCTAATTTACCTAATCACGTTTTTAGAATATTTTGGTTTGGAAAGATATAGTAATTTTATGCAATTCAAATTATCAAAATGTCCATGAAGGTAGCAAAAAGAAAATTACGAAGAACCTAACTTTCTAATCTTACTATCCAAAAAAAAAAAAAAACTGTCCTTTCAGTATCATTTTTACAATTGAGCTCTTTAAACTATTAACAAAATTTATCTCTGTAATCTTCTTTTTGTTATTTCTCTAAAAGTACAACTTGCCTGGAAAGTTAAAATTTAGTTTCCTGAATATTTATTAAAATGATCAGATTTAAAGAAGATTTGATGCAAAATCTTTCATAGCTCTTGAATTTATACTTATTATATGCTAATGGTGTGAGTGATCATTATATATTAATACTTTAAAAATCTTTCAATTTTCTCATTTCTATATATTAAACAACTAATCACGCCGTATTTATCATAACTATATTTAAATCATTCACGATAATTGTAAGCTCATACAATGCATAAGACACAATCCCAACATTTAATACAGATTATAAACCCAAGACAGTAAATAACAAAAATTTCAAGATTCGTTTTGCGTCATTAAGCAACTTAGTTTAATTTTTTATGTTTACTTTCTAACTTTAGAACTAATAAGTCTCACGATTCTAAAGAAAGCATGAGTCACAGGGTACTAATTTGAGAATAATTTCAAAAAAATCTTATTAATATCAAAATTGAAATGTTCCTGCCATTATATTTATAACATGCTCAGCAATTTTAGAAAGATGGTTTGGAAGGTTTGTTAAGGAAATTCTAAACACACAAAAAGAATATGATATTTAAGTTTACCGATAATTATTGTAAATAATGGAAATCTTTAACTTTCGAACAGATAGTTCAAAGACGTGAAAAAAACTTTGCATGATATTCAAAGGTTTGCTTACTGGCTGTTCCTGTAAGGAACGAAGAATTTTGGAAAATGACCTGGAATAATTTTGAAAATCAACGTAATAATTTGAATATGTCAAAATTATGTATATGACACTTCTGGCGCAAAATTCTTGGTCGTTTTGTTCAGAAATCTGACTCATTTAGTGGGGTTTAAATATAAAGTTTTGTAAAAAACTGCCTTTTGGGGGAAATACTTTTATTCATACATTCTCATGTATTTTAAGAAAAAATAAAATGGAAATGTTTCTTTCATACACTAAAAGTAATAAAGAGGTTTCATAACATATTTTGATAGACATAGGCAATATATATATATATATATATATACCGGGTGGTTATAATTAAAGTTACACTATTTAGAGGCCTGTAAAATTCGATCTACTTGTAATACTGTAGAGTCCTGTGAAATTGATGAAACTTGGAATACTTGTTATATGGGCCATAGGCAAAAGGTTTCAGCAATAAGAAAATATTTCAAATTTTGACCACTAGGAGGGAATGTGGAGCCCAAAGTAGGACAAAACAATCGTTAGAATCATTAAAATTTATTTTAATGATTCTAGCATATTTTTAATGATTCTAACATAATTAAATTTACAGAATATGCTCTAATGACATCAATAACGTGTTGAAAATGCATTATAGCGTTTTCAATGGTAGCGCGAAGCATCTCACGAGGGATTTCAGCCACATGGCGTATAATGTTAGCTTCCAAATCAGGTAAAGTCCTAGTTCCTAATCTATAAACACGGTCTTTTAGAAATCCCCACAACCGGAAATCACAGATAATTAAGTCGGGCGAACGAGAAGGCCATGCATTCAGAAAATGTCTGGATATCACACGTTTCTCACCTAAGTTAGCACTAAGAAGTGCTTTGAATTGGCGCCCAATGTGAACAGTTGCTCCATCTTGCGTAAAGATAGTGGTTTGCTAAATGTGTCGTTCCTGTAAAGCAAGAATGACCTGCTGTTGATGAAGTTCACTGCACCGTGCACCCGTGACAGAGAATCTCTTAGGATCTTGTGGAGTGAGAGTTTCGAAGAAATAAAGGATAAACTCAGCAGTAAATCCACACCAAGCAGCTACGTAAACGGAATGCAGTGGTTGTTGATTCACAACATTAGGAGGAAAAGTACCCCATAGGCGGCAATTTTGACTATTCACAGCTGCATCTAAATAACAGTTTTCCTCATCTGACCAAAGAATTTGCCAAGGCTACGCGTCATCAACTTCCATTTTCGCCAAAAATCGGCAATCAAATTCAAGGCGTGTTTTGTGATCTTGAGGTTTCAGCATTTGCATCACGTGAATCTTATATGGATATATATATATAGTATAATTTTCACCAGTAACGACATTTTGTAAGAATCTTATACTATCTGAAGATCCATGATAATAGCCGTTTTCCCGCTTAATAGGCGGAACAAGAGTTTTGGAATGTGGTCTACTATAACGCTATTGGATGACGCCGTACAACGAGAAGTCACTGTTACTGTATAGAGAACGATAGGCAGAATGCTTCCAGACTTCAAATGGACAGCATCGTGTCTTTCTTGAGTAAACCACCACTAATATATACCATTTTATGTTAGCATAAATAATTCATATTTTAAATTCAATGAATCTTTTATTTATTTTAGCTAAATATATTTCATATAATGGCTGGTATGGATCTGTATGTAGGTCTGATTGATGAATATTATATATAAGAGACTTTATATATTTGACAACTACTCTCTTAACCCATGATGGATGATATCCAGCTTGAATAAGGTCTCTACTGAACTGTACCTATAAGAATTGAATAGGTAGAGTGCATACTTGATCGCAACAAGTGTATAAAGAATTTGACCAATGAAGGTAGTTTAAGAGACAGGAAAGAGAAAAGAACGAAGGCGGATGGTTCTCATCTTTGATCTTATCGACGAGGAGGTATATATTTCAAAATAGTAAATTTTATTGATCAGTAAAACTCGTCCTAATTTCATCATTTAATTAATTTAAAATGTTATTATACTTATACGCAGCAAATAGTCGTATAAATTCGGGTTAGAGCGGAAGGGATAGTAACTAAAAGTTTTAGAGGCAAGAAAACTGTTAACACTACGAATGATCTTGCGGATTTGTGTATGACTCTGTGACAGACTGCCATTTTTCGAGACGGTACAATAATTGCTATATTTAAACTTGTTATCATTTGAACTTGTAATTAGGTTTTTTTGTTTACTGATTTTTGAAATATGTGAAATAAACGCGTAGCTAATCTGTTGGTTAGGAATTTGAACTATCAAACTGTGAGTGCTTTTTGCAATTAATATTTTTTTTTATTTTTGAAAATGAAACTATCCTTAAATTAAGAAATTAAATGAAATAATTTATAGACTACTTTTTGTAGCATCAATAAAAATAATTTTTCAAAGTAATTCATCTGTCTAAATGACTTACAGACAAAGATTACGAGTGTTCGAGGGATTTGAATTCTTAGTCTTAAATTATTATACTAAGATCTGACGATGAAGTGATAATAGTATTTCAGTCTTTCGATATAAAGTTTGAGGATGTGATATAAGAAGAATAAATAACATTTTTTAATCATAGATTTTTAAAAATGCTAAAAAATAATTTCCAAATACAGAAAATGAGGATGAAGAGGGAATTAACACTTTAGAATTCAATATGCAAACATTTCATAAGTAAGGGGATAGCTGAATATTATGAAATTGAGTTTTAAATTTTAGAATGTAGCAAACTCGGTAAAATTTTTGATGAAACTGAAAATTGTTTTATGTGTTAACAAATGAACAGAGATTTAAAAAAAAGAAGATTTGCTGTATATGAGTGACGTAAAGTATTTATGTCTGGAAAGAAACTAATGACAGGGCTGGCCAATCTATTTATGCAAGTGGAATCAAAAAATAATGACAAGGTAAACTGAATCAATTTGGCAACAGGTATTATTCAGTCTAGGTACATTGTACGATATCTATACAACGCTTAAGAGAAATAAAATTGAACCAGGAATGAAAGAAATAGGTAGTCGTGTGTGGTGTGTTCAATACTAAATTTCTTTTTCATATTTTTTTCTCTTATTTACTTTTTAAATTAAACCATTTCAGAATCAACACCCCTATTGTGAGAGAGCGCGAAAATCGTAAGGAAGGCCGAGCTGTGCGGATCTGACATGACCTCCTTTCCAAATTTCAGAACTTTGACTCCAGGTCAGTGGGAATAGACTGTAGGTATTCGGACAAGCATTCCTGAAAAATGGAGCGAGAAAATGCAGTGGAACGGAAGAGAGGTGAGAGGGACGAAGACGGATATTTCTAGCCTGTGATCTACAAAAGAGAGGAATAAATATTCACAAACAAAAAATGTAATTAATATTTATAAATTTACCCTTATCCTCATCTATAGTTGTAATATATATATATATATATATATGTGTGTGTGTGTGTGTGTGTGTGTGTGTATAGGATTTTCCAGCTAATTATCAAAGTATTTTCAAATGTACTGTAAAACCAGTTCCTCCGAAATTCGATAGATGGCACCACGAATCAGCGTCATGTGATAGCTCACGCAGCGTCCCCTATTCCGAAACAGACCAGAGAAGATTGTAGTTCTTGCTATTTTATCTTTTCTTCTGCCCTTCACCTCCTTTTCCAGATGCAGCAGAGCACCAAACGCCAGGACGCGTTCCAACGCCCATCGCCGATATACGACAAAACTGGGCTGCCATTTATCTTTCTGCAAAGAACTAGTTCCTTAAATCTAAATAATCTGTATATAGTAGTTTTGTAAATATTACTACTTCATCTCGTCTACTCAAGAATAAAATTAGTGAACGAACTTCAAGCCTTCACACTGAATTGGTAAATTGTAAGAAGTCATCATAGATAATTGAAATCCGGTAATGGAATTACTTCCCTAGACAACCATACATTTGCGTAAGAGCAAGCCAGTGGAGAATCGGGATGTACAATCCCCTCCTTCTACACACACACACAAATACACTCATATATATACATATATATATATATATATATATATATATATATATATATATATATATAATAAAAAACTCATTACTATGTAAATGAAGAAAACAATGAGTACTGAAAATATACTCTTGGTATTATACTTAAGTTATTTCTGAAATATACTTGGAACTTTCTGAAACCGGAGAAGACATATACATATTTTAACTAATGATAACTTTGATCTTTTATCTTTTTTAATTTACTTTTAACATTTTGATACCTCTAATTACATTTGTAATTTCAACAAGAAACCTTTATTAAATTTATTCCTTTTAATATATTTCTATTTAAAATAGTACTCTTCTATGACTTCCTTATTATTGCAGCAATCTATATATAGATGTGTAATACTTTTCTTCCTTAAGAGCATTGTCAATTTGTAAAGTAAGCCCTCAGACATAGCCTTCGGGAAAGACTATCTCTTCTTTCTGTCAGTTAAATCAACTTCTTTTCCACATTGATGATTTCTAAAAACAAAAGAAATATATTAGTTTTTTTTTTCAGGGTTATTTTTGACGTCATATTTATTTTCAAAGTAATACGATTATTGGTGTTTTCTACTTTTGAAAACCTATAGTTGGAGATTTCTTTATGATATTATTTTGCGATATACCTTTTACCGTCTGGAAACAGTATTTTAAAAAAAAATCAGTGGTATTTGATAAACAATGTATTTGACAGAATTGTAATTGTATGATACGAATCAATAGTTTTCGTACTCCGAAGAAAGTAACTTCGTTTTGTTATACAGTACAAATAATGAAAAGTTTTCGCCTCCGTAAGGCTGAAAACATTTTGATAGATAATATAAGTGTTATATAGTATATAGATTACTCTCGAAACAAAGAGGTTAAAAATAAACTGGTTAAAATAAAAGTATTGGGTGCATGCGTGCAAACTTTGGCGATTTTTGTTCGACAAATATTTTATTCTTGCAGACTTCTTTTATTAACCATTACAATAATAGATTTTTAGCATCCTTTATAAAGTTTGGCAATTTATCTTAATAAATGCTAAAACATATATTAAAAAAACACTAACCTATACCTTATGCTTCCTTTCATCAAAACGAATTACTTGTTAACTTCTTATACACAGTGAAACCTCTCTTTTACAGTTCATAAACAGAAACGGGATTGGTTAATTGCACTTAGAAGAAACATGAGGGCTATTGCCAACAGACCTCAAAATTCTGTACCTCGTTAAATTGACGAGAACCTCATCTGAGTTGGCACCTCTCTCTCCAAACTTTCACACCACGCTAAGGCATTTTTCTATAAACCTCAAAGATAGAAATGGCTTAAAAATCTTTGATAAAATAATTGCAAGCATAATAATATTAGCTCTTGAAGTTCCCTTTGTGCAACAGAATTTTTTTATATTTTTCTTTGATATAACTATAAAATTAAAAATTTTAGGAATTATATTTTGTATGAAATTTCATAAATATTATAAGATATACAAACTATTTATCTGAATACACAAATAAGATTACGTCAGAGAATTGTTTTGTATGTTTGTATTTGTTCATCTACAGTAATGGATTACAATATTTTTTTAAGCTTTGCTTTCATAAACAATTAAATTATTCCGAAATTCTAGTATGGAGTACATATATTCTAAGTATTTTTCTTTTTTAAAACAATACATTAAAATCGAATAAAAATTTCTCTTACATGGGTTTTAAACTGCTAACATTAGAGAATAGTAATTCACATTTACACTTTTATCAGTAAAATGTAATATTCTTTACAAATTCCTCTTACCTTATATGAATATTTTTATCAAATTAGAGAGAGTACCACATTTATTAAATGTTATAATAATTTTCTGAGACTCCAGGTCACTACACCTTATAAGAGTACCAAATAACTATTAAATTTAAATCCGAGGAGCAATATAACCACAGTCGTCTCAAAGATAAAAATTTCTTCTTCATAAATGCAAATACCAAACAATGGAGTTGCATAAATACACTGTTCTTCATTAAACAGAACGTTCCTATTGTAAACTACTATCCTTAAATAATACACCAAATGGGTCTCACAATTTTAAGACATCACATACTTAAGAGAGATAATATCTTAATTAAAGAACGAACACTAGTTAATCCGAAATCAAAACACATGCACTTTAAGCTTTTTATTATGAAGATATTTGTTTTAATGGGTCGGAATATCCTAAAGGCATTTTGAAGTTTCTATTGAGAACTAGAAGGAAAACGTTTCGGCAAATTTCTCTGGAAATTAGCGAAATGGAGTGCATTGTTTGAAGTTGTTAGTCTAAAGACAGTTGACTTATCGTTGACTAAATGATATTTAAGATCTTCAGTAACCCGCTTTGAAGATAATTTGCTCATTTAGAATCAGCGCGATACTGATTGTATAATCAAATGAAAGAAATTAGCAAAGAATTTAGTGATTTTACTGGAGTTAATTAAATTAGATTTCAGTATGGTGAAATAAAATATTTTAGAGGAAATTTGATTCAACAGTTAGACATTGTTGAATAACACGGAATAACAGATACATAGTTAGATTCTGATATTGGTGTTTATTACTACATATCTCATGAAACGTTATGTGACAAACAAGAATAGAGGATGGGGTGTTTAAAAACAATTGAGAGAAAATATTACAATTTCATCAGATGATTAAGTTTCTATTTAAGGATAGTAAATCGTTTGTTCTCATTATATTAATAACAACATAGATTTTGTGTACTGTTGTTTAATAACTTCAGATGTTTTCCGCTAATGGTTCAGAAGCAGAAAAATGAAGAAATTAATGTATGGATGTGCTTTCTAAATATTCTAGAATACCCAAAGGAAAATTAATTAGCTGGTAATTAACAATGAAAAGTTTTAGCTTCATTAAACGATGTAGTTTGAGAAATGATAATGAAAAAAATGATCTCAGATTCAGGTTGTTGATTTACACGAGTGCTAGCATGGGATTTGAGTAATGTTTTAATATAAAAAGTAGATGATAGTTTATTGTTCTGTGTAATACACTAATAAAATCCAAATATTTTTACAATGACCCATTATTGAATAAATATACGCCAGGGCCCATGAGGCATTTGAAAGTTAAAAAAAACTGTTATACATTTTTATAAGAGTTAATATTATTTTAGAAATCTTTTAAAAAAGATGTATATTAAAATTTATGTGATATTTTAAACAAAATCAATGATTATAGAGTTTTCAAATTAATACAATGTATTACTCTTTAATTTAATTAAACTAGGGTAATATATATGTATTTCTTTTTATACATCTATTAATCTTTGATTGTTACGATACTAAAATATTCATGAAATGATTTTAAACTATGCCATTTAGTTGATATTGTATAGAGAACACTTTTAAGATATTACATTAAAACAATATAAATTTAAAAAAAAAAGTTAAAGTTCATTACTATATTGGTTTGAATCAGAAATTAACATTTATTTCTGAAATATGGTAATCACTAGATTACCAATCACTAATCTAGTGATTGGTAAATGTTACTACCTTTGCATCATATAAAATTAATTTAATTTTATTATACTTTAAAATTTTTTGAAAATCATTTGAAATCAAATCCGTGTTATAGAAAATTCCATAAACACACATATATTATGAAAGTGTGACTTGTAAGCATAAAAAGAAGGATTAAAAATTTTAAGTTAGTTCTCGAGATTTCGATATTTTTTCCCCTCATTTGATAAAATGAAAAGCTAAACAACAGAAATTTTAAATTATATTTAAGATTTTAAACCTTTAAATTTATTTGGGATAAATCCAATCTATCACCAATCTATTTATTATCAATCTTTTTTTAATTACCAAATATGTTTACCAATAATTTGGTAATTTTTATTTTCTATCTAATGTTTTATTTATTAATTTATTTTTTGGGTTTTGAAGAAAAAAATTATGACGTAGTTATAACAACAAATATTTGGTGTAGCCTATCCAGATTTGGCTCAAACGGAATAAACGCACAATCAATCAACTAAGAAAGAAGAGACAAAATTAACTGTTTTAAATTATGATCTAATAATGATTATAATCCTTGAGCAGTTAACTTCATTTCTTGAATGGTTACCTCATCGAACGGGATTAGTTCGTTGATTTTACTGACTCAATAGAGACCAACTGTTCCAAGCACTCATTAACTTTATATCAATTGTATCACATAAATAAGTGTTTCATGAGTGTATATGTGATTTAGACGTTAGCAAAAAGAAGGTAAGTATTGGTTGAGAAAGAAAGATAAAAAAGATTAAAAATAGGGATGACCCTTTAGGAGTTTCTGATTCGTATTTACTAAATGCAATCATCCCAAAATAGAAAAGAAAGATTATTCGAACATGGAGTCGGAAATATCGAATTGATCTAAAGAAACTAATATCTTGTGTGGCTCCCAATCAGGTCTTGTTGCAAAAAATTACAGCAATCCTTAATATCTTACTCCAGCATTCTTCCTTATTTCGTCTTCCTTCGATGCATCAAAGTAATTTTTGTAAAAACCTAAAATTATTTGCTAAATACAGTGAAACTGTTATTCAACCGTGGGCAATGACAAGGGGCACTAATAGATATTGATAGTTTTTCTTATAGTTTTAATAATAGACATGATATACATAATATTTATAGTTTTTCTAAAGAAACATGAACTTCTTATTCCATTTTAAAACATTTTTGTTAATGTGTAAATCGTGTTAAGTTATTGAATTTATATCTAAACGATTCATTAGTGTAAAATTGTCAACAGTACCCCTTTTTGCGATAACACTTCATCCTCATTTTTTTTAAATTTAAACTCCTTTAATTCTTTATAAGATTTTATTCTTTTTGTATCCATATTTAATTCAATAGTTTACTTTGCTTTTTATGACATGAAAGTATTATTCTCTTACAAAGACAGTGTATTTTCGAGATTCTAAGAGAATAGTTTCGAAAAATGCATAATTGGATTTTATCTCACTCTTGAGAAATATTAAGAAGTTTTCCATACAAACAGCATATTATTCGGATTTTAAGGTCTTTAATAAAAATATGAAACTATGCACATAATTAAACACTGCTACTTATACTGAATGTCATTCATATAGTTTATTTTAATATTGCCACACAAAATTGCGTTCCGAATAAAAATTGAGAAAAAGAGGAGGAAAGAGTTTTCTTGCTTATTACAATTATTAGCTTGCATAAAGAAATAATTAGGTACTTATGATTCTTAGAAAATAAAATTATAAGAAAAATGAAAATTTGCATATAAGTCAAATAGAGAAAGAATAGGAAATCTTTATATTTAAGGATTTCAGAATGCTCAATGTGCTAGTTGCTTTAAAAATTTAATTTGATTTAGAAAAAAATAAGTACAAAGTTATTCTTACATAGAGGATTTAATTCTTGCAAAATATTTTTATTGTATCTTAAATAATTATTTTAATTTAAAGAAAGACATACACGGAAGGATTTGGAGACTTGCCTCTCGTGGGAAAATAGTATTTAGTTACTCGTATTTCTCAGGTATTTTTTAATCCTAATTTATTTCAATATAAAATAAATTTTTGAGGAATAATTTTTCCAAATTTCAAGAAAACAAGGATTTTACGAATGCATCATGAAATAAATTAATTTTATTTAATGTCGAATGGAAACAAATAATTATTTTATTTTTGAACAGTTTTCAATTTTTCCCAGTTTATGTAGAAGTTGTTCCTGTTTGTTTAAATTAAACACGATACTATAATGTCTCCCTTCATAATTTTTAAAGGTGTAAATCAGTTTACAAATGCATTTGATTTTGGATGACATAATATGATTATGTGATTGTAAAATATTTCATTAACTGTGTCTACAACAGATTGTCGGAAGTTAGAACAGTAAGCTTCAGTGAAAGCGGCTAATCATTACTCATATTTTCAGATACAGACACTTTCCTGTAGAAACTATTAATAATAAATTCTTGCAAAATAAATACTTGCAAAGCTTATGTGAAAAACATTCAATTTTCTCAAAATTTCGTATAAGTATTTATTTATTTAAATTTTGGTAGTTGAATCTTATCTTCATGCACACTGGGAATTTGCCCTCCTACTCGTAAAAACATCAAACAAATGTACGCTGTTTTGATTGCACTTAACGCAATATTAATCCATTCAGCTATTTTAATATTTATTTTTTCTTTCGAAAAAATAAATATATTATTGTTAATTGGTTTATCTGTTTATTGGTTTTAGATTCTGGATTTCATTCGATTTGCCTCTTATAAATAGTTTTTGTTTCTTTCATTAAACAAAACGTAAAAAAGATTTTTGTTAACTAATCATATGATATAATTTGAAAACAAAAATTAAATAAAATTTAACCATCCATTATATTTTCACCTGGATTTACCATATTACAGAACAAAACCATCAGCTATTTAGATTTCAATCAATTAAACTAACATTTTCCTTCCATTCTTTTTAGAATTCGTGGAAAACAATGTAAATAAATGATGCTCAATGAGTTTAACTAAAAACTGTCCCAGACATCATTTGTACAAATTAAGTCATTTATCTTTAAATAAAATGTTAGAATTAACCAGTTCATTAGCACTATACCGTAGAGAAATATATCGGAGGATACTTTTTTTCTAAATAGTTACTTCTTCAAGCCCAAGAATCTTATCTTCCCCTATCAACACTTATCTTCCCAACAAAATGGATTGAGTAATTTTATTTCGATGTCTGACTAACTGGTGCTCTTTCTTCAGATAATGTCCTCTTTGAGTCGTCCTCTTTTGTATGCGATGTAAGGAAATATTTGGACTCATTTATTCCATCGTTTAGGTGCAATTGAAAATAGAATGACCATGCTGTGCAGTGAAAAGAGAAACAAATATTGGAAATTTATTTACTACTGTCTTTTCTCTAACCATAGATACGGATTTTAGAGACGACTTATTGTTTACATTGGGTGTAGTTCCCCTAAGCATTAACATGGTGTCTACAGAGGGATTATTAAAGTAAATATCTTACTTTAATAATCCCCCTTTATAAGATTTTGACATCGATACAAGAAATATATGTTAAATGCGATACACTGAAAATAATATCAAAGGATAGACATTTAGGATAAGAGAATGTGTATCTGAATTTATTCGTAAATGATTCCATTGGTTATGAAAACTACAAGAAGTCCAAATTTAGAATTTTTTTTTTGTAATTTCACTCACAACACAAATCGTCACCATATAAGAATATATATTTTACATACAGTGGAATTCGGTTGTATAAAGTGTATCTTTAAAGTAAATGAAAAAATCATTCAAAATGTATAAAAAATTTTATAAATTGCTAAACCAGAATGAAAATATTTTTTTTTTCATATATGTAATCATTTAAACTAAGATTTCAAGAATTATATAGCAATAAAAGAAAATTATAGAGTTACTGAGTGGTGATAAAAATTATTTCACCCAAATAATATTGCAGTGGTGTTAGCATTAACATAATAGTGTCTTTCACAGATCCTGTGAACATTAATTGGGTAACATTAATGTAAATTGCTTAAACAAAACCAATTACTTAACCGTAATCTGAAAATATACACAAACATTTTTTTTTTAAATTTAGGGTACGAGTTAATTCATTTATACGTTTTAACCATCATCTCAAATAATTTCCTCATTTAAAAGTTTTATTAGTTCGCTTCTTTTAAAAAGCTTCGGATTCTATAAAAACATAATTCAAAAATTTTTGAAACCGAACGAAAAGAATTTTAACTGTAATAATTTCACAAAACATGAGTTTTATTTGAAATAAACTATATTAAATTTATTTACCATTTAAATAATCATTTTTTTTTTGTCTACTTTCAGAAAATTTGCTACAAGTATTCTTCTAAGTCTTCCAAGTTTTATGAATTTATTTCAACCAGCTTTAAAGGGCCTTTGATACCACAATCAGCAATATACTTCCAACAAAATTGTGAAGAGTGATCCTATTTCCTGAGTGAAAAACGGGTGCTCATTCTTTATATAATATTTCATTTGATTACCTTCCTGCTATAATATATGATCTTTAAAACTTGTGAGATTTATTATCAGAATTGTTGAGTTATAAATCAAAATACTTGGAGCATGCTCTTTCAGTGAAATGAGATGATTTTTAGAAATCTAATGATTTGTCACCTCACGTTTAGAATAGTGGTATTATTTTAATGTAACCGCAAAATTAGTGAGACGTTCCTACGTTTTTGGTTCACGGGCTTTTTGCTTATTAGTTCTGTTATTAAATAAAAAAATGTATAATGTTAAAAAGGAAAATTTCGTGAATAAGTTGTTCCATTTATAAAATAATATATCATCTCTTACGATATATGTGAGAAGTTGTTTTATATCATACTTTCTGTATTATTTTGTTGTTGTGTAACGTAATTGGATTTTATAGTCTTATGCAATATCATTTGGTTATGTAATGTAGTATTTATAATTTAATATTATCGTTCGTTGTTGTGAAGAAACTGTTTATGTAACTATAATTCGGGTAAATGTATAAAAGAAAAATGATTCGTTTAAAAAATAGTAAACAAATGTCACAGATAATTTTTTCTTTTGAATTATTAAGATTATTCATAATTAATTTAATAATATATTTGAAATTCATATCTAGTTATAATTTATAGTTAAACAGGTTTTTTCTTTTGTAAATTTTAATTTACAGCCAATTCGAATTACACTAAAAAGTGGAATTTCTGTTTCGTCGTATTGAACATCGTACTTATGTTTATAGATTAGTTAATGTAAAAGCTTATAAGAACTGTGAATTTACAATTAAAAACGCGTGCGTTTGCTTTCTACATCCTTAAGAACCATATAATATAGTATAAGAAGAGAGTAAAATATTCGCTATAAAATAAAAAAATATGAGTTCCAATAAATTCAAGACTGCTTATATTTGAAAATTTTAGCGTAATTAGCTTAAGGGCTATAATTATGGGGAGTTTAATTGTCCCATTATTATTTAAGGATAAGAGTTTGCCATGTAAAAGCATTATTTAATTTTTGATTTATGCTTTTACATACATAATTATTTATGAAGGATTTTCAAATGAATTCAATTCGATTTATACTTAATTTTGATGAAATTACTGAATTTTTTTACGTTAAGAATATGACATCATTAATAAAAGTACATTAAGTTAGATGCTGGAAGAGATTCATACAAATAATTCAATATTGCGGTCTTACACCTTCTAAAATACCCAAAGTCTTATAAAATGAATTAAGAAAACTTTGTTTGTTTTTGTGTTTTATCAGAAAAGTCTTGAACATGACTAGTTGATATGGAAAGGGATTCACATGAGAAAATATTGTTAATGGGGGATTTTTGTATTTAGGAAATGTTACAAGTAATCATTTTCAAAAAAACTGGCTCCCATATTTTTTCTTTAAATCAAGAGTTAGGCGCATAAAAAGCTCCTTAAATTTAGAAGAAATAAAATAAATATAATATGCAAATATTTTTGTAAGATATGGTGTAATTCTCATTAAGAAATATTTTATAACATCTTGATCTAATATAAAAACACCCTATTAACTATATTTTTTATTTACTTAAAATATGTTTCTTTGAGAATAATAACTATATGCACTTAATTTTGTTTTTCATATCTTCTATCAGTTGATGCGCTCCACAATTTGAGGAACGTTGCTGTAGATGGTTCCAGCTGCTCAACTTTAACGAAACTAATTACATATGTTAACTAACCACCTGATCCTATTCGTATTTAAGTTATATTTTATGAATTAACCACACACCATTCTTCCATTTGATAGTAAAAACATTTTGTAGAAATAATTAATTACATCAATGATCAATAATAAGAATTGCTGAAACGCTAAAAGTTGAACAGAAAAAGTAACTTTCCTAAATATTTAGCTTTATTTTGCTGAATATAGTATGAAGTCATATTCATTTTTTTTTCACCATCTAAATTCGTTATACACACTTACAAATATCATATTAGAATATTCAATTGCCGGTTAGTATCACCTGCATCAAATAACAAGAGTTATTCTCATCCTTCAAAGTCTGTTTATTTCATTTTCCTCAATTAATATCTTCTTCACATACTCTACACAGTAGATAATGTGTGGAAATTGCGTGGCTAATCTTCTTGCTTGCTTATAAGTAAATGCGACTGTTTGTCGTGTCTGGTTTTGCATAGATCGAATTATGGAATGCATGGAACTAAAGTTTATTGGAATTGCTGATGCTTTAATGCTCTTATTATTATTGTTGGATACGTCATTATTGATTCTTATTCCTCAAGACTATCGCAGATTAAATTTCAGCTCATTAGAGTATGTAATATTTTTTTTTTAATTTTCAAGATTAACACTGTCTGGAACATATATTTGTTACACCAAAAAAAAAAGGAAATTCATAGCATTGATTTTAATGTGAACATTATAAGTTGAAATTATTAAAAATATATGAAATTCGTCATTATGAATTGCTCAACATACGTTTACCTTTTCTTGTTAATATTCGAATGTAAATGTATTGAATAATAGTGTACTCTTTAACTGAATATTATTGAATTCTCATGAAATTTCACTAATTGGATTTTAATAAATGTTTTATATGAACCAGTTATTTTATATATCAGTATTTAACTATCACAAACCGGAACCAGCAATATAAAAATAAGTTAATAATGTAGGGAGGTTAGCTAATCATATCCGTAACGAAGTTTTATAAAGAAGAATTCTATTTATTTTGGTTACTCTAAGCAGTGGACTGCAAATCGCTGGATGCTATTCAAGTATGATCTTAGAGACGGGATCCGATTCCGATATACTCTCTTATTGCATCGAATCACAGCTGCTCGAACCGATATAGTATTCATATAAGTCTCTATAATTCACTATTCTTTATGTAATAAGTATCATTTAGATATACTGTAACTGTTCTTTCAGAGAGTGATGTTTTCATATCTAACATCACAGAAAGGAAAACCCAGTGGTTAGTTAAATGGAAATTCGAGTAAGAACTTTTTACAATGATATATATTTATATATGTCTATCAAAAATTTATTTTTATTAAAGTATCTTAAATTTATTATCTTCTTTATTGTATGTATGGAAATTTATTCTGTTATAAAACGTGCCTAACAGACATATTTTTCTATGAATAATGGCTGCATTTCATACAGATGTTATATTACCGAGATAAATGGAAAACCGAGTAACGTTTGGTACTTATTAATCAAAACAGAGGACTTTTAAAATAAATAATATAGAATCATTAATTGCTGTTAAGTTTTGATATAGATCATAGGGACTTTTTGTTTTTCGTTTTTAATATTTTTATCAAAACAAATATGTATTTCCTCGTAGACTTGTGACAAATACATTTTCCTCGTAGATTTGTGAAATATTATCCTGTGCACTGACTTTCTTGACTGAAGTTTAGGAAACTGAGCCCATCTTTCCCCTCCTTTTCTTGAAACTAATTCAGTTATACCACATCTTCTTTAAGCTAAACCATTACAATATCGACAAATAATTTCCTCATCAAATACTTTAGGAGCGTTTTCTATAAATACAGAACTTATTCGTTGTCATACTTAACCATGACACACACAATTTAGTTTCCTACCTTAAAAATGTATTTTGCAGTTAATTTGATGCTTATTTTCTGGGTTGATTTACAACACTTTAACGACATCACACATTGCAAACCTTATTGCAGAAATTGCAACGACATACCACACAAAAACCCTTATTTCAGCAAACTGTAACGGAATACTGCATAGCAAAGCTTGTTGCAGAAGACTGTAGCGGTACATTGTATAGCTAAGCTTATTACAGCAATCTTTAACTGCATATTACACAGCAAAAACTACTACAGCAAACTATAACGACATACTCTATAACGAATTATTACATTAAACTGTAATGGTATATTAATATCTAATAATGAGAATTCGATTTCATTAACTTGTCAAATTTAATTAAAAACAGTTTGCTAGTCAATGGATTGTTGTTTTTTCGAAAGATTTAAGTATCTTATTTCATGCCGCTAAAAACTAAAACTGGGACTTCTATCATACTGATGATTAATAGCTACAATAAAATCAACCAATAATAAATAGATTCATAAAACTGAAACATAATTTAAAATAAATATTAATTGCAATCAAGGGTAAAATTATAATTTCAAATTTTCTTGCAGTATGTAAATTTTTAAATACAAAACAACAGCGATTTTTATTTTATTTTAATGAATGTTCTCCTTATAAAAGAAAATACTTGTATTCAGAAATAGTTGTTTCGGAATTGTATGAAATTATTGTACTGTATTTGAGAACAATATTTTATTACTGGAGGTTTTCATTATTTACATTACTTAGGAGGAAGGGTATTATCATAAACAAGGTGCTGTAAGGTAACTATTTTAAGCTTTTTTCCACATTCTAGTACAAAGTTTTCATTTCTTTCTAAGATATGATAACTAGTTATTTTAATATGTATTTTAAAAAGAAATTGATAAAGAAGTAACTAACGGAAGAAGCAAAATAAAGATTTGAAATACTTAAACTAGACTAAAATTATAAAGTCCTCGAAAAAATGTACTTATATTCCTTCATAGAAAAATATCGTTTGTATTGAAGGGTTTTTTTTGTGTTAGGGATTTGTGTATATTATCTTCTTTATTTTAAATTATATTAAAAAAAAGAGGAATGAAGATATTATTTTTATAACAAAAATGCATCACTTCGTCAATACAAATGCAATGAATTGCATTTTTATTCAGACCATTAATTTCTTTTCTTCTAAAACTTATTGCTCAGTAAGTATTGAGGATTTATTAGAGAGTAAGATTTATTCTATAGTAAAGACTTTCATACAAAATTATGTACAAAATTCCAGAAACTATATTTCATCAGAAAAAAATGCTAGCTAGCATTTTTTTGAAAGACAAATATATCAAGAATAGTCCTTAAAAAATGAAACCAGAAACTGTGATTATACAAGAAAAAATTCCCTTCATGCCATATCCTATGTCTCCCTAGCAAACTTAGGAGATGAATTTTTGTAAGAATAGAAAGCATGACCAAAAAAATGTATATACGAGTATTTTTCTGATATTTAGTTGTTTGTTACAACCCCTTCTTGTTATTTAAGTTACATTCTAAATTATAGAATCTCTAAATCTGTCATTTTTATCATCTAATTTTCCAATCCCATCTTCGTTGTTTCGATAAGTTTCCTTACAAATATTAACCGTCGATATCCAGATAATAGAATGCACAAGACATCGTCTAAAAGTGACAGTTATTGTTTGTGATAAATTTCAAACAGATTGAAAACCAATAGCAAATTATTTAATAAAAATACAGTGTAACAGACTGATAAAATAAAAAGAAGATGGCGTTGAGAAAACAATGGGGTGAAACTAGAAAAATTATTCCTGTTATACAACTTTGAATGATTGAGTTAGAAAAGTATTAGTAAGGGTAAAGATCTCTGCTCGTTTTATTGGTAGAAATGTAGACAAACAATGGCAGAACCATTTAGAAAACCAATCGTGGTAGTTAAAGATATTTAATGAGTTCACTCAATGATAATAGGATTAGAAACATTGTTTCTGCTTATGCTTTCTACTATGCTTTTGCAGAGAGTTCAGTAAATAATTGTATTCTTTTCCAGATAGTAAAGAATATAATTTTATCTAGAATCGAATCACCCAATTGGACTCAGACGGTCTTACAGAAAAATGAAGAACTTCATTATATTAAAGTTCCCCTTTTTCCTACAGCTACATGTTTTCCCTAGATATTCATATGATCTACTTATATTACAATATATTTCTAAATACAAGTTAATTGAAAAATCGAATCGTAGTTACATTTACGCTTACAAAATTCGTCTAGGAACCCAGATAATAACTTACGGTTTACGACCCTAAAAGAAACTTGTATAATTTTAGAATGTAGCAAAATTTATGCCCTATCATATAATATTTGAATAGAAGAAACTAAAAACAAAAATACATATGTCATTTGAAAAGTTTAGTTTCAATTCGAAGGATACGTCCTAAGTATTTTACTCAAATACATAACAGCTATTTCAATCACAGTATTCTTGAAGTATATTCTCCAAATCAGTTATATTAGGCATTCGTATCTAATCCACGGAATTTCCAGATTAATGAATTACAAATTAATTCGAAATTCACCCTACAACTGTGATAAATTGTGGCAGTGTTCAAAAGCCTCCATATACAATATTTGTACTTGTATTTAAGAGAATATACTTGTGTATTCAGAATTATATATCTTAATCTATGCAATTTGCAAAATTCATCTAATAGATGTGAGTTACAATGTACTGAGATTTTACATTATGGGCATCAGAAGTTTGTATAAATGAAATTTAAGATTATGAATTTTAATTGATCCAAAAGATATATATTTTCTTTTCTTCCGTCTTTTATCTCAAGAATCACAAAGAGAAATTATTTTCTTGGAGTTGTTTCATGGGATATTTTATTATAACGTAAAACATATTTTTTGAGTTATGTAATTTTTTTTACGTGACATTTCATTTGGAGCAACTTAGAGATGAAAAAAGTAACTGAATAATAACTATGCTAAATTGAAGCGTTACAATGAATCTCCAGCAAAAAAAATAATAACTCAATGATTTTTAATCTAAAACAAAAAATAATTCCTAAATAAATATAGATTACCAAATTGGAAATAACAAACATTTTATGACTTTCAATATTGTTTTTCTGATCACTAGAGAATTTTCTATTTAAATGTTAATGTCGAATTAAATTGCAAGAAATTAATTGAATGTGCAATGAAACACTGAGTAAATGACATTTTGTCAGAAAAAATTAAGAGTAATACAATGTGTTAAAATTATGATTTCGGATTGAGGTAAATCAACTGCAATACGATCTTTCCATCTTCCTCTTCTTTTACATTAAAAAAAATCATGGGACAGTATATTTAGATTTTTATAATTATTAATTTCCCTTTATTTTTTTAATTCGCAAAAATTAAGATTAAAATATAGAAAGTATTGCAAGTTATATTTACATATTTATTTTAAAGTAGATGAAATAAATACTATATTGTAAAGCATTATTTCTAATTGAGGATCGTTAATGCAAATAGATTCCAATTTTTGAAGAAGCTAAATTGTGCTGTTCTTAAATCAACGTGAAACATGCGGATCATATCATTCGAAAATCATTTTAAAGATAAAGCTGGCAAAGAGCTTAATTCTTTCAGAATTTATTGCTGCAAACAATTTTACAGCTACATTTTAAAACATACAAAGTTAAATGTTTAGTATCACATTACACTTTTGATAATTATTAAAAACAGTAAAGTACTTCAAGAAGATTACGCTGTAACAGCTTAATTAAGAGGTGTAAATAAAGAAATATATGTACATAAATATGTATTTTGTAATCTTTATCCAATAATTACAATTCTTGTAGTACCTGAAGGGTACATATAACATCTATGAAATGCGTTTTTCACTTCTCAAGATATTTCTCATTTCTTCGAAAGCACATTCACCAATTATTGACTAATCAAACAAACCCGTAGAAAATGAATTCAGGTTATTATTGTCAACATCAGACTCTGATGGTCTTTTTTACATCTTCGGCAGAAAGAAAATGATGTCCTTTAAGAAGTTCTTTTAACTTCGGGAAGAGGTTAAATTCGCAAGGCTCAAAGACTGGTGCAACGATATCTCATTGTTTCACCTTTATCTCCCTAACAAATGCCATCTTTAGTTCACAGCACATCAACGACGCGTGGGATCGAAAAACATTTTTTTTTTACTTTGATAACGTTCCTCAAGAGTCTTAAAAATCAAGCTATAAATAAAAACATTTTCAATCATTCCTCTTACTAAATCTTAATCATCAATAATATAAATCATTTTGAAGCTTGCTGTTTTAAGAATTCACTAAAAATGAATTACATTTATTTTAAATTTTAAAATATAAATATAAGAAAAGCGAATTATAATTCGTAATATATTCAAATTCCTTTTAAACTTATCGGTAAATTTAAAAATATATATATTATTGATAAGAAAATAGTCGTATTTAAAAGAAATCGCAATAAATTCTAAATTGTAATTGTACATGTAACTTTATATAAACTACCTCCCAATTACTTAGAATGCATCCGAAATAGGTTTACGAAAGCCATAGACGCTTGGTTAGCAGACTCCTCAGTCTTAAATGAGACAACTATCAGTGGAGCTCCAGAATTCTATCATCTTTCATTAATCAATATGTTCATTTCGTTTGTTATTATCCTTAAGCAATTCAACAAATGAGTAACATTTTTCCACAGCTAACATATTTTAAAGGAACAAAATGACAACAAGTTAATTTAACGTCAAAGCAGACGCACTCTGAGAATTTTATTTGGGAGATATATGCTCATGTGACTGAATGGAATACCCCGAAGCAGAATTGAAGTAATTATTAAGAATTAAAAGGTAAAAGATCTTTCGCAGTTTATATGGATTTCAGAAAAGCAACGTCATATGTTCCAAGTGGTTATTTTAAAGAGTTGATTTGATCTATGTAAATGGCTCTAAGGTCTTCTGCAATCCGCTTCTTTGATAATTTGTGTGTTAAGAAATTCGCTAGAGAAATAAATGGGTAATCAAATAGAAAAAAAAAATTAGATAAGATTATTGTAATTTTTCATGAACAAACCGATAAATACTTTAATATAATAATAAGACATTTTTGTATGGGTAATTCAATAAAATTGTTAGACATGAGTGTATAACACGACATGTGTAAATTTTTGATAAATATCACATACGTTTAAAGATTCATATATGAAGCTATATAAAAAAAAAAAGTAAGATTCATTATGTTATTCCAACAAATGTATTTTCAAAAATCATCGTAAAGGGATATTGATTGTGTCTCTGAATAGATAAAACTGCAGTATTAATAATAACGTGTGGAACTATCGATGAGTACAAATTTGAAATCTATTTAAAATGGTGAATAGACTGAGATGAAGGAGCTAAGGAAGAAATGAGAGTTCATTCGTTTTTAGGCGCTTAAGGGATGACACATCTTAAATATATCTTGAAGTTACTGCAATATACAGTACATGTGCTATAACTCGGAGCATGTCTATGGTAAAAGTTACGGTTTGTTTTCCAGTGGAGTTCAGAATTGTAAACGCAAGGTCACGTACAACTCGTGACGCTCGAAAACTCTTAGATTTCTGGAGTTGGACATTTTTACCGCGTCTTACCTATAGTCTTGATTTGATCAATTTTGGCGTTCACTTATTCCTCAAGCTCCGAAACCATCTTTGAAGAAAGCATTTTCCATCAAATAGTGATGTTCAAAAATCAAAAATTGGCATTAATATCAGTACAGTACTTTTTATTACAATGGCTTCGATTCCGTCCTCTAACAGGTCAATTGAAAAGTCTCCGGCCTGACACATAGATGGCGCTACTAGAATTAAATCCATATGTTTTTTTAGTTAGCCCTAACCCTCAAAAGATGCGTGTATAAATTTGACAGCTGTAGGATCATTAGTTTGTGAATTATAGCATTTTGAGTGAAGCAACTTTTGTTATTGTGAAAAAAATGGATAAAAAAGAATTTCGCGTGTTGATAAAATATTGCTTTTTGAAGGGAAAAAAATACAGTTGAAGCAAGCACTTGGCTAGATGCCGACTTTCCGGACACTTTCCCAGGAAAATCAACCATCAAGGATTGGTATGCTAAGTGTAGACGTGGTGAAATTAGAACCGAAGACGGTGAACGCAGTGGACGCCCAAAAAAGGTTGTTACCGACGAAAACATTAAAAAAATCCACAAAATGATTTTGTATGATCGTCAATTGAAATTGATTGAAATAGCAGAAACTCCAAAGATATCAACTGAACG
The DNA here is from genome assembly GCA_019974015.1 of Nephila pilipes. Lineage (NCBI taxonomy): Eukaryota > Metazoa > Arthropoda > Arachnida > Araneae > Nephilidae > Nephila > Nephila pilipes. Next base: position 853,600 of record BMAW01129442.1, on the reverse strand, counting down.
TGTACATCATATCATTCACGAATATTTGGGTATGAGAAAGCTCTGTGCAAAGTGGGTGCCACGCGAGCTCACTTTTGACCAAAAACAACGACGAGTTGATGATTCGGAGCAGTGTTTGAAGATGATCAAGCGTAATAAACCCGAGTTTTTGCGTCGATATGTGACAAGGGATGAAACATGCCTCCATCATTTCACTCCGAAGTCCAATCGACAGTCATCCGAGTGGACTGCACACGATAAACCCGCTCCCAAGCGTGGGAAAACGGAACAGTCGGCTGGCAAGGTTATGGCGTCTGTATTTTGGGATGCGCATGGAATAATTTTCATTGACTACCTTGAAAAGGGAAGGACCATCAACAGCGACTATTACATAGCGTTATTGGACCGTTTGAAGGACGAAATCGCCGAAAAACGGCAGCATTTGAAGAAAGAGAATGTGCTGCTTCACCCAGACTATGCACCGTGTCACAAGTCAGTGAAAACGATGGCAAAAATCCATGAATTGAGCTTCGAATTGCTTCCTCATCCACCGCATTCTCCAGATCTGGCCCCCAGCGACTATTTCCTATTCTCAGATCTCAAAAGAATGTTCGCTGGGAAGAAATTTTCGTCGAATGAAGAGGTGATCGCCGAAACTGAGACCTATTTTGAAGCAAAGGACAAATTGTACTACAAAAATGGTATCGGAATAATTGGAGGGTCGCTATAATCAGTGTATAACCCTTGAAGGGAATTATGTTGAATAAAAAAAACTAATTTGGCCAAAAAATTGTGTTTTACTATGGTAGGCCGGAGACTTTTCAATTGACCTGTTACATAAAGTACAAATGCCTAATCAAGCAAGACGTTTAATTCAAAAATAAGGTAAACAGTTACACTCCTATATTATAAACATTCCTCCTTGTATATTAACAATTCTGAAAGTAAAATAATAAGGATCTTTACTTTCATATAATTTCTCTTAAAATACGAGAGAAAGAGTATTGCAAGAAAGAGGTAGAAGGAAAATAGACAAGCTCACATGTAGCGAAAGAGAGATGAGCCAGAGAAATAGAAAGAGAGAGTTAGAAAAGAAGTAACAGAAAGAGAAGTACAGAAACAAAGAGAAACATAGATAGTTAGAGAGAGACAAATGTTGATATATATATATACACTATTATAAAATTTAATAAAATTGTTATCATTAAAAACAATTTAGAAATAATTAAGAATATCAAAGACAAAAATTTATTTGGCATGTACAATTGTAGATACAGGTTTCTAGTGCAATAAGAGTTTTGAAAATAGTTATTAAATAAAAAAAAATGAAAACATTCCATACAAAGTTTTGCAAAGAACAGATTTAGCCACCCAATTATGTGCTTCTTTTGATAATTATGATAAAATTCCTCAAATAAATACAAGAATTAAAGTTATTAATGAAATACTGAGAAATGGACAAAAGTGAATTTTCCCGATATCAAAGTTAAAGGAAACGATAAATTATTAAATTAAATATTATATCAGCTACATGTAATTAAAACAAAAGCAAACGATAAATTATTTGTTTGAATATTATATCAAGTAAGTGTAATTTCAATTAAAGTAAACGATAAACAATTGAAAAACGATCTAGCTCTAGAAGAGTTACACAAATAAACCAATAGCCCCTTGGATGGCTAATTAAAATTGAAGTAAAGGATAAAAAATAGAAAAGTGATCTAGTAAGTCATAAGTGATTCAACTAAATGATCCTACTTAGAACATGAAAACATTAAATATGGGAAAGTATACTTATTTCTAAAGGGCAAGGAACTATCTTTTCTACTTAGGAGAATTAAATTCAGTACAAACAAGCTTTTTTTTTTCACAAGAAATTATTTTAAGATGAGATTTTTTTTTTTAATTTCAAAATATACGTTAAATAGACCCTTAAAAAACAATAGACCCTTAGGTAGCTAAAAAAAATGCTTGCCTCGCAGCTATCTGAAAATTCCGGATATTATTCATTTACAGTCATATCTTGATTCCAGTTTACATATGATTTACGGTAATACATAAATCGATAAGCAAATAAAGTACTTAATTTTTATATTTGCTTCGCTTCAATCTAATAAAAAATAGAGGAAATTTATTATGGCATATTTTTGAATATGGAATTCTTTATTGGTAAAAGTAGACATAAAAATATATGCTAAAACAAGATAAATTTTTGAAAAATGATTAGCTGCGATTTTTTTTGGGTTCATAAAACAATAGCCTCTTGGGTGGCTAATAACAGAATTGTGTTTATGTTATCAACGTTTTTGAATTATGTAATGTACTTAAAATGATTTAACAAGCCAAAACGCCAAAGAAGACAGAATTAAATAGCTCCTATTTAATTTAATATTTCATGAATCTAGATTTTAGATGGGTGGAAAATTCAAGTTGATACTACTAATTCGCGAAGTCTGAAATTAATAAGTCAATGCATATCATATTCCAAGTGCAATCGACGATAGCTGCAACGATGGTTGGTAAAATTTTTACGGAAGGGTTGATTACCGTTCAAAACACCATTCTCTACTTTAGATTTTTATTTCTAGTCATTTGGCTTGAATACCAAAAAAGTATACAGAATGGGAAAGCATTAAATATGGGAAAGTGTACTTATTTCTGAAGGGTAAGGAACTATCTTTTCTACTTAGGAGAATTAAATTCAGTACAAACAAGCTATTTTTTTCACAAGAAATTTTTTTAAGATAAGATTTTTTTTTAATTTCAAATCATACGTTAAAATTACAAATATTGTTAAAAACCCTCGGAATTTCCATTTATCAAATAAAAGATTTCGAGTGTTTCTCATGAAAATAAATAAGCTATTAACTTTAGAAATTCTTTTTTCCTCGATTAAATACAGAACATATTAATAATAATAACTCTCTCACATATAACAAGTATACGAGGATTTAATGCTTGTTTTTAATCTGTATCGACACGTTTCCTTTAATTTTTATTATTTTTATTCCTCTTATTTTTAGGAATTCGATTTCTCGCAAAATGAATATTACGCTCCTGAGTCAGAAAGTTTAATATTACAGTCCATTCCATATTTGCCTTCATAAACATACCGACAACCCCTCGCGAAATATCCGAGAACACTAGTACGAGAATGTTTGAAAACTCTGATACTTGTTGTTTGATTCGACTGAGTGTCAGATCTGAGAGAAATGTAAATATTTTGAATTTTAGAAACTGTAGTGCTCAAAATATTGAGAAACATTTATGCTTATTAAAGTGTTGGATATAAAATTTGTAGAATTTATGAGCAATAAGTTCATATGCAACATAATTTTGAAAAAGCGTTAAAATTGTTCATAAGGACTTAACATTGTTTTATTAATTATTTTACTATAATCTTTGAATATAATTAATAATATGAATGTAATTTTAATATACATTAATCATTGACTAATAAAGTACTAATTATTTTTCAATAATTATTCCTTTTCAGATTGAAATATTCCTTCGTACAACTAAATTATAAATGAACGTAAACAATATTATCTGCTTGTATGCAGATAATTCTTATTGCCAATACAATAAGAATTATCTGCATACAAAGTAACAAAAACTATTTCAAATATAGTCCAGCTGTAAAAACTCTCTAATTTTACTGACAAAAGGTTTAATTATCAAAGGCACTGCATTATTGAAGTCCACTTACTCAAATAAACCTCATACTAAGCTAAAAAGACAACATTTTATACCTATTTGTATACATTTGTAATTAAGGCTATTTACCAATAATTTTAGATAAAACGAAATATTTAGGTAGAATTTGATATTTTCAAAAATAAAATTACAAAAGTACACGAAAGAAACATAGTAAGCATACACATGTTTTTCCCCGACATTTAACTGAATTTTAAAAAAATTTAAAAAACAAAAAAGAGTAATTAAAAGCTCTATGTCTCCATTGTAATTTCATATAATAAATTCAGATAAATATCGGAAAGAAAACAAGAATGTGTGTGTGTTTGGATCAGTTCATACTTTTTATATAACCCTCCCTCCCTCTTTCTTCTAACTAAATAATTAAAACCAAATAGTGATGAAAAAGTTTTGTAACAAGACAAGTGAGAGATAAAAATTAGAATATTATTTAATTTCATAATAAATTTGTATACTTTAGAGACGAAGGTTTCTGTATTAAACCTAAAATTTTGTTAGCAAATAGAACTACAATAAATACATTCTGTATTGTGTTGTTGCTTTCCGCCTTGGCTTAAACAAACGAAACTAAGACCAGGAAACCATGTCGCACAATTAAATCAAAACCTATATCCCCCTCATTCAATAGCTGCCCCACAGAGGCACTAATACATTCTAATAAGATATGAGAGGGAGAAGCAATGGCAGAGAACAATGGCAAGCACAATGGCAAGCAGCATAAGTCTTCTGATTTCTGTTGAACATTAGACTCTTAATGTGACCAGTTCTAAGTCTAGGTAGAATGGTCTGAGTAAGTCTTTGACGGAAGCACTGCAAGGACAGTCCTGGGGACTAAGTTTCATACCAGACATGTTCGGGCGGGGACTTGCAAGTTGTGTTTATTCTAGCCAAAAACAGGGAATGGACCTCACAAGTTCGCAGTTCGGTGGAAGGGACAGTGGGAGTTCGTTATCTTCCCCAGCAAGCAACTTCAACTTCACATTTTCAACATTCCTTCAACACCAACTTCATTTCTGCAAACACCAAGGGAATCCATTGTAAGCATGCAGTACCACCCTGGGTCAAAACAGCTTTTTAGAATGATATCCTGCCCAAACTTATCCAAAATATTATGTCAATTCCTCAAATACTGCATGGATCTTTTGCTATCTGTCCAAACATCATGTAAAAACAGCCTCCATAGAAAGATTTAATGTCACTCTAATAGCAGCAAGTTCAGAGCGAAAAACTGAGCTGTGATCGGGGTTTCTAAAACAATATCCATGTTCTCTTGTACTTATTTTTCTAAGAAAGCCACTGCCCGTTCTTCCCGAGTCAGATCTACTTCCATCAGTGTAGAGAACGAGAGCCCGGAAGGGAATACTATTTATGACTTCATTGCGAACACCTTTCCAAAATGTTTTATAGCTGGGAATATAACAGAAAAATCAATGCAAATCTCGCAAACTTTTCTCAATGATTACTTAATGTACCTGGTCCTTGTTTGGTATCGGATGAATATAAAGGCCTCTCTGATCGAATGTATGAGCGTTTAGAAGAAACGGATTAAAAGAGAGCGAAACATGGATGGAACGAAATAAAAATCATAGAAGGATCATATATTGAAGAGATTGCTCCATAAATGACGAAAACCACATATATAGTATTCATATTGTTTTATCTGATAAATAATTAATAAATAACCTTGAAAATCAAACGTGAGTAAAAGGGCGAGCTTTTTTTCCCTACAAGCAAAAAAGAAAAAAATTCAAATTAAATAAATTACAACAATGAATAGAAACTTAAATTTCGATTAAATTTTGATTTCTTTACTTCAATCTAAAGTATTTTACTATTAATTTCTGTCAATTGTTTATGGTACAACAAAATATTTATAAAATACGCAAAAGGATTTTCAAACTAATTTTTGGGGATTGATTTACACTCATGTCCATTAATTAAGGTTCAGAAACAAATAAAATAAACGTGAATTATTTCTAAAGTCTATATTTATTAAACAAAAGATAAAGAAAAAAAATGATAGTTAATATAATAACCATTCATAAGAACTATGATTTTTTCTGAGTCTGGAACAACCACAAAAATTATCTCCCTTACAAAAACTTACCATTATATGTTGATGTGATGGTTTATACCTTGTATGTCTCCCAGTCAATGAAATACAGTCCGTACAACGACTAAGTATACTGAGTATCAAATTATCGAGCTGATCTTGGGTAAGATTTCTCTACTCCGCAAGCAGTGCTCTCCGAAGCTCGAGTACACATATAGAAGGTAGTTGACGGGCAGCAACTCGTCGACCAAGCATGTCCCACACATGCTCTATCGGATTCAAGTCAGGTGAAAATGCTGACTATTCCATACAGGTGATATCCTCAGGTTGAAGGCATTCGTTTATAATGTTTGCACTGTGAAGACAGGCGTCAAATTCTGCACTCATGGTACCCTTAAGCAAACGTAAATGTTATTTCAGAATAATGTTTCGATTAACTTGGTAAATCATGGTTCTGATATAAACATGTATATCTGTTCTAGAGCCCAATATATTTTCACCCTAAACGAGCAATCCTGCACCACCGTAACGGTCTCGTTCAATGATGTTGTCTTGATTGTAGAGGGTACTTGGCATTCTTCATATGAAAGTCCGATAAGAATCAGAGAGAAGCTAAACCTGGAATCGTCGGAAAATATCACACAAAACCACTGTGATAATATCCATATTACATGTTCTGTACTTCAGGCTAACAGCTGGTGACAGTGAGTTGCCATGCGAGGAACACATCTGACAGTCCTGTGAGCATAAAGACCGATATGACCCTAACGTCTGTATACGGTTTGCCTTGAAAATGTCGTACCCGTGGCTGAAGATAACTGACGATAAAAGTCTAATGCTGTGCTCTATCTGCTCCTTTTTGCAGTTAAGACCAAATACAGGTCGTCATTCAGGGTTGAGACTCAGAGGCGACCTGTATTGTAACGTGTACTGACATTTCCATCATTTTAGAATCGTTGCCAAAGCCTAGGGTTAACGCTTGGATCGATTTTCGGATGCTTCCCTTTGAGTACGCCCTTATTCCAGACGGCCGATAATTCTACCTAGTAAAATTTCATCTACATGCGTCCTCTGTGTTATAACTATTACGTTGTAGCACTGAGTAGCTAATAAATGCTTGAGAACAATTTTACTTCTTTACTACCATTCCTTATATGCCCCTCTCTTGTACTCTCGCCATTGTGAAGTACTATTGGCGTCATCTGATGGCTCCATATAATTTGCGTATTATATTTGAAGATGAGGGCGATAATTCTGTAAGTGAAATTTTTACTCTAGAATTCGATTTTCATGTAATTCTGAATTATCTTTAATTATTGGACATGAGACTGTATCATACCCTCTAATGCTCACAAAATATTTGATTCATGATAACATTTTACTAAATTTTGTCTAGTATTTTCTAGATGCTTACAAGAACTTTATTTTAATGCCGGTGTTATTTCCCTACATCCTAATCTGTGTTTAAAATATGTTTTATAAAATAATATGCATCTAAGGAATACAATAGACTGTGTTCGATATTTTTGGAATTTGATTCTTTCCACATTATAAAACATAAAAACAAGTTCTTTTGTTATATAGTTCAAAATTATGTGTGCGTTAATTCATTCATAATAGGTAAGTCGTAATTGCGTAAAGTTAAAGTTATAAGTTAATAAATGTTTCATTTTTTTTACTTAAATGTTTTAAATAAATGTTTCATTTTTTTTAATTTTGTACTAATAGCATGATCAATAATGAAGTTATAAACAGTTTGTAAAATAATATTTCATTTACAGATATTATTATAAATTAATTTCAACAGTAAGTGATTGCGCCGAATTCTAAAAAATATACAAATGAAACTTGAAAATATATTCGTAATATATTTTCAAGTTTTACTTCTAATATGTTAAATTTTCCCTTATTTTAAATTAAATTACACTTATTTTCTATCAAATCCTACATTAATTGAATATTTATTGATGTACAATAATTGAAGGTTCGATTATTAAATTCTAAATAATTAATAATTCATTTTCGTTGAGCATAAACCTGGATTTCTATTTCCGTTGCAGCCTACTAAAAGCATAATTAAAATTTATTGGCATGAAGAATTTCTCCAAGAGAATTATTAACATTGTATTCTTAGCAATCTATGTTCTTGCAAATGAAAATAATTATAAGATCGTATTCGTGCAAAATATCCTCAAACAAGAATCAAAATTCTAGTGGTGATTGAAGATCTAATAGTTCTAAAAGTGGAGAAGAATGTAATATTATTCATAATAAACAGATTGGAGGAAATTATTACAAGCAGTACGGAAGAACTTGGTCTTGCTAATGTAGTGCTATCTAATTTAATTTTGAGTTTCGTTCGTTCAATTTCGCTTTTACGAATCAGGTAATTTTGTCTCCCTTCACGTAATAATAAAAGAATCTTTATTAATTTTGATAATTACTTTAAGTTCCAGGTCCTTAATAGGATTTGGAATTAGATGTGTCAGGAATAAATTCCGAAACGATGATGAACAAATTTCAAGTGATCATTTCGTTTCGGTAGGGTAAAAGAGATTTGAGATGATGTATTTGAACAGATTCTCCGTAAAGTGTTAAAATAGAGAGTTATATATAAATCTGTGTGAGACAGTTTAAGTTATCAGAGGTTCAAAGTAGATGAATAATTATCTATATTTAGCGAAGTCAAATGTTTGTTTGAATGAGAAAGGGCATTTAAAATAATATACCTTTTAATTGTTTGTATTTTTGAAAGTGAGAATATTAAATTATGATACGCGAATGAATGAAAAAGTAAATGGCAAATTGAAAAACCATACTTAAATTCGGTATTATTGTTTAGAAAATATTTTATTTTATAAAAAAAAATTATTCACATATTTGTTGAAATTTGCTTGCAATTTTTTCTATGATAGAATAATAAAAATAACCCTATTTTTAAAAAAAGTTAAGCGAGAAAAACTTTGTTAAGGACATGGAAAACATAAAATCTCATTTAATAGCAAATAATAATTTACTATAATTGATACAAAAATATTATAATTACGTTTATTAAATAAGTTACAGGGATTAAGAAAATAATCGACAGCAGTTTCCTCAGCGTTTCCAACTGAACTTCTGCTGCGAAAATCACCCAAGTAAATAAAATATCAAACTATACAACATGATAATCAAAATAATAATCAAAATAATAAAAACTTTAATCACTATGGATTAATTTAAAAAAAATGAATTTTCAGATTTTTTTCCATCTCAAACATCGATCATTTGCAATCATATCATAACGTTGTCTAATAAATGAACAGTAGGATCTAATGAAATGTTTTTGTTCGGAACATGTTAATTATCTTAGAAAGACTCTTTACGATTTTTTTCTCTTTCCATTAAGTGCTTCAGAAAACATTCATTATATTTTAAGTAAAAAATTAATCAATTCATTTTCAAATTCTCAATAACTCTGATTGAATATTACAAACGTCTTAGAACTTCAGTGACTTATCGGCAAATATTTTACAATTGCATTTATCATTTTACGTTCTGAGGATATCATGAGCATTATTAATCCTATTGTATCTGCCACAGCATTGAAATGCTATTTGTTGAATAGGAGATCAAATTTGTAAATTTGTGTTTTCTTTGATTTGTGCTTTAGTTGTATGGATTTAGTCTGCCGGTGTACTGTTTGATGGTACAGTTACTTTCCTTGGTTGTTTGGTGTAATTTTACTGGGTGAATAGTTATTTGTTTAACACGGTTGAGAATAAAATACTATGAATAAAAATATATGGTAAGTTAGTAATAAAATAAAATATAAGCTTTTACCGCATTCGATAATTCTGAGTAAAAAATTGTTAAACAGGAAATTAGATCATTATAATTTCTGTGATAAACTCAATTTTAAAATAAAAATGAATCATTTTATTTTGATTTCCTTACATATACATTTAAAAAAATTTCTAATGGGTTTATATAAATCTATAAAGAAGAATTATATTGAAAACTTAGAAAAAATCTTGTATAAATTATTAAAATTTAATACCCCTTGCTGAGACACAATTATTTATTAAACTAATTTTAAGAGCTGTGAACTTTCTCAAGGAAGATTTTTTTCATGGAAGAATAGATATAAATTTAAGAAACCGTTTCAAAGTTTGATCACCTTGTTTTCTTTAATATTAATGAACTTTATTATACAATTAGGAACATCTTTTTTTGTGTTTTCAAAAACATAAAATTTAATCAAATATTTACATCAATCAAAATTTTATTCGCAATAGATCACGACAAGTTGGAACTGAGAGTAAAAAATTGATAGCAATTTAGCAGCAATTTAAATTAGTTTAAAATCATCAATATTATTCAAATTATTTGGTCCATATGGTCCAGTATTTAAATTTCGCCTAAAAACTCAAATAATGGTTCTAATACAAAATAAATTTTTCAGCCAACCGAACAATCCTAATTTAATGCACACTATATTATAGAAACTCTTAAACATCAGACAAAAAATAAGTCTATGAATGTAAAACGCGCACTAGTTGAAAATTCTAGATTCCTTTCGGGGATCTTGAAGATTGATATGACAACTTTTAATCGCTATTTGTTACAGATATTAAATTCTATTTTAAATAGTTTTACAGTTAAAATTGTCTGTCCTTTGGCTGTGGCATATGTTCATTTACAGTTAATTCGAAGATTGTTTAATAAGTCCATAGAAATTCCAAGAGATACTGCTCGTAGCAACGAAAATATTAGGGAACCGAAATGTTGTTAAAATTTCTTCGATGAGCTCATTCACAGTTAATTCGAGCAAAAAACCGGTTCCATTTTATTCCCAAACAATAATTGAAATACTTAATATATCGGAACATAATCAGTTAGAATTTTGAGTGGAAATTTATCCATTATCCAATTCTAATTAATTATGAATTCACCAGTTTCATGCCAAGTGTCTAAATATCAACACATTCCTTTCCTAGGTTAGACTTATGTCTCAAATTGTGTTTTTTTTCATTGTGGCATAGAATAGATAAATTTGCCCTTTTGTTATGTAAAGAGGTTTTTTTTCTTTCCTTAGTAGAAAGGTTTCCAGATGTAATAAATCACTTTTTTATAGTCATTTTTATTTCATACAAACTTTTTGTGGTTTCGATCCGAGATTTGCATTATAAACCAAAAAAAAATTTTGTTAAAATTTTTTGAAAAAAAGATGCTTTATGTATGTGTGGGCAGAAATTATTGAGAACAGTCTGAAAAATCTTCCTGTGTCGTAATTGGCCCATTAAGGGCGCGATTACCTGGAAGGTCTGCGGAGTGCTTCTGTCATTCGGTTTCAGTTCTTAAATAAAACACGTACAAGTGCTGTGTATTATATTTGTCTCCGAGAAATTGTCGAATTATTGACAGTTTAATTAGTTTTCGTATGAAACTCCCATCAATATAGTTAATTCTTAAATGTAAACTTTGGTTATAATAAAATTTAATAGTTTAAGAGTCCATTTATATGGCTTAAAAATAAGAATTTCGGTTACATTTTTGTTTCATAACCATACAATCGTTATGTTCGATTGTTTAATACTGAATTATACTGATTAATAATAGTGATAATATGTAGGGAACAGATAAGAATTATAGATGTTTTTGCATAGAATTAATTTTCTAATGTTGAGATTCCGAATATTTATTGAAGACAAATAGATTCATTCCTTGATTGTGAGAAGCTCTAATAAACAATTTTTTCAACCTTTATTTCTGATGGTAATTTACATTTATTTGAAAATGTCATTTTTGGAATTTTTCTAATTGGTTGTCAGTTACTATAACTGTATTTAATGTATTGCCGATTAACACTTCAAATTTTGAATTGAGAGCAATTGGCTTTCAAATTAAAGCTTACCAATGAATCTGTATCCTATTTGTTTTAACGCCATTTAACAGACAGACACACTTATAACACGAACCTTCCTTTAGCAGCAGTATCTGTCGTCAAAAGCATTTGCCTTTCGAATCACCTTCGTAGAAACGAAACCCAGCTTAAAGTTGTCTTCACATAATGTTGAGGAATAGGACCCGAAATTTGATGACTATTTCCAATAAAAACAACGCTAGATCACTAATTTTATATTCAGACTCTACTATCTTGTATACAATGGTATATTTTAACACTACTTATTTATATTTCAATGAATTCCTTCTTTCTTATGTAAAGTGTGTTCCATGTTTCGTCTATTGTTAATGACCTTTAAACTGTACTTATTCACACTATAACTAAACGTATTCACGCTTTAAACTAAGTGCATAAGTATAAACTATATATATGTAATGCTAAATGGTCTCTAAACTAAAGGTATTTTTATAATATTCCTAAATTTTAAGAGTACTGCATCATAACCGAATGTATGTATTACATAGAATTAAACTCATATGAAAATTAGACCAATTATTTGCTTATAAATGTGTTTGATGTTTCAAATAAGTTCTTTGAAATCGAACAAAAATCATCTTAACAACCAATTTAATGCCTTAGCATTGTTACAAGACCAATTCATATTCCTTCACAAAACTCTTATATGAAAGTTCCTTGATTTTTAAAACTGTTGTTAGAAACCGAGATCTCATCGAATCTGACTCTTTCTCAACCTGTGGCTTCTCATTTACGAAAGAGTAAATATTGTTGCCTTCGCTAAAGTATAATTAATGATATCCGAATAGCTCCGGTGATAATAAATTTTATCTCGCATCGTGAGATATTTGCTTTGATGGCTGCATGTGTCGTAAAAAGGTCGTATTCTTAATTAAAGTATTTCTATTACTGAAATGATCCTATTTGCTTAGCCGAAAACGTCGAAACTTCTCATTTGGGTAGAAATGAAAGTGTACTTAAGAGTATTAATGGAGTAGATTTAAATTATTAATACAGTCTTTAGGCTAAAATTTTTAACTACAAAAGTAGGTTACGTAATCAAATGCTGATAATTTAATTATATAATGCTTAGCTAACAATTTTATTGCTTCTTGGTTTCTTAAAATTTAAGAGCCATCCCATCTATTATTAATTCACTTCAAGTTATTGCTAACAAAAATTATATATTTGGATATAAACAGGAAGTGATGCTATTTAATAATTTATTTAAAATAGTTGAATGAATAAACTCAGCAATTTTGTTTCTGCTTATTATTGTTGTTAGAGATCTTGTTCATGAATTTTCCATTACATGTAATACTCGGTGAAACAAGAATTCATGCAAATAATATACTATTAAATGAAACATATCTTTTTGTGATATATACCAGTTTATATTTTGTCTCGCATGACTTTCCAGAATATGTGTGTAGAAAAAATGTCGTAATTCAAGTTATTGACTAGAAGGTTTCTATACAATGAATAGTTAAGTATTTCACTAAATATTTTTTGAAAGTATTCTTCTATACAACCATCATTACTCAATGTTATCTGTATCTGTGATGTATTTAATCATTTTAACAGAAAAAAAGAGATTCTCCCTATCTTAGCTCAGAGGATACATCGCTGTAGTTGAAAGGTTATGAAATATGAATGATCAATCAATTCATTTGGAAGTGACGACGTTTTCTTATTTCCCCTTAGTGAGTATTCATTTATATCATATCATTTGATGAGAAGAGGACTCAATTGTATTTTCGTCATATTCAAGCAAATATTTTTTAAAGTCTCAATACATAAGCTATCATAATTTTGAGATTTTTTTGTTTTGTTTTATTTATTGATATCCATTTTAAATTTCAACTTTTTTTTATAAAGAAATACGTTTTTGAAACATTTTTTTTTTCAATTTACTCGGGGCTAAATTAATTCTTTAAAAGGCCAAATTTAAAATTATTTTGCATTATTGAATAAAACTATAAATTAAGCTTATTAGAATGAGTAGTAACAGAATGAAAAACTGAAATATTTGGCAAAATAGTTTCAAAAATATTTTTTTCTTCCTGGATTCTATGTTATAAAAAGAAGACATAGATATTATCTTGAATCATGTAATAGATTTATATATTATGATGGGCAATGTTTTATATTGTTTCATTTTAAGCAACCGATACACACCCATTTAAATGAAATCTTATTTGAATTATTAGCAAGATGTAATTAAGTATAATTAATAATAATTCAAGTAGAATCATACGTATTCAGTAAAATATAAAATCTACATTACCATTCAGTGGCAAATAACAATTTTTATGTATTTAAAAAAAAGTATTTGAACTTAATGATCTCTTGAACATATCATAATATTATTTTTCATTGGAAATATATAATTGAAAAATAATGCAGCTGTGACTGATGAGAATTGTATAATTTAATGAATAGTTCATCACTTAGTAAAATATGATTTTCATACATACCATTAATTATGTAAGCCTGTTGATTGATACGTATTTCAAAACTAAATATGATTTTTAATTATAATAATTTGATTCAAATGATTTATTTTTTTCAAAGTTGAAATGCGTAGCTTATTTTTCTATGAATTTTGAAATACGTAGCTTTGTTAAAATGGCTTAAGTTGCTTGATATTATAAAAATAACATTGATGAAGACATCTTAGATAGTTTAAATATTTTGTGAATCATCTATGGTACACTAAATTTCTTCTGCAGTTTTTTTCCCCTAACAGGCAAATATAGATTGAAATGTACTGCTTTCAACGCTTTTTATCTATTACATGAGTTTCACAATTCTTATTGTGCCTGAAAACTCCATGTTCCTATTTATGATACATTTAGTTTCTTATACCTAGGAATTGTTAAGGTTCTGTGAATTAAATCGAGTCGTGAAACCCAAGATGGATCGTAATGTCTACAATAACGGGAAAACCACCATTAAATCCTACTTTGATTTCAATGACAAGAATAAGAAATTAATAGAATATATTTATTAGCGTGCATGTTAATGAATTCGGTACATGTAGGTAAAAAATATCGTAATTAGAAATTAATTTTATTTTGATAAAGAATATTCCTCGGTTTACTTCATTTCCTTATTTAAAGACTTACTTCTTATACATTTATAAATGGAAATACAGCATCCTAAAATACGTCAATTTAAAGAAGAAATTTCTGCTAACATACCATTTAGTTATTTATATATCTTATAAGGGCATTCACAAAAAAACAGATGAATAGAGAATAAATATTGAATTCTCCAGAATGAAAAGAAGTATTGTCCTAAATCAGCAAATTGGTTCAATTACTGACCAAAGAACACTGATACTAAAAAAATTAATATTTGATACAATAAAGCTTGAACAGTTTTTTTACTACACACCTATTAAAGTTAATAGAGTGTGAGCGTACATTTGGCTCTAAGGAAAGCAAAAAAATATCCTATTCATTTATAGTTTGGATTTAATTGCTATAAAATTATGTTTCTTATAAAATATGTTTCTTATAAAAATATGTTTCTTATAAAAATATGTTTCTTATAAAATTATGTTTAGTAATAATATTTCTTTAATTAATAGTAAGAAATTAAAAAGAAACACTCTACGTTTTATAAGAAAATATTTAGATTTTCATACTTCTTATTATTTGGAATTTTTTTTTCTTTCAATTCAATTCGGAAATTATCAACAACAATTTTTCTGACTACATCTTTAGCGAACTGGTGTATTATTTTTCGATTGTGTCAAGCACATAAGGAAGACGATGTTTGATGAGTCAAAACTTACTGTCAGTCCGTCAGGAGCCTTAATGTGATAGCCCATTAACTATTTCCTTTCATCGATAAGTCGGAAAATGAAGGTAAACTAATCGAGGATAAAAGTCATAGCTTGACTGTAGGTTTGAAAAAATTGATTCTTCTTATTTCATTCAAATATGTGTAGTACTGGTCCAAATTGAGTGTAATGCATATATTTTGAATTTTACTTTTTATATCGATGATTTTAATAAAACTCAAAACATTTAAAGCTCCCATCTACCGGCAAATTTGATTTTGTGAATGTAATGCTAATTCTATGGAATGTCTACTTCCGCCCTCAAATCTAAACTATTTTATTTTTTTGAAAGCAAAAGTGTTTCTGAAAGAGCAAAAAATATAATGAAGGTTTTTCCTCTATAATTCAAAGTTACAGTCACTCAATTTCTTAACATTCCTTTTGATAATTTCAACAGATATCTCTCCGGAAAACACCAGCCTTTAAGTTTTTACACAGTCATATGTACAAAAAACTGACCCCTAAGTCATTCACGTATATCTCTTGATAAAGTATCCTTCTACTGGTGTTAATGATAATGGAAGCTTCTGTAAGACGACGGAGTAGAGGTAACGATTGATGAACTGGAAGAAAATGCATGTGGTTGTCATAAAAAATCGTAATAAGACTATAAAGATTTACATACTGTAAAACGTTCCTTCTTAATGAAACAACTTTTTCGACAAATAAGATTACTTGCTCTCGAGCAGACTACTCCTATAATGGTGTAGAAATGCTTCCGAGTTAATTCTTCTCCTGCGCAAGGAGCTATTCCCTAATTGGATATCACCTAATAGACACTACTCAAACAAAACTCTTTTTAGCCAATAGCATAATTGTATGCTTTTTACTAAACACTTTCCGATTTGAATTAAATTTTACTGTTTATCTACACCATTAATGTTAATTTATATCTTACTTTTAAGAGACAATTTTTATTTTTAAATTTAAATGAATTTCCTCGGCAAGTAAACGGCCGATGCAACTCATTTTTTAAAATTTTTAGATTTGAGATTAAAGCCTCTAAGGCCTAAGCACTCCGGCAACCCTTCTAATAATTGAAGTTATTGTGAAGATGACGATGAATGTCATTGAAATGAGATTTTTGATTAAAAAGTAAGGCTTTCATGACAATAAGTATTCATTTGTTATTCGATGCTCAATACTTTTTGCATCTGAAAGTCACTTATGTCCTTTACATAAAACCTTTGTTTTCTACTTTCTCAAATGAAACAAGGAAAGTGATAAATCATATCGGCATGAGGTTGAAGCAGCGAGGTGCCATTTTGTTTCGAACAGTTAGAGGTTTTGTGTTTGTCCAAATTAAAACATCCTTCTCATCTTCCAACAGATGGAAGAAACACTTCAAGGATCTAATTTTCATTCTTTCCTACGACTTCGGCGTCAAAAATATGTTAACATAAAAACTTCATTTACACAGCGGATATATGCCCTCGATACTGAAACCTTAGTTGTGATTACTTGTTCGGGTATGTTTATGTTGCATGCGAGTGAAATTATAACGGGGGTCACTGCGCTGGTGTTAAATAATCAGGTTATTGATTTATGTATCAAGAAATAGTTCTTATATTATTTTATTGATTTCTTTCAGGATAAGAACAATAAAGTACTTTGTTAGTCGTAAGTGATATTATATTTTGATTACATACCCAAAACATATACGCAACACCACATATAATCCTTTTTAATAAAATGATAGTTGCACTTGTTAGAAAATATATGTGATATCTAGTGCAATAAACCATGATGTAGAATCAACAAAGCATTACTTTTTTCATATTAGTGAGCGCCAATAACCCTTAGCATAAAATTTCATAAAATATTCACATTTCGTTTGCGATTGTCATTTCGACTGAATCGGAATAAAAACGTTAATAGTTATGATCTATGAAATTAAATATGGTATGAAACAATAGTTGAGTTTTCTTCCGAATTTAAACAAATGCTTTAGAGAAAATGTGAATCACATGTCAAATTAAGATTCATTTTTGCAATTCCGAGTAGCTGAACAAATGCACATATTATATAAAGGGAAAAAAAATCATTAATCGCAGATGACCAAGAGAACAAGAAGTTTCGTAATTAAATCCAAAGCTTCCATTCCCTCGACTTTTCCCCCTCTTTCAGCTTTTTGAAGCGAGTCTTAATGTTACAACAGAATTTCCCAACGGACATCCGGTGGACAAGAAGTTATCCACTTAGCGACAGAAAAAACTCTTCGAAATTAGCTTAGGATAGACCTTGACACAACAGTCGGAATAAATTGAAGCAGACAATGACCACGCGGGAGTTTTGATTAGGTTTCCCCCTTATTTTTTCCAGGGTTAATAGTTTGCTTTTGTCACGTGGCAGTTTTCTCAAAAGGACATACGCTAATTACTCTGGTAGTTACTCAGGGAAGGTGGTTAATAGTAGAGAACAAAATTAGAAACTATTTCAGAGAAAAATAGTACATTCAGTTGCACATTGATTATTTGGAATGGTATACTTTATATAACACTAGTTATTGCATATATGTATATGTGGTGTATTTGAATTGTAACACGGGCTATTTGCAAATTTTACCTTTGATAACATCTAGGGTTTTTTTCTGATATTTTTGCTGAAGATTCAAGTTTCCTCAAAATCAAATGAAACTTAAAGGAAACTAAGCTAATTTTGGAAAAGGAATGAATGGATATAATCGCAATACGAAGTCACAGACAAATGAATTGAGGATTTTTAAGATTGCGCTAATAAGAAGAAATTAGTATGATATGTGTGGAAGTGTTCTTGAATATAAAGTGGATTTGTTGAAAATAAGACTCAACGCTATCGGAGCAATTGAAGGAGGTACTCGTACCATATTCCAATAAGCTTATTCTTTGACAGATTTCAGTGCTTTGATGGTGCTCGCAATTATGAAGTAAACTTCTTGAGAGCATTCCTCCATCAGAAAATGAATAAAAACTATATTTTAGATATAACAGATTGTATTATTATTTGGTCTGTACTTTAATTTAACTTGAAATTTAGGTCTCATAATTAGAATAACATTTAAGACGATAGACGAGACAGGTAATAGGATGTCGACACAATGTATAAATTAATGATTTATATTGCGTTTCTTATCCAGACCAGTGTAAATTATGTTAATCTTAACTTTTACCTCTTTTCTTTTGAGACTAATGATTTGCGAGTGGGGCTCTAAAATATTCGCATTATGAATATGAAATGAGAGTGGGGTAGCTCACTGTAAAAGTATACAATGATATATTTCCTTCTTTAAGAATGTATGAAACACTTCTCATGCAATAAATTAGTCTCGGTAACTTTTCAGGCACTCTTCGTATTCTTTGGATTGTTGATTGGTTTTTAATTCGTAATGATTGATAAATCAGGGTCTCATCGACGGTAAGAACTCAATACGTCATCAATTAAATCGTACCTCTGAATCAGCGTCGAATTAGTCTTGGTGTACTTTAATAGATAGAATCGCACAATCGTAACACCAACTAGCCTTAGCAATACCATCGGTCATTAAAAACATGTACATTTTTAATCACCTTTGTAATTTATATTCACACCCTTTTTAATTGATTATTTTCCCATGTTTTCATTGTTATTTGTGGCAGCTTGATACATCGCTAGTCATATTAGTATTTTGAAGAAGGTTAAGTATTAATCTTATGGCTTTTTTTAATTAGATTATGTAATTACAACTTGCTACTCTTTTTAATTCTTTCGAAAAGAGTTTTATTTTCTTAAGTTCTATTAATTTAATAAGTTATTACATATCTAAATAATTAGTTTAGAATGTTTCCCATAATCTTCGGTTCTTTTCACAAGAATGAATATATATTAATTCAACAGAAATTCTTTCCTCATGTATATTGAACATAAAATATAATTACAGTTTCCGAGAGAAAATATTCTTATTTTTTCTAGGAACGATCAACTTATAGGTACGATACATATTTCTTTGTGCTATGTGCTTGAATTCCTGTCAACAGTTAAATAAAGGTAGCTAAAAAAGACATTCTGATAATTAATAAACATAATTCTATTTGGCATTTTGTCAATTTCTGCCTTTAAAATAGAACTCTGTCTAAAAGACATTCTGTACAATTTCACATAAATTATTTTCTTATCTGTAAATTCAATGTCAAATTCTATTACGTCTGTAATTCCAGGAACTTTTGAGAAGCAACGCGAATATTTTCACAAAAGTTTACTTAACTTATTTAATTGTTCTTCAATTAATCTGGATTCAGTTACACTAATCTCCAAAGCTGATCAAGATCAGACATATCTAAATTATTATCAAAAGTAGGAAATTCTTACTCTAACTCTGAAGTTTCTGTATTATGGAAGGTAACCGTATTTAAAAATTAAGGATTTTTTAATAATGCGAAAGTAAATTTACGTGATAAATATGGTTTGGAATTTAATTGTAAGACAAATTTATAATTTGTTTCAGAAAATTAGCTGTCCACTATGCCAGATTCATGCTATTTGACAGATAACTTATTCTTCGGTTACGTAAAAAGAACAGGTATTTGCCTCTAGGCTTACATTTTCCTTAAATACTATTTTTTTTATTTACATTTTTGACTACTTTCTTTCATATTCTTTATCAAAAACTTCAAATATTCATTTTATCTGTTCTCCGCAAGATAAAAACATATTCTCCGCAAGATAAAAACATATTCCACTGCAGACATTCTCTTCTTTTTCCCTCCATGTAAACAATTCTCATAATGAAGAGCAACTGCAATTATTAGATTCATACCAGGAACTGAATTCTGTAGATTCATATGTCACAATTCTCAACGCAAACAAAGTGTCATTAACTTATTTCCTCCATTCCACTTCTTCTTAAAATCTTCTATAAACTTTGATTTATTGGTTAGTAAACAAAACTATCGTTCATTAAACCAGTTCATCTGCAATAACAGTTACTTTTGTGAATATTCTACCAAACTGAAATCAAACAAGAAATTCTGATAGTTTTAAGCAAGTTGAACCAGCATCCAAAAATTGTTGTAACCAAACATATTCATCAATCATATCTTTGGATGTAACAAATTTGTAGCAAAAAATATCTATAGTCACTCCAGTATCGTGAATGATTTCGGTATTGATACCATTTTTTTTTTCATTAAAAATATATGTCTGCAGAAATTTGTTTTCACGTCACATTCATAAACATAATTTACAGGCTCTGAATTTTATTCCAGCTTTGGACAGTTTGGGTGTAAATTGATCGTGATAATTACAGTAAAGTTATCACAAATTTTTTTGTTTGAAATCCTTACTCTGATTAGGTTCAAAATGTTTCTCTCAACCTTGTTTTTTTTGTTATTATTTAATATTTGAAATTTTCCAACCTTCTTGGAATTTTCACAAACTTTCCAAACTTGCTATTGGTCATTCAATGTCATATTTTTCTTCTGAAAAAGCGCTAATCCTATTAGGTCAAAATGCTTTTCTAATATCTTCAAATTCTTGTAATTTTCAACCAATTCACTAGTTGAGTTAATGATGGACCATTCATCCAAGAAGCGTCAAAAATATCTTTTTTTCACTATGATCTATTATAATAAGACCATACAATTCATCGGAGATTTCAAAATTTAATCTTGAAGATTATCCATGAAAATAAGCCTACAGTTCAGAATAAAAGTATTGCCAAGTACGTTCAGCAGTTTTCTGATGCGTATTAATGCTTTGTCTTTTAGGAAAATCAGGAGTTTTCGCTCTCTTTTTACTAGAAGTGTAACGACCAACCGGTCGCTAAAAATGACGCTCATTCGTACTACAGTTTTGCTTCTCTCTCTCTGAAAATCATTCTATATCATCATAATTATTATCTAGTTTTTGCTTTGAAACCATTACAGTAACAAATTCCCGCCAAATTACACAAAAAAAGTAACTATGTTAAATCAACAACAACTAGATCAGTAACAGTTTTTCTCATTATGCAAAATACTTCCAGGTACCCTTACTACCATCTTTATGCGATCAAATTAACTAACTTTTGTCAGTATATATCAATTGCAACACAAGCAACGAATCATAATATAAATGGACCAACTCAGCTTATCAGCGCGCATTGGGGGAAAGTTTCACTATGCGATTAGGAACCACGGCATAACCTACTCCAAGGCAGGTTAAATTATTCAACAGAAAAAAAAAATCGGTCATCAGAGACACATGCGCAGATGTTCTCGGTTTCAGATAAGACATAACCATAGATTCAAATTCCAAGGAAGAAGTTACACAGTTTCCAGAAGAAAAATGACTAAGTTAAAGACTAGAAACATGACTAAGTTAAAGACTAGAAACATGACTAAGTTAAATGTAGAACATATTTCCAAAATTAACTACTGAGTAGGAGCTCTTCCAAATTTTACCGCAAAGCAGGGCATACTTTCAAAATTAACCATAAGGCAGGAAACTCTTAGAAATTTTCCTCAAGAGAGGGCACACTTAAAAATTAACCTCAAGTGTATTACACTTCATCAAAGCTATAAATTCAGCATTGCGAGAGGCACTTTCTTTAAACTATAAATTCTATAATACACGATTCACTTTCTTAAAAATCAATAAATCTTCGAGTTTTGAAATTCACTTATATCCCTAAAAATAACCGGTAATGTTGTAACTAAAGTATCCTCCGCCATAAGAGGTGCAACTGACTTCCCCCTATATATCAAAATGAGCATTTTCCTTATCGAGGATCATATCTCAGCGTTTGACACCAACAGAATTAAGCTGTTACGTAGAGCTAAATACTTCGAGACTTCTAATTCTTCTTATAGATTCACATTTTACATATGGTGGGCACATTTTGCATAACATCAAAAATTATTAATTTGTTTGCAGAACAATTTAGCGCCATTCACCCTTCGCCATACGATGCCGAACAAGGTGACTGGTAAAGAAAAAAATTAGTTGTAATGCTTGTTCTTAGCATGAAATTGTGACGTCATTGGTATATTACAGAATAATTCAAATAAAAAACACGAAGAAGAATGAGAAATTTGAATCACGATGTCACAATATACACATAACTTGTGAATATTAATATTAAATACAAATAAAACTTTCAATGGATTTGTAAGACCAGTAACTAATACATGACTTATTCTTAGTCAAATCAAAGTAGACTAGTGAATTATACTAATGAATAATAATCAGGCCATAAAGGTATCTTTTCGCATTTACTTTTTGTACATAATGTAACATATATGATTATAAAAGAGTTTTGTGTACAATCTCTATATCTCGTCATATTTATATTATTCAAAACTTAACAATAAATGAAAAATAGTTATTATATCATAAAAATATATTGAATGGAAGAGAAACAAAATACATGAATATCTTTATCCAATGAATTAATCTCTGTCATATTTCTTTTAAATTTTTCTGCAAGCTTTATTCCCATTTCTTTATATTATTTTCCAATTTCTCTGAACTTCTCTTAATTTTATTTTCCTTGTTATAGAAAAAAAATTGTTTTCTTCATCCATTTTTTAATGATATTGGTTTTGAATATTCAAAATAATGAATCTAAGCATAGATGAGCATTTCATTCTGCATTAAAGAAAGAAAAGGACAACAAGGAAAAATACTTTTTATTCGTGTTAGAGGGACAAGTAGGAAAAAATGAGGTAATTTATGACATTCGTGTTCTAAATTCGTGACTTGCTAGATTGCGTCGACTTGAAACTAAAAAAAACATAAATGCATATTAACCTATATAATCAGTCATTGCCATAACCAATGTTATCAATGCTGATGAAACCAGCAATATTTTGAATAAGAAAAATACTTCAATCATATTGAGTTTTAGTATTAAAATATCTTTCATAAGTTCGGAAATGACAAGTTGAGAAATTAGAGTTAAACAAGCATTATTAGGCTTTGTGTTATAGCTTTAGAGGCTTTAAAAATATTTTTCCCACATTTTCATTTTTGTAAAATGTATGTAATTTTTACTCCAACATATCTTCTATTCGAAACTAATTCCTGAATTTTTTTACAAATAGATAGATTCTTGAAACTTTCATATGTTTATACAATTAAAGTTAACACGTATTTAAATTAGAAATTTCTATTTATTCTTTTTAGAACATAAAAGTTAATATTTTTAGAATTTTCAGGATTTTTTTCTGGTTTATCTACAAAAATAATTAATATAATTCAACAAAAAAAGTAATATTTTAGATTCCATGCTAACTTTTGTTCCCATTAGTCCAAATATGAATCGTATAAAATATATTAAAAACTGAAAATTCATTAAAGTTTAAGAAACTGCAAAAATTTAAGTTTCTTAAGAAACATTTTATTCATTGGCTTACCATAAACTGACCTCTCCTCTTCAGAATGGATTTAGCAATACAGTCTGAAAGAAATCATTAATTATTTTTAATATGTTTGTATCCAAAACCTTTTTTAACTGAAAAAACGGTATCGAATAACCTAATAGAAAATGAAACGTTAAAGTATTCACATTTTGCTTTTTTTTTTTTTTTTTTTTTACTTTGCTGTTAAAAATAAATGGTGTTTCTTGAATGCCGTTGATGTATTATTTATGATAATTTGATAAATAAAATGTTCAAAAATTGAATTTTTATACTGTAAATAAATGTGCCATGCCACAGAGAAAAACATTTTTATTTACGTTTTTCTCAAAGCATGTTTTTTTTCAGGATTCTGGTGCACACTTTCTTCAAAATCTGCTTTATATCCAAAGTCCTGATATTTTATACATTATAAAATGAAGCTTTTTCCTATACTGTGAATACAATTCTTTCAAATAAAGGCTTTCAAAATTTAGATATACCTCAGTATTTGAATAAAAAATGTAGGAAATTTCAATCATATGAATTTCTAAAATTTTAAAAAATTTATTAAAGTAATTCTTTTTCAGATTATGTTCAAAGTATGAAATATTATGTGTATTCTGCGAATTATCAAAATTATATATACAGTGGATTTTATGGAAGGTGTACAAAAATTTAAATACATGACTTACAAAAATAAATACAATTGTTTATTTACTGTTGATGTGAATGTACTTAAGGTTGTCAGAATTATTTTATTTCTATAAATATATATAGATATTTACAGATATCACAATTGCAAAATGTGATTTTCGCTGCTTCTAATTTATAAAAGTATGAATTATTAAAACATGGCATGAAGTAATCTCTCTTTTTTTTTGTTGAAGACGTATCAGTAACTTTAAGAGCAAAATATATTAGAATAGATTATACATTCACTCAGGTTTTATTAAGAGTTGTCATTTTTAATGTTTATAATTAATAAGTTTTAATACTAATAAAATATATTCTTTATTTGTTGTTATACAGAAACTATCAAGGTATTATACTCCCACAGCATACATCTTCATACCTTTCTAATGTTGGATTTTCTACAATGGTAAACACTAAAACCAAATATCAAAAAAGGCTGCAATTATAGAACTCTAAGCGTATAAAAATAAATTAAATTGTTCTAGATTCAATTGCCATCATCAACAGCAATAGAAAAGAATCACACTTTTCAAACAGACTTCATTAGAAATACTTTTTTATTAAATTATATTTAATGCTAAATATGTATTCTTTACAAAAGCTCCTTTTCGAAAAGAACGTATGATGTACGTTTCTCAGAAAAATTCAATGCGCCGAGGATTATGTGGGTAGTAGTGCTTATAAAGGTTTAAGATTCCTTGCAATATGTAATT
This sequence comes from Nephila pilipes, assembly GCA_019974015.1. Lineage (NCBI taxonomy): Eukaryota > Metazoa > Arthropoda > Arachnida > Araneae > Nephilidae > Nephila > Nephila pilipes. The sequence goes on along the minus strand of BMAW01129442.1, from coordinate 828,360 downwards.
ATATAATATGTGTCTGTTTTAAAATTTAGTGCAAATAGCGTCTATAAGTCTAATACTTATCATATATTTTAACTATTATTAAACTTTGGAAGCAATGCATTTAAACACGATATTAAATAAATTTCATTGAAATTGAATCAGGGGAACATATATATTTATAATAAAAATTTAAATTTAGATTGATTTATGTGTGTGTAAAGAAAAATATTTATCCGCCAAACATGCTACATCATTTTAAAAAGACATTTTATTAAAACAAATAAACTAAAAACAATTTAGTAACCAATTGAGAAAGTTTTTTTTTTTTTTTAAATGAGGAAAAGACATCTTGGAGAAATGTGAAAATTTCTAATTGTGTGAAGGGAAAAAATTTGAGCGAAAAAAAGAATATTAATAAAATCATATTAAATTAATTTTTAAATAATATTTCAAAACAATAACCTATGAATCATAAAATGAATATCATTATTTAATTTTAAAAAATAGCTATACGATGGCATAAGTACAAAAAAATTCTGCTTCTAATGTAATTGATTTTATATTGATAATTCACTTCAAAATACTTTCTTATTCTAAATATTATTATGACCTACCTTTCCTTTCCTTTCAATTACATTTAGTTTATACACCACAATCTCTGATCGAATCTACTGCACTTTTTATTTTCATCTAATTTATTAAACGATGTTTCTCTTTGATTGAGAAGAAATTGCTTTGTTTGGCAATTCAAATTACTATAAATACCTCACGGTTAGTGAAGAGAACATCCCGAATGGCCGTAAGTGATATAATAATATCTGTTAGTAATATAATGAATAATGAACGATTTACCAATAATTGATAGAAAAAGAATGACATTTAATAATATACGATTTTAATATTTCGGTACATTTACCATAAAGATCTCAACCGAATAAACTTACTCTTAAATATCACGAGCTCTCTCATCATCTCAACAAACTTTTCTTGTAATATATCATGAAGAGTTCCTCTAAATCTTAGAGAGCTTTCTCTGACGAAACCATCATTGTGGAGTGATATCTCTGTGCCTAAGGTATTCAATCATTTTAACAGGAAAAAGAGACTTCCTATCACAGCTTGGAAGACATATGGTTAAAGTTGAAAGGTTAAGATATATGAAGGATCAATCAATTGATTTCGAAGTGACCTCATCATTTTCCGAAAGATTTAGGAACCACTTAACGAGTCAAACATTTGATTAAGAGAGCACTCAATTCAATATATAGAGATTTCGTGAAGATTCGATTAATGAATGATTTATGGAGAAATATTTGTGTTGTAATTAATTAAGAGGATTCTTGTATGCAATTCTTGAAGGAATATGAAATAACTTGAGTAAAATGGATATATTGATATTTGCTAAAAATAGATTCAAAATGTGTGTTTGATAAAATGTCAAATCCCGACAACAATTTCAAATTAAAGAAATTTGTAGTAATTAATAGTTTTCAGAATTTTTGAATTCATATATTTTCAAATTTTTTATTCATAAAATTACACAACGTTATATTTGATTTTCGGAATCTTCTTGGATATCGTTTCACAAGGAGAGGCCTATTATTCTTCAATATTTTATTATAGAGAGATTGGTGTAGTAAAGATACTACCCACAGAATTTCAACAATATCTTTCTAAGATTTTTTTTAATTTATGAGAAAATAGCATCGTTAGACAAAATTGAAAGCTTTTTGTCAATAAATGTATTTTCACTGATTGCTTGAATTAATTTATATTGATATTATTAATTATTGTTATTTGGGATTCATCTGTATATTCATGTTCATTTCCTTTCAATTTTATCAATATATACTTTGTATAAAATAATTATCTAGCCATGTCACACATCAATGCAAATATTTATCTTATATATAAATCAATTGCATTTTCTTCGTCTTGTAATGCATTTCATTTATGTATATATATGATTTCTGTCAGTGTTTAGTAATACATATTTTCTGAAACAAAGTTATTTTCTATATATGTTATGTTTCTCCCACACTTTCACCTTAATATTTATCTTTATCGCGACGGTAGTTTCTTTGTTTTGTTTTCAATGTCAGAGCGGAAACGGGTTTAGCGCGAATGACACTAGTTACTGCACTGTACACGGCTCCTGGCTGTTTCTTATTGGATGGAACTTATTTTGTTTCTATTATAAGAGTTTTTTAGTCCTGTATCTACCACTGATTATAAAGTTCAACAATAATTAATATATACTAAAAGAATTACTTTGTAATTATTTTGATTCTATTAAATTGAATTTTTATTTTACTATGTAAATATTTAATCTATGCAAAATGAAAATAGTCTGTACCCTTATAAAGAATTAAGTAAAACAAAAATAAATAATAGTTTTGAGGAGTTAAGATGCTTCAAAGATTCTCCGTGTAACGCAAATGTGAGTGATTTTGCAGGTTTTATATGTGACACAAATGCTATTTATGTTTATAATTATTTTGTATTTTAATTTTAAATCTTTTGAAATTCTTTATTATTTATGATTAGAGTTTCCTCAAACACTTGTTCTAATTTCTTAACTATTAATTCTCACTTCAGTCAGTGCATTTCTCAAATAAAACTCTCAAACGATAACAACTTTAAAACTGTGTTACATATTTACAATGGCCTTATTACTATAACATATTACTCAAATACTTGGAATCAAATATCCTTCAGGAAGCTCGTGACAGGCTGTACGGCTTTGTCCCCTTATCTCTCTGGGATGTCCGCGGAGTGTCTGTCATCTAAGCACAACCAAATTACCACATTACCCTTCACATTCCCATGCTTAGAAAGCGCCCTCTACAGGTGAATTCAAATAGATTTGAGATAATCATAAATATTTAATAATTTTTCCTCGAAATTTTACTTTCGTTTTAAACAAAGAGAATAAAACTCAAGTTGATGGTGTAACTTAATCGATGTACTTTGCAAAACAAGCACCGACTTTTTGTAACATATATTTCATGAATTAAATATAACATTATTTTAGAAGAAATAATCATCAAAATTGAATTTGTGAATAAGAAATTTTAATTTCAAAAAATTTAATTCTCTTAAAATTAAATTCTTAATTCTTAAATTTAAAATTTGAACATAAATTTAAATAGCTGGAGAGTATTCGACTTAAATTAACGTTTCTCAAAGATATATAGGATTTTGAGAGTTATTTGTGAATTTTACATTCTGAGAATGACGAAGGAATTCGTATTTTATTCTCCTATTCAAAATCGGAGTCACTACCATTAATATCTTCCTATATTCAATAAAGATGCATTTTATTTTAGAAAAAAAGTTTGCTCAATTAACATTCCAAACATCTATGAATTTCAAAGAAAGAGGAAATTGTATTTAAAGGTCGTTAGATAAACAATGATAGATTGATTGTATCTTTTAAAATACTAAATAAATCTTAAAATACTGGATTCAATACATTTTAGCAATGTAAATATACCTAAAGCAATCTAATTGTAATTATTCTATTCGTATAAAGTCAATATTTTGTACATAACCATATGAATATTTTATTTCATGCCCACGCATTTTTGTTTTCGCCATTTTCTCAAAACAACATGTTGGCACATGTTAATAAAAATGACTTTCATAAGTCGTGAAGATACTGTAAAACTTATTCATTTCTAAAATTTGTCTCAGACGGTGTGCTTTCTTACCATCTGGTGCATCTTATGATTCGAAAACTTTTATACATTAAAATAGTTTGGTATAAGAATACGATCACTATATACTATAACATTTAATTGAAAGAAAGAAATATCTGCTACACTCTAAGTTTCAAATTACTTCAAAAATCTATTTCGTAACTTTTAGCCGAAGAACAAGTCTATTTTCTCACTAGTTGCAATTTAAAGTTCAGTAAGCAATCCCATCTCTTTTCGAATTCAATTACAACCATTCAATTTCAAAACATCGTTTTTTTCTGAAAGCTTCAGACATCTCTACGATCTAAAGGTGAGAATATAATAAAGAAATATCGAGGAAGATTGAAAGTATCTTTTCAGATATGTCTCATTGTTGAATTTCCTTTCGTTCTGGTCAAGAAAAAAGATAGAGATCTCCTTCAACAGAATGAGGCAAGAGCGCACTGGGGAGGTAACAAAATGGATGAGATGGGTATCAAGCTTAAAGAAAAAATACTGGAAGATCTAATATTTGAACTGAATGTGTAGAGAACGATGAAAAGGACACGAATCGACTTCTTAAAAACTGAGTTTTACTCTGATTTTTTTTTTTAAATTTAAAATGAGATTTAATTTACAGAAATTGATATTTATTCTGTCTGTGTGAAGACAATATTGCTTTGGAAAATGATTTTAATCTTTATGGAAATAAGAGACGTATGTGGATTTTGGAGATTTGTAACGAGTTCTCACGGATTTTCCATTCATATAGCCATTTAGACTACTTATTATGTTATTGGAATCGAGAACCACCCTTGTGAAAGTCCCGCGAGTTCTGTAAATTAACATTACTATATAAGAGAAGTGTAGTTCATAAGAAATTATCAAACAGAAAGATAGAAGATAATAGAGTGATAAGCGATACGAGGGAGTTGCAAAATTTTTGGGTGTACTATATTGATATGAGGAAGTGAAGGTTACCTGCTAAAAGCAGATATTTAATTCGGTTTTACTTTATGTCTATTCTTGATTCGATTCCTGTTTTGCTACTTCATTAAAATAAGTAGAATTTTAAATTATTATAGTTTGGCTTAAGATATGAATTAGTTAATTCTCCATATTTGTAGTACTAGTCGAGTTTTGATTATTCTACAGTTTAGAATAAAATTAGTTTGATTCCATTAGCTGATGATTTCTTGAATGATCCTTCTTTGAGATGGCGAGGCATTACAGTGTGTTTTTGTTTTAACTAGTAATGGATGAAGTGATGTATTATATACCACATAATATAAAAATGTTAACTACAAGTTTCATTTTTTATCAGACTGAATCGATTTCTTCAATACTTTCTGACTTTGAACTTGAACATTAGCAATTTAGGATTCGTGCTAAATGTTCTGTTTTTTATGCTGAACTTATAAGCAATAACCTCCTAAATAAATTTATCATGCAGAAAGAATGGTGTTTTTAAATATATTCATTTGTATTACTATTAACGTAGAAAACCAATAGATCTTTAAAGCTCTAAAGGACATGGTTATCTTTGCATATTTTCAGTTTGAAACCATACCAAAATGTTAGAAATAAAAGGAGTGTTTTCTTGATTAAGATTCACTTAGTGAGGTATAGAATGTTTCTTTAATATTCACTAGTTATTTTAAAAGAAAACAAATTTGACGAAAACGTTATCTGCTCTGGAACAATTTGTACATTCATTCAATGCGTACTGAGAAAGGGGGTGGTACGGAATTACCCAGGAGTCTGATCAGAGGAGAAGCTCTAAAACGCCTTAGGTTTTTAAATATATGTACCTATATGTAATTAAGTATCATATTTAAAATAAGGAACTTTGTATAGTAAGAAGATGATTACGTATAAATGTGCTGTTTTTATGTTAAAAGCGCTGGTGCTATTATTTTATAATATAAGTCAAAACTCACAGAAAATAGTTTAAGTTTTTTTTTATATTTATTTTTATTGATAGAAAAGTTACAAACATTTTTAAAGCATAGCAAAGGTAACCAATTAATTAACTATTTTAAAAACTCGTTCGTCTTCTAAATCTAAATTATTGTTTATTAAAATCTAAATATTTTTCTTAGTTATCCTAATAATTTTAGCTATTTCACTTTATCTATTTATTTAACTATTTATTTAACTTTGAATTATTTCCCTTTATCTTTTTATTTAACTATTTATTTAACTTTGAACTACTTCAGTAATTTGAATTCTTTCACTTTACCTATTTATTGAACTACTTATTTAACTTTGAACTATTTCACTTTACCTATTTATTGAACCACTTATTTAACTTTGAACTATTTCACTAATTTTAACTATATCACAATGCAAATATTTTGAATATACATCGTTGTGTTGACATTTTATAAGGTGACCATTCCAATAATGGCGGGAGAAATAGGAAGTTGTCCATCCTAAACTTTGGTAGCTGTAGATCCCTTATTGCGTTCAGTTCGTTTATTCTTTACTAAAACAGGACATTTATCTTACATTTTTAAATTATTATAGATTGCTATTCAAAAATTATTCTACGTTTCAAAATCCCTCATATATATATATATATATATATATATATATATATATAAAATGTATGTATGTATCAGTTACTAATGCTTCAGATAATTTATAAATATTTTTTGAAGGAGCTTGAACATTTTTTATACGGAAATTAACTGTTAATTCATATTTAGTGAATTCGAATTTCTGGTATTCTGAAAAATAAAATATATATTCTGCCCATTAGAAGTTTAAAAAAAACTAATTTGTAATGCTTTTCTCATGAATGAATACTTTAAATTGTCATTTTTTTAAACGTGAACTTGAAATAACATTAGAGCTTTGTATTTTTACAGAGTTTTAAACAATTCCTGATTCGATTACATAAATTTAACAAAAAGTAATCACAAACCGTTATTATATTTAACAGTTTAGAAGTTATTTGTAAAGTGAGCCAAAATCTACAAATATTGTTAACTCTAGAAATACAAGAAAAATTCATAATTTAAAATTAAGTTAGAAAATGAAAAGGTCGATTTGTGATAAAGGAGAGTAATATATATTAAACACTGATAAAACTAAACTAAAAATCTAACTAAATATCGTTGACTAATTATATAGCCGTGATTTCCTTTTTTCAATATATTTCTTTTCCACTGAACAAACAAGTAACAGTCATTATTGACAATTGTGGTTAAATTTAGAGGGAAAAAAACATGTTTAACACGCTCAATGGGTCAAAGAACAACAGCAGAAGTATAGCTCATTTATAATGATTTGGATGCTGCTTTTAACTCATATTTATTTCGACGTATCATATAACAACGTACATTTCAAATACTTTCGGTACTGACTCATATGAGCCAATAAAATTAACACAAACAAAAACACTTCTAGTTACTTTCAAATCCAAACAGACATATGCTAATATACAACATTTAAGTATCAAAACAAACAGAAATTACTGCAATGTACTTTATGACTAAAAGAAAGTCAGTTCATCCTAAATAACCCAAAAGGTAACAACAGTCCTAATTCCATCAAAAACTTTCAGGGACTTGATAATTTTCCTTCTTTTAGCCTCTTGGTGAGGAACCTGAAGTAGCAACAGTATTTCCCTACGGACATCTGGCGAGCAATTGAGCTACCATTTAGGACGAGGAAAAAACTACACGAAATTAGCTTAGGATGGTCCTTGACACAACAGTCGGAATAAATTGAAGCACACAATGACCACGAGAAAGAATTTTGATTAGGGTTTCCTTTCCTTGCTCTCTAGGTTAGTAGTTTGTTTTTGTTGCTCGAGATTTCAGTCAAAACGCGGTAAGCTAATTATTCTGGGAGCTGTTCACCCTGAGTTGAGAGAATAGTTAACAGCGGTGGAGTAAATTAAGGACTCGTTTGATTCAAACGTTGAATTCGGTTACAGTGTAATTCTTTGTTAAGTAGAATGCATGTATTGCGTTTGAGAAAATTTCTGCTGTTTGGAAGTGAAAGATAAATATAGTTGTTAAATAGATTTCAGTTTCATTATAATTTGAGTCTCAAGATGGAATATTTCTGGATGGAATAATCATGTTTTATTTTGTTGGCAGGGAGTTGCAAAAGGAATATTTATTTTTTTCATGAATAATCAATTTCTAAGCTCAAAAAGTCATATTTACATAATTCTTACTCTGTAATTTTCTCAAGCGCAATGCATGCAAGAGATACATGAGCGAATACTCATTTTTTCATTTATTGATTATTTATTAATTTCTCGCATTAAAAGCAACATAAGGGTAATTATGATCAAAATTATGAGTTCTGTACTGCGACGGATCTCATAATTTTGAACCTTGGTTATGTTCTGAAGGGTTTCATTCATTCTTTAAATCTAGATTCGGTCTTAAAGACTAATTAAATAGTCAATAAGTTCGAAACCCTAAATGAAGATACATACGAGAAGAAGAACACATTTTATTATTTGTCAAAAAATATGCAAGATCGCTTCCACTTGAATCCCTCTTAACTCAATTAATCCTAGTTTTTATTCAAATAATTAAGCCTTAGTTTAATAAATTACTCATTCTGATTCAGGAATTTCTCAATTATTACAGATTTGATTTGTTTTATTATGATAAGAAGTTTCCTCTCTACTTTAAATATAAACTATTAATTATACGAATATTCACTCCAATTCTGCCTAGCTTTCAGCTTGTTCGTATCCTCTATCTCTCTTCAATTTGCGTCAGTTATATTTCGCTTACATATCACTATCTATAATTAAACTCACTACACTTATTTTCTTCATCTGATTTACCTAATCATGTTTTATTTTGTTGGCAGGGAGTTGCAATTGTAAGCTATTCAAATTGTTAAAAAGTCCTCGTGACTAGTGAAGAGAAATTCGCGAATAGAACCGACGTCGCAATGTGACGAGGTCGATTATGCGGAATACAATTACATCATTACATATATAGTCATTCTGTGGTTACTTATATATGTAGTTGTATGATATGCAATTGTAATGCAATTATTTTGAGTTAATTATAAAGTATTCTGTCAAACATACATGTTTTTCCTCATGAGACCATTACTTAAGGGGAAGTAAAAATATCCTGGAAAAATAATTTTATTCTTCAAAATAAAAGATTCAGTTCCGAGAATTAAACATCATATTTGTTTTTAAATTTGCATAAATACCCAGGAAACTCGCAATTAGAATTTATATATACAACTACTATAATGAAATAATTTTTTGCAAAATTTTACACGACAATTCTTGAAAAGTAAAAAAAAAATACTCTTTGCACTCATCACTGAATTTGTTTTACGAAAAACAAAACATTCGTGGCCAACTATAGATTTCAGTACAATACCTAAAAAGCGTATCTGAATCCCATCTCTTAAAATTGTGTAATAAAAATGGGAATACAACCTTCGAATTCATCTCTCTGTCTGAATTTATCTCCTTAGAAATTTTTCCTCCCCCCTTCTCTTTTCTTCATCTTTTCTTCTTTTTGTCCGATCGGTGTTATTTTTTTAGGAAGAAGAAAAGTTTTTTTCATCCACCGAAACGTAGTATGATTTTCAGCACCGGATATGATGAAAGTTGTGGAGGGGTGGGATCCTCTTTTCTACCCCTGAAGGGGAAAAATGACACATTGAGGGATACTGCTAATGCGCGTTAATGACATCCTCGTAAAAGAGAAATCAGAAAACTTCACTTTCTTACCCTTAAGTCGTGCACATAGACAATAAATTTATTTCGGATAATAATGTTTACAGAAGTGAACTATAATAAATCATACAGAAAATTGATATTTTATTATTATAATTATGAATGAATATTTAGGCTGACGCTGACGTCTTAGTTAAACACAATCAATTGTGCGTGTGTTTGTTAGATTGATTTTAAGGTGTTTCTATGGTTAAGTGTTTCCAGGGGCATAATCTCCTCAAAGGCTTATTTCTTTAGGAAGTACGAGAATCGTGATCCCTATGTAACCTAGTGGTCTCTTTCTTTCCCATGGGGCTTACTATGTATGGTAACCGCATGTAAGATTCCCTGTGATTCCCTAGCGGCTCTTCTCTAATTTTTACCCACCTTTTTAACCGTTTCCCCATATTTCCTACATCTGGATCACACATATGGTTTGGGTCATTATAGCTATATTTAATTCTTGCGCCATAAGCCAAATTTCACTCACCCAGGCTATACTTTAACAAAACTAAGAAGTAGTTATATTTATTAAAAAAATACTCTTTTTTTCAGTCTGAGTGGTGCTAAAAATGTAAGCCTTTGCTTAAGGATAACAAAATCCAAATGGATATAAGTGATGAAAAAGAAAAAAATTTTAAACTTAAATTTAGCTATGATCTAAATCCAGCCCCGACACTTCTCAAATTTAATTCGGTTTCGAGTATACTATGTAATTAAAATACATTAGCTTCCTAAACACTCCTTCAACCATTTAATCATAGTTCTCCTTTAACCCTTTCTAAATGGCGCGATGCTAAAAACCAAATCTGAAAATAAAATATCTTGAAAATGTAATGCTCTTATTCCTCTCATAAATTAAATGAATTTTTAAAAAATATTGACATGCCCATCTCCAGCAGGGAAGCTGTCGTAACAAGCGATTACCATGCGCTTCTGTTACCTGTGTCATTTGTTAATGTTATATTGAAGTAAACTATTTTTTCTTCCTACAAGTTTTAACGAAATTGAGCTGAATTTTACGCATGATAAAAATTTGTGATTTTGCTGTTGAATTTTGTTACCAGTTATTCCCATTCAGCTTGTCCTATACTCAGTTATCCAATATTGTAACGTTGGGATATTCGCGAACTTTCCCTCCACTTATATGGGCGTTAACCATCATCATCATCAAAAGAGATCTAGGCTTCTTCAAATGAGACTTTCGGCACCTTCTTTTCATTATGTAATGCTTCATATCAAACAATTAATGGATGTAAGTTATCAATTACTAATTCAATATAGGATGTAGTTAAAGCGTTAGAAAGCTGACGATGTCTTGAAAATTCCCTGCAGTCCATGGCTGCAAACTGTTTCCCAATTTCGTCTCTTGGAGGGTCATGATTGCCTGTTAGAGCATCTTGGCCGCTTTGGAATCTGTACAGCCCCTGGATGCCCTCTCTGTAATTTGGCAGATCCGATGAATAGAGACCACTGCCATTGATATGCATCAGTTTATGGCAACTCAGAAACGGCGTTTTATTGGCGTGCTACAGAACTTTTGAATCAATTACTTCAGTCATTTGTTTAACCTAATCTAGTTTTTATATTTTCATTTGCCTTTCCATTGAAAATATTAATAAAAAGTAAAAATTAAAAAGAACTACCTGGGTTTACTTTCTAGGTTTACATTTAAATTTCCACTTATTTTTCCACAAAAGGAAACGTATTTATGCAGATTTATAAATAAGAATTGTGGTAAATGGATTCAAGATAATGTATACAAATGTGAAGATAATTGAATATAGAATTAATAATGAACGAATAATGAAATTAATAGTGGGAATAGTTGTAAAATATTGTAATGAAGTAGCCGGAAGTTGGCAGAAAACATTGTTTGTGATCCTATCAGAAGAAGTTAAAGTTAAAGGTTATTGTGATCAACTTCCAGCCTCGCTGGAATTGAATGATCTGCTTGAGTCCCCAACAGTTGTAATTTACCTTGCTCAAGCCGGAGAGAGAGGATAAATGATATTTTTGATTATCTTCTTAAACCGTTGAGAACTGTGATCACGAAAACGTGATCGCGCTAATCGCCATTCACAACCCATGGTATCATATATGTAACGGGTGTCTCCGAGCCGTCGGGCCCATTATCACACTGGTGTGATTTCAAATTGGAATTTTTTATTTGAATTTTTAAAGGCCGTTAGATGGAGGTTGAAGTTCCTTTTATTTTCAAATATCGTTTCACAGAATGTTGATCTTCAATTCCCACTTTAACTTCAGGTTTTTTTTTTTTTTTTTTTTTTTTTTTTTTTTTGGGTGTTGGATCAGGGGAAATTGAAAATTTGAACAACTGCATTTATTCGCTTCTTTCAAACGGATTGCATATTTAAAGGGCTATGATTTACTGCTCGCTGTTTTTTCTTGATATTTTGATGGAGTGGGGGAAATAATGAAATGTTTATTGGTTAGGGTTGAGAATAGACTTATTATCCGCAAGATAGTATATTTGTATGTTTTTGAATCAGTATTATCTTTGCTATCAAGGAGAAAAGATTGAAACATCTGAGTTGAAAAGTCAAAGGGACAATATACTGTGTGCAAAAAAAGTTTCCAAAAAGAAAGAAAACGCAAGTTGATATATTATAAATCCAACATTTCCAACGTATGGCTTTGTCCTAATGTAGAACAGTGTTTCGAAATGTATCATAAGCTCCAAAAGTTTTAGGTATTAATTAATAATTTTATTTGGGTTATTTTATATAATTTTTTTCGTATTCAATTCTCTAATATTTTACCTATATTTTAAATTCTCGTAAATAAAAAATTTATTTATTTTAAATTATTTTCACAGCTACATTCTATTACAAAAGAAAACAACGCACGAAGAAGGAGTTGCCCGATTATAATGAAATTTCATATGCAGATACATTTGAACCGAACATGCAAATTATTATTATAATTTGATGTCCAATGAATGAATAACGGGAGCTATAACGCATCGGAATTGCGTACTTAGAAGGTATATATAAGAAGCGATTCTCAATCTGATTATCAAATGTTCTGTTGCATTGCGATTTAGGATACCTTTCAACGACTGAAAAAAAACCTTGCCTCAGGATTCGAGCTAATGCTCATTACGAGCAACTTTCACGGTTTGAAATAGGTCATATCATTGGATTGAAAGAGGCAGGTTGGGCGAATCGGAGAATGCTCGTCATATGGGTCGAATCGATGAGACGATTAGAAGATGCTAGTACGAATGGGTGGACAATGGCAGATTTAAGATTCATGCTGGTAGCTGTGGACCTAGAACCCCATCAGATAGGGAGAACAGAGTGATTGTCAGATCAGCTGTCATAGCGCCTAATTCATTGTTATCAACTATCAGAAGTGCGAGCAGCTCATTAGTGTCCAACATGACCATTCACAGAAGGCTGATAGAGCGAATTCTATGCTCATGCCGACCGCTACGCCACCTGCTACTCATGCCTGCACACTGTTGAGCCAGATTACAGTGGTGCTCTGCTCGAATCAGTAGGAATGATGCTGACTGAGGACGTATAGTGTTTGGTGAAAAATCCCGCTTTCAACTGTGTCTTGATGATCATCGAAGAAGTGTCTGGAGACGCCCAAGGCAGCGTGCCTATCCTGCTTTTACTATTGCATGGGACACAGGCGGTCACCCAGGAGTAATGGTCTGGGGTGCCTTTTTCCTTGATAGCCGGAACCCTTTGGTCGTCATAAGAGGCACACTTACTGAACAGCGTTACGTCAACGACATTCTGAGACCGGTTTTGCTACCATTCCTTTTGAAGTACCCTGTCCTTATTTTTCTGCAAGATAATGCCAGACCACACACGGCACGTTTGCTATGAACTGTCTTACAGCTTGTCAAACACTTCCTTAACCCGCCAGATCTCTCTCTTGAATGGAACATGTCTTGTATATGATGGGAAGGCAACTGCATCTACCGGGAAGTGTTTATGACCTAGCCCGACAATTGGAGCAAATTTGGTAAGAAATACGGCAGGAGACCATCTGGGTAGTATTATCGCTCTATGCCACGTCGTGTGGCAGCGTGTATCCAGGCTAGAGGTGGGCCAATACCTTAGAGAGTTCCTTACTTTATAACTATGTAATTCTGAAAGCCAGATTACAGTGTTGAGCCAGATTACAGTGGTGCTCTGCTCGAATCGGTAGGAATGATGCTGACTGGGGACGTATAGTGTTTGGTGAAAATTCCCGCTTTCAACTGTGTCTTGATGATCATCGAAGACGTGTTTGGAGACGCCCAGGACAGCGTTCCAATCCTCATTTTTCTATTGCATGCCGCACAGACCTTCAATCAGGAGTTACGGTCTGGGGTGCCATTTCCCTTGATAACCGGACCCTTTTGGTAGTCAATAAAGGCACACTTACTGAACAGCGTTACGTCGACGACATTCTAAGACCTGTTTTGCTACCGTTTCTTTTGCAGTACCCTGACCTTATTTTTTAGCAAGACAATGTCAGACCACATACGACACATGGTGCTATGAACTGTCTTACATCTTGTCAAATAATTTCTTGTCCAGCCAGATTGCCAGTTCTCTCTCCAATCGAGCATATCTGGGATATTATCTCTTTCCAGGGGTTCAGTTTACTATTTCATTCGATGTCATTGCTTCTTGAAAAAATATTAAAATCTCTTTCAACAGTTCCTACTTGTAATATGATTGCATTAGAAACAGTTTTCTTTCTACAAAACAAAACATGATAATTATTCGTTCCACCTGTGAACATGATGTCAGTTTCTGCTGGCATCAACTTTACAGTTGCAAAAAGTCATTTGATTGGTTCCCAAGCTATTGTGGATATTTGATTGGTTCTCAGAACAAGAAAACTTTGCTTTTCAATAAACTTCAGCTTTTTCATTATAAAATTTTGGATAGATTTTTTTTTATTTTGAAATAATATTTTTCATTTTATGTGTTTATATTACTCTTACTCGCTTCACTTTTTATTTAATTCGGTAAGGTTTGTTGACTTATGTATATATATATATATATATATATATATATATATATACTGAAAATTTATGAAAGAATAATTTAAAATATTTAAAAAGACAAAAATCCAGAAAGAAATGTAACAATGAAAGAAAAATAAATGAAAATAAGGAACCCAGCAAGTCAAAAAGCAATATCGGGTTGAGGACCGATTAAGCGGGGTTAAACTAGTTTAATGGTACCAACCTTCCCCCTTTGCGACTTGGTAGGCTGAATTAGGAATATATATATATATATATATATATGAGTGTGTGTGTAAGTATAAACAAAACTATGCGAAAATACAAATTATAGGACCATTAAAACATTAGTCAAGGAATTATTAAAACTAAGTATTTCAGAATTAATTGAAAAATATCAGTAAATTATCAAATTAACCTAAAAACTGAATTAAAAATAAACAAAAAAATATTCTTATGAAAATTAGCCAAAATTTATTTAATTACTTTTTTTTATTTAATAAGGATGATTCAATAAAAATAAAAGCCGTTATTTAATAATTTCAACTTCATTTAACAATTAATAACTTTATTTAGCAAAATAATAGTAAAGCAAATATTGAGATAATTTAATTTAAAATCTTTTCATACTTTGAAGCGGAAAATATGTGTTTATACTAGTTTCACGGTTCCTAACACCACTCTTCAGGAATTACATTTGTCCTCCCGTTGGCGTGGTGTGGATGTTAGGAGAGGGGGGTGCCAGCTCAGGTGTCGTCCTCGTCACTTGACCGTGGTTCAAAATTACGAGGTCCGTCGCCAATAGCCCTCGTGTTGCTTCTAGTGCGACGTTAATATAAACTAAAAAAAAAAAATCAGGAATTACATCATCATTAAACGTGTAGGAACTAGACAATCATTAAATGAAAAGCAAACAGAAATTAAGCAATGAAATATTAAAAAAGAAAAGTAATACATAGCAACCAAAAGGAAAATTAATTTAAGCTTAAATATTCCATACTATTAATACAGATTCATCAAAAGTGTTTTTTAATTTAAAAAAAGTTAATGTTTTACCTTTGTAACATATTTTCTTATCAGTTTAATCCATATTCTATACATATCTTGTTTAATACAACATAACTAAATCTGGCTCTTGGTTCAAAATCACATAATCACTTCTTATGCTTCTTATTAATTAGAAAAACATAGAATTGTTCCTTAATTACTTTTCTTTTCTATGAATAATCACTGTAAATTGAAATGACATCAACTTTAAGGATTTATGTACAGTATTCTTAACACTACTCATAAACTCAGATACGATATCATCGCAATAAGATAAGAATAGAGTTTGATTTAAATACTAGAATTCATCCCTGACAAAATATTTAATTTTCTATATTTATTTTTATTATTTTATTTCATTAAAATCCTATTTTTCTCTTTATATCCATTGTGTACTAGTTCTTTTCATAGAAGAAATCTTATAAAGGCCTCTTAATCCATCAATTTGAGACAAGATTTATAAGATTGAATATGACGAGAAATGATATTGATATCATCCTTTTTTTTTATCATATTTCCAAGGAACCAATAGTACTGGCAATACTATTAATACGTGTTAACAACATTACATAGGGGGAAAAAAACTCTTCCCATCCATGTCGTAAGCCTTTTTTATGCCTCCAACTGAACTGGATTGAAAATGAATTTATTTCATATTGGAATAAATACCAGTTACTGTAATAAGCATCAGAATAAATTCCTTTATATCAGTATTTATCTGTGAATACTTTGGTTTTTAATATCAATCTTTTATTTTAAAATTACCTAAAAAGTTTTATTAATTTACTTCTTTTCCATCATAATAATGAAAAAGGATTCATTTTAAGGTTATTTCGTAATATTATTAATTTTTTTATAATCAAATGAGTTTTAAATTTTTTTATTCATAAAAATATTAACTTTAGAAAATTAGTATTTAATTGTTCTTAATGAAGTATCACTGTGTATGCATCACATGTTTTAATAAAAAAAGAATAATGTAATAACAGTAATGGGGGGAAAAGCTGATTTTCGTACATTTAAAAATATTTTTAGCTTTAAAATAATTCTATCATATAAATATTTTATGAATATCTGTTAAATTCTTTAAACTGAAGTTTTCATTATATCAAATTATGAAGGTTATATATGAATATATATTAATTTAATCAAATGAACGGATATTATCTGAAGATATATCAATGTAAATAATTACTTTGATGTATTTGAACATCTAAGTAATAGCTTTTATGATATATCCTTAGAAAATAATTTTATGGCATATTACGTACCAAGAGTGAAATTAGAATAAATCATCTCGCGACACAAACAACAGTAACAAATTTTCAAATGTTATAATATGCAACATATGTTTTACACGTGTGTAATTAAGTCTTTATTGACGTAACACTTAAAAGCAACACGAGGGCTATTGACGATGTGCATTGTAATTTTGTACCTCTGGCTAGTGACGAGGACAACTTCTATGCTGGCATTCTGGCATCGAAGCTCGAACACACGATTCGATCAGAACAACACCAGCCATGACAACTCAGTTGCTACGGCTGCCTACACACGTAGATATAAAAAAGTATTTTTTTTTATACATCAGTTTATAATTGTTGACAAATGAGTGTTGATATCTATGATTCATATTACTTAATCTGAATGGTCAACTTCTACTCATGTATTATTGAAATAATTTAGGGTGCTTTAAAATCGTTAATTACTTTTTTTCTATGGTTTTTACATATCTAGTTTATTAGTCAGTTTTTCATTAAACCAAAGACTCCTATGTAAAGTCCAGATAATATTTTATCATTTAAAATATTTTCTAAATGATTTATTTATTTAAACAATGCACTTTAAAGCATGTACAAAAATTAAATCATTGTCATTGTGGAGTAATAATGCTTTTCCATGAAATTCCTCAATTGCAATATGGATATTTTGTACTCTGAACTTCGTTATATATTTTTCTTTCCTTTTCTTATCCAAGGGAACTGCGCGCATCAACAGGATCTTAGAGCTGCAAAAGCCAGTCCCTTTCCCCTCTTGGAAGCCAGCTCTCCTTACAAAACTTACTTAAAATTTACAAAAGGATATTTACATACACTTAGCAAATATAAACTAGAACATGTAATATAAGAGAGCCAAAATTAATTTATTAATATTTTAACAAAACATCAAGTAAAAAGAAATAACATTAACCATAAGAAATCTATCCAAATCGACTCAAGGATAAAAATCTCCGTTAAGCTAACTCGCAAAATTTTACAAACACCTATATCAGGCATTATAAGCAAAATTAAAAATAATGTTGCAACTTTAATTAAAGGAAGTTATAACATTAATATTCTAAGGGAGATTGGAGCTAGTAAAATAAATAGTTACTAAGCTGATATAAGATTTAATTCATAAGAAGAAGTAAATTAAATAAACAAACACACACATATTCGAAAAAGCTAGTGTAAATACTATCCTATTATGCAATGTAAGTACACGTACATGATCTCATATACAGACATATATATACATATTAGATTTATTTTTAATTGCTAAAGTTAGGTAATTTATTATCAGTTTAAATACATGTTTATAATGTACTCCTATTGTACAATGTATTTTATATATGTATAACACATGGATCAATAAGTCCCGAGACTAACATTGAAACCAACATTTTTTTTGCAAAATTTATTTTTATTCATCAACATAATCACCTTTTAGGGTGATTAAATCGTTCCAACGTTTTTCCAATTTTTCAATACCATGTTTATAAAAAAAATTATCATTCGCTTCAAAATAAACTTCAGTTTCAGCGATGACCTCCTCATTTGAGCCAAATCTTTTTCCCTGGAGCATTTTTTTAAGATCAGCAAAGAACCAGTAGTCACTGGGGGCTAAATCTGGCAAGTATGGGGGGTGGGGAAGCAGATCAAAGCCCAATTCGTTCAATTTTGCCATTGTTTTCATCGACTTGTGGCAGGGTGCATTGTCTTGGTGAAAAAGGATATTTTTTCTCTGCATGTGCGGTCGTTTTTTTGCGATTTCCTCCTTCAAACGCACCAGCAAGTCAATATAATAATCACTGTTGATCGATTTACCTTTTTCGAGGTAGTCAATGAAAATCACGCCATGCGTATCCCAAAAAACTGACGCCATGACTTTGCCAGCTGACTGCTGCGTTTTCGGACGCTTCGGGCGGCTTTCGCCAGTTGTGCGCCACTCAGATGACTGCTGCTTCGACTCTGGAGTGTAGTGATGTATCCATGTTTCGTCCATGGTCACGTAACGACGCAAGAAATTTTTTTTGTTGCGAGTAAATAGCGATAAACAGCTTTCTGAATCATCGACTCGTTGCTGTTTTTGTTCCATCGAAAGCAATCGCGGCACCCACTTGGAAAAAACCTTTTTCACTTCACTTCAAAAAACCTTTTTCAGTAAATACACTTCCATATGATATCTGTGTCATCTCAGCAATCTCACGGAGCTTCACTTTACGATCTTTCATTACAATTTTTGTCACTTCACTCACATTTTCCGGTGTAACGGCTTCCACAGGTCTACCCGAGCGTTCCGCGTCATTTGTGTCGGTACGACCACGTTTAAACTCGGCAAACCACCGACAAATCGTTGCTTTTGATGGACAAGAGTCCGGGTAACATTTTTCAATCCATTGTTTCGCTTGCACGGTGTTTTACCCATTAAAAAACAATGTTTTATCAGAACACGAAACTCGGTTTTTTCCATTTTTTAAACAAACTACAAAACGACTTTACTCCAACCTCGATAACTCAGCTGTTTCTGGTCCGATCGACTTAAAATTTTGACACGTTTCAAGCAAAGGTT
>BMAW01129442.1:769801-806410 GCA_019974015.1 Nephila pilipes | reverse complement strand
TTCTATGATATATGCGCTAGTTTATGATTTGAGTAAATCCTCCAAATAGTAAATCCATCATGCAGTATCGGGTCCTAGTTCATCAAATCACGTAGAAAACTCAAGAAATTTCCGGGACTTCACATGGTTAATTTTCCTATTACCGTATCTTCTTTTCTCCTCTTCCTATTTTGTCGATTATTAATCCACTTCTAAATAAATATTATTTAATTTGCTTTCTCATATTTCATTTGATTAAAGATATTGCAAACTTAAAAAGTAAAGCCAGAAAGAAACCCCAAAGCGTTAATTAAAAATAAATGTACTGCATTGAACAATTTTAGCATTTTGTGATTCTAACTCCTTTCAGTGTAAAGGGGCATTCAGAAGAAATGGATCGTATTGTCGTGCCATTAGAACATTCTGCACAAGTTTCATCACATAACTAAGGAACAGTGATTGTGTAAAAGAAGTTGAGGTTTAGTAAATCAAGTGCTTCTACCTCGATTTATTGCGTAGAGTTGACTAATTTGCATTTTTTAGTCCACAGAAATTTACAATCTCTCGTTTGGTGATCTTGGTATTCTACAATCAACTGTTAAAACTTTTATGCGCAAAACCGCACAACATTCACAGTTCAAACATTAGTAGTAACATGCTTCAGTGTCTGTGGATGAAGTGAACTAATCGTAAAGATGTTCAGAGAAAAAGACAAGTAAAACATATGTAAATAATCGAAAATAAAAATTTAAAATTTTTCTTTTCGTGGTATTGTTCTTTTTCTCTATGTCATTTTTTTAAATATAGAAAATATAAGCCTGGAGGTTATTTTGTAATCACTTAGTATAATTAGAGTAAATTACAGTTGATGGTAAAAAAAGTTAGTGCTAGTAAAGATTTATCCGTAAGACAAAAAAATCGAAGTAACTTGATCGTCAAAGAGCAAAATGCGTAAACTATCATGAGTAAACGAGTTCTATCAATGAATACTAGGAAAGTCTTAAAAAAAAAGTAAAAGGATATTCCTTTAATTAAAGGAATCTTTTGTTATTGTAACGAAGATATTCATATCAAACTGAAAGAAAATCTACCTCATACTACAAAAAACTGTTTCGACAGTAAATGTTAAAAACAAGAAATACTACGGCAAAAAAAACAACTCAGATAAACAATTATTTTAAATAACAGTTATTTCTATCGAATAGAAAATAAAGATACAATAAAAGAACGAACTTTTTTTCGAGAAAGGCGATAGCGTAACAAATATTTAGTTTTCCCATCCAAACAATTTTCGAAAAGTCGAAAACTTTTCCCGAAGAGGTAATGTCTCTAATAAAAGAGGAAAGGAAATATATTGTAACCTAAGTCTATGTCGTTTGTTTTTTTTCTTTCCCCTTCTGAATTCTTCTTCTTCGAGCAAAAGATCAATTTATTGGCAAGAATCAGAAGTGGAAGGGGAAAAAAAAAGAAGAATTTTCCAGCGGAAAATTTCCCATTTCCAGACACACCACTTGGGAATACTGGACAGTGGTCTAACCAACCAGAAAATTGGAAACAGAAGCATAATGTTTTTTGCTGATACCCTCATTGATACAAATACCACTACAAACCGGGGTTTTGGAAGTTTTAGGTATTTTCAAAATCCATGTGGACCTTGATCAGTTTTCTCTCAAAGATTTATGAAAAAATAATAATAATAACATTCTATTTAAACAAGGCAAAATATATTTTAATAGTAATCTATATATTTTTTAATTACATACTATTATGATATCTCTTCTGGCATTGATTCTTATACTAATAAATAAGTTAATGGATTATGAATTTTCAAACACTGTTTTGTAGGTCTCATAATCCATATAATTAGACATCATTTAAGCAAAAATAAGGAACTAATGCCGAGGAATATCCCCATACACTGATAACTAAATATACCAATAATTTCGATTAATTATTCATATTTATTTATAGAAAAATAATAATGTCAAAGGCTTATAACTCTGCGAGGAGTTTGGTGGTTTGATTTCTTCTGTTACTGAATGTCTCGTATTCTTTAATACAAATTAAGAGTCATTTGATTCGAAAAAATATTCAACGTATAAATAACAAGGCTTTGAAATAAAAACTTTACATTATTTCGAAAGAAAGAGAGATCGGAAATCTAAATTTTTAAAAGTCCGATCATTCGTAATGTAATTGATTTAAAGTGAAATTAAAATTCTTTTCAAACTGAGTCTTTCGAAGATAATTTTATTTGTTTCACAGATAAGGCGAATGTAAAATGAGTAAAGCGCAAAATGTAGAATTCATTCACGTCTTATTTAGTAAAGAAATATTTAAATTGTTACCGGAAAACTGCGGAATGATTTTCTTTATAATTGTAAAAAAAATTCTAGTTAAAAATTTTCAGTTTATTAATTTCAAAATTAGAATAGTTTATAAGTAAATCAAAGCCAAATTATGTTAAAATGAAATTATAATTTAAACTGAGAACAGTTAATGAAACAAAAAGGGATAAAATATAAAATTATGTACATTTTCAAAATACATACATGTCCAAAATTGAGCCCTAACAGACAATCTCGACAAACAGGAAATTTTCGATCGGATTGTTTGAAATCTGGCATGTAACGAAACAAATGATGAAAGCACTACGTATTGAATAAATTAAAAAACAACGAGCACAAATATACAAAAACCTTGGAAGAAGAACGATAAAAGAACCAAGAAGCTCCTTGCGAACCTTTTTTTAAAACACGGTTATCCTTACAATAAGGTTTCGAAGGAGCTGCAGACACGAGGAATGCTGTTTCGGGCGATTTAGCGACACTGGCTTCTAGAGGGTTCCTCTTCTTCAGTCCCCTCCCCGATGACCTGTCTGCGACGTTCATTTTTGTCCGTTAGAGATAGAGACGTTCTCAATTAGTGCAGAGAATTCAAAGAGGAAAGTACAGACGTTCATGACGAACAACGTTCAGGACGGTCATAGGTTTCGAATAAAACGATTGCAAAGGTGGAAGATGCATTGCTGATACATCGTAGGGGGACGGTTCGGGACCTCTACGAGATGATCCCTGATGTCAATAAGTTCTGCATTCACAAAATCTTAACAGACCATTTAGGGTATGCCAAAGTTTGTGCAAATTAGGTCTCTAAAATGCTTAAGGAGGACAGCAAACGGAAGCGTGTTGAAGCGGCCCGAGAATTCCTTCAGGCCTATAAAGTCTATGGCCTGGAATTCTTGGACTCTATTGTCACTGGGGATGAGACCTAGATCAACTACACGACGCAGGAAATGAAAGAAAAATTATTAT
Organism: Nephila pilipes; assembly: GCA_019974015.1. Classification (NCBI taxonomy): domain Eukaryota; kingdom Metazoa; phylum Arthropoda; class Arachnida; order Araneae; family Nephilidae; genus Nephila; species Nephila pilipes. Next base: position 803,117 of record BMAW01129442.1, on the reverse strand, counting down.
TATAAAATAAGAAAAAATAGAATTCATGTAATATTTTATAAAATTTAGAAATAAATTGGTTATTTATAAATAAATATGTTTAGAATAAATTGGTTGTGTTTTTTATACTTGTATAATGAAGTCCCAACAGCTAACGTTTTAAAAACTAGTCCTAAGTGAAAAACGATTTGGTAGCATTAATTAAGAAATGGAAATATTAATTTTATATCAGAAAAACTTATTTAGTTACATAACTCTTCGACGATCAGCAGTTTTCCAAACCCGAGGAGGGGGAGAGAGTTGATGACCTTGATGCGGCAGCGTTGTTTCGAATCCTGGACCAGTGGATCCGAAGAATGCGCTCCTACAAACCAGGCTGAAAAGACATCTCTTCTGGCTGGTTATGTAAAGCTTTTTTTTAAACTTCTAACGTTGTTGTAGAAGAGAGTCGTCGCGTACTCCCCCTCCAGTATTATCGTGATGATACGAAGAGATACATTGGTTTATACAGAAGGTTACTTTTTTGATTTTTTTAGCCATTACTGCAATTGATATACATCCCTTCCCTGCTGAATTGAGTTTTGCTTGGGATAGTTTCCATTTGAGTCATCTTCTGTCTCTTGTTGAGTGGCGGGTCTCGTCGACACGTGCGCCTGAGCCGGAATATCACTAGTCGTGATTTTGAGTGCGTTTGTCTTAGTTAGACATACAGAGGCAAGTGTTATGCTTCAGGGGTGCAATCAGTAGGTATAGGCTGTGGTGCCCTCTAGTGTTCAAGTCCTCAGTCACTACTACTACTACTTTTAAGAAATACGAAACATTAATAAGTATTTGACGAGCAAAATATATCTCCTTATCGTATGACAGTATGAGTTTAATATGATCTACAGATCCAATATTTTGAAAATCCGTCCTTTAATTTTATATAATTGCATATCAATTCTAGCAGTTTGTGCTTTCATACTTATGTCATCCACTAACAGTGACAAATCACGTGTTTCACAAAGACTTGTGAAAATGATTGGAATACTCATTCTTCACGCATTTCTATAATATTAATGAAAAACAAACAAGCCGTTTCTTCAAGATGTAAGCAAAAATAACCTTTTATTTCAGATCAATAACGATTCAACTTCTTAGTACAGAATTCCTACAGTTATCTCATCGTAAATATTGCATAAAATAAAATGTTTTTCCGAAATCTAAAAAAGCTTTTGTTTCCTTTTGCATTATTTCTCTTTGTTAAAAAGCAAACAAGTTTTTTTTTTTTAGATATTCATGACCAAGATAAAAATAAAACTAAACTTTAAATAATTCTTATTCCAGGAATTGGGCAATGTGAATACATAAATAACTGTAAGAATTCCCAATGAGGAAAGTAAAAAAAAAAAAAAAAGAATAAGAAAGTATAGAACTCAAATTGAGAAGTTGATTCCCTTTCGTTTGTTTTTCGGGGTATCATTAAAATTCTCCATTTTTCTTATCTTCCCTTTTATGTGGTTTTAAAATGTTTGTGAATATTTTTTTTGTTTAACATAACATTCCTTTCGTTTCAAAAATAATAAATTGTGTGCAAGCTTGTAGACTATGAGAATTTAACATTTCAAGCAATTAAACGTTACTCAAAAACATTTGAAATATTTATCTAGTTAATCTTAACCGATTGAAAATAAAAGGAATTTACTACCTACATAAGAATAGTTTTATTATGAATTGTTAATACCTTTACAAAGCTTTCCCTTCATTATTCAACTCTACAGCCATTGTAAAGTTTAATTAAATAAACTCACTAACCCAAATGAAAGAACATCAGAAAAATAAATAATTACAGTTAATTAACAACTTTCACAGATTATCCAAGACCACTCTTGTTCAAATAACTCTCAAAGTGGAATGAATCACAACATGGAATCAAAAAAACAAAGATCAAGCTTATCGACTTATTCACTTCAAATGAGGAAATTCTCGAATACAGCGTATTTGACTCATTTTACAACTTTCTCTAACCAGTAGTCACCTCTAACCAATTTTAACAATAGATGATAATCTATAACAATTCAATCTAATTTCTAACTTACTGACATCTAACAGCTTCTCGTTATCATTTATCCATCTGTACTTTTCAAATATATTTCGCTTATATATCACTACCCTAAGTTTAATTCATTATTCTTCTTATCATCTTCTAATTTTTGTAATTATGTTTCATTTGATTGGAAAGCAGTTGGAGTTTTGAGTATGAAATCTAGGAGTTGGTTAAGAGAAGATATCCTAAGGTTACAACTTTAAAGCTTTCACTTAAAAATAAACACATCATTATAAATAAAACTTGAAATACAATAAGACTTGTTGTTATAATTTTTATCTCAGTAATAAATTGACTTGTACATTTATTTTAATGCTCAAGATAATAATTCAAAACATTCATTTGAATTAAAAAGAATCTACCATGTAGAAAGAGTTTGTCTTATTGTTAATAAAATATGCAAGAAATATATTCATAGTTAGTGATAAGATTAAAATTTCAAAACCATAGAATGTATCAATTTCTAGTAGCTTCACATTGAATGTTAAAATCAGCAATACATTTATTGAATCTTCCCAGTCTGTGGCGAATACTTGTTTATCAAATATTTCTCAGTTGTTTGACCAGATATTTCCTGTTATGTAGTTCAAGAAACCAGCATCCAAACGTGTCTTATGAATATGAGAATTTTGAGTCCTGAAAAATGTAACTTGTATCAATCCATCTATACGAAAATTCTTTTATCTAGTTAAGATTCCCATATACGGCTCGACTAAAACATCGCCAACCACGAACGCAAATCCATGACTGATCCACTGCCAGGATTTTGAGTTTATGATAATTATATTTCATCATAAACTTATATCAGCCTCCTAGAAAGTAATATAGACCAATATTAATAATTAATTTGTTAATAGTATTACGTCTGTATATTCACAGTTAACTGAACCAGGTTATGAAAACTGGAGATAGGAAACCTAGGTCAAGGAAAAGTAAACCGCCGGTTTAAAACTTCTTTCCGCTACTATGTTTCTAACTCTAGTTATTTAACTTCGAGTTTCCTAACATGGTGTTATTTAATCTGTAATCAATCTGTCTCAATCTAGACAGATTGATTACCATTTAAACTCGAAATTTGATTATATCGTGTTTAATTACTCGCCTCTCTTTCAAATTCTTTTGCGAAATGGCTGTATGTAAAGTTTTTTTTCCTTATTTCGAAAAATAATTAGAATTAGACTTAGCAAAGCCTCACTTGAATTTAATAGAAAACAATTAAACTAATGCGGTTAACTGTTCAAGAAAATGAGGTTAAAGTGGTTTTGCTCTCTAATTTCTCTTGAATTATTAGAATCAATTCACACTTTCTTATGCTAATCGACATCTTCTCCGAAACTCGTGGTCGTCCGTTTCTACAAATATATCGTTTCTTCCTCATACTTTCTTGTCTCTTCTATTTTCCAATTTTTCTAAATAATCTAATGGAAAATCAATGAAATTTTCTTAATTTTAACCATCGTAAGAGCTGAAATATATCCAAACCCAAAACTGCTCACACAAAACTGTAATCATACGAAATATCGCTTAACTGCAAAGGAACAGTGAAATTAACACAGACTTCAGCTCAGTCAAAATTTCTAACTGGAACTAGGGTTAGAGAATGAACCTGCGAAGATGAAATGAAGAAACACCGGTTTTCCCCTTTTAACTACCGGTCCAGTTAATGATGAATACGGCGGTTATTCTCATAGAAACTAGCGTATATAACAAGAAAAATATAACAGCTACTATAGCTAATTGTTCCATAGGATACCAATAAAACAATAGAAGCATGTACAATTATCCGAGTAAACATTCATTCATATAGTAATTATAATCATTTATATTCTTGAAATGAAAAACAAAAAATAAATGTGATATTTCAAGATGATTGGATAATTTTCTCAACATACTTCGCTCTATTTGTAAAAGGGTAGAACAACCAATGCGGAATAGTTTCCAAACTGTGTGAGAAAAGGAAATCCAATAGATACTCTTTACTTAAGAATACAAACGCTATGGAAATTCACTTGATGAAGCTTCGAATTTGTGGATTTTAGAGTAAAGTTTTAAAAGAAAAACCGTTAATATTAACAAAGCATCAAAGAAAAGAAACTTAATTTTACAAAATCACGTGTCAAAAACTAATTTTTTGTTAACAATTCGAATTGTGGATTAAATTGTCTATTATTAATTTGTTCAAATTTCATGTGTAAGAGAAAGAAGAAATGAGTAGAGAAAAACTGGTTACACAGAAAATGAGGGGGAAAAAAACTAGAGCAAAATAACCTTCTCTGCTATGGTTATCAGAGATACAGTATACAGGAAAAGTATGTATTCATATACAAAGCTATGGGGTACCTATAACAAAAGCTTAGCTATAAAATTATGCTAAATATTAATAAGTGAAGATAAAAGAAGTACAATACAATTTTAAAAAAATTACATTAATTTTGAATGAAATAATGAAGAAAATAGGCATGATTATTTAGGGATTTATTCAAAGTTACGAGGATCGTTCAATAAATCCTCAGCAGATCCCAGAAATGATGATCGTAGTTTCAAAAATGATTTCTTTTTAGTGAGCATCATTGTTCATTAGACAGTTGTCTAAGTCTTAGTTGCTCGTATATGTGATAATGACACCTTTCACTCCTCAGTTTCATTATTATAATTTTTTCGTCCAGTTAGATCATCATTACCTTCTTTGTAAAAGATTAACCAGCAACGAACCAACGTTTTCCTTTTTGCTTAATTTCCGGTGCATAATGATGGATCCAGGTATCACCGACAGTGACAACTCGATGAGGAATTATGTCAAAAAACTGAAGCTGCAGCATTTAAATTTTGATTTCACTTAGTCATCAATCTTCAAATACAAGTACTTTTTGAACCACCTTTCTACATAATAATTAGAACTGATAATCCTTACAAAATTTGAAAAAAACATAATAATACGAACCTTAAAAATTATATATATATATATATATATATATATATATATATATATACCAACTAATTAATCTAGTACTGCTTATTTAAAAATAGTTGTTATTCATTTTTTACAGGAAATAAACTATTTCACACAATAATACTCGAGGATTTCTTTTGGTTCAATTTCTGATGACACTTAAGACCCGTTGTGTAGAAAACTGATGCAAGTTAAATTTGTCTAGGTTTCATATTCTCCCGAGTGCATAACGCGTAGGTATAGAAAGGGAGGTATAAGGCCATTTGTAGTCACTTGACTAGGCTTTAAATTACGCTATCCGTCGCTAATAAACCTCGAGTAGCTTCAGAGTGCGAAGTTAATAAAAAAACCAATCAATAGGAAAGTAAAATCTATAAAATAATTAAAACGATGTAGTATCCGGAAAAAGGAAGTTCTGGAAAAGTGCCCCTGGGGAAAAAATCAATTTTTTTCCAAACCGTCCACATTAAATATTTTATGCAAAATATTTTTGCTTGGAATATCGACTGAAAAGAAATATTCATAATTTTTTATTTGGTATCTGATTTTCTTTTATCTTATTGTATTAGAAAGTTACGTGTGCATCATTTTTATAATCCATTATTTTCTTTTTGGCGTAATCATCAAACATTTCATCAAACAAATGCAGGACATAGAGGTAACATATAACCTTTCAATACAACAATAAATTGAAACCTCATGTAAATACGAATAAAAATGAATAGAATGTTTAGATTGGAGGTATTCAACAATACCTCCCCCCCCTCCCCCCTAAAAAAGGTAAAGCTGAAGCAAACAGTTTCAGCGTGCAAAATAATATGCACTAAGCTTTGAGATAAGTAGGAGATTGTGTCTGGGTATTTGTTTTACCTCCGGATGACACAATAAATTCCGAGACATATCGTGACACCTAAGCTTTCGTGGAATCCAAAACAATAAACGAGCCATGCTGAATAGAGATTGTTTTACTGCATGATAATGACCGTCTACACGTGCCTTGTCAAACTCGAGATCCACCTGAAAAAAACATTTAACGGTAAAGGCCATGAGATGTTGATGTCAGAAATGCCATGCTATAGTAGTTACTCCATCCAATTGCATATTTCTGTGAGATGGAATACAGAAACAGGATGTACGATATGAGACGTGCCTTTAATAGTGATTAAATTCTAAAGAATAAATTAAATTACAGGTTTTCTTATCAAAATAAAATAGTCCAAAAATCTGAACTTGTTTTTTTAATATCAAAATGGTATTTACTTAAAAACACGTTAATATATATATATATATATATATATATATATATAAATATATATATATATATATATATATATATATTGTGGCCTTTAATTATGTTAACAAAAAGGCAATATCTTAAATATCAAAAGAATTTCATAAGATTTGAGGAGGTATTTTTTATTACATTATTAATCATTTTTCTCAATGATTTTTTTCACATATTTTAAATATCTGTTGATATTCATTTTTTGTTACTAGAAATCACAAAATAAGGTCAAAACAAAGGAGTTATTATTTTTAAACGAAACGATTCTAAGCAGTATTAGACTACATTTTACTTATATAAGCTATTCAGCTACATTTCTAATGATATCTGCTACCAAGGTCTTGTAATAATAAAATCATACTAAAATAAAGTTATATTTTATTTAACTTTCGACAGAATAATTCTATTTTTCTAAATGGATTTTTCCCTCTATCTTAAAAAATTTCTTTTATCTTATTTTTCGTTCCCGTGAGTGCCATTTTTCGTAGGAACAAAGGAAAAAAAAATCTCACTTTATCCACCCATTTATGATATAGATTTCAAAATAATCCATACCATATTCTTTCTTTTTTTAAAATATGATGAAAAATAGCGAGGTCAGTTTGATTTTTCTTTTTCTCTTCCTTAAAAGAAATTGATATCCTTGGAGAGGGGAGGAGACCGCTAATGAGAGTGACACGAAAATAAATCGAAAACTTTTTTCGTATTACAACCTTTTACCTTAACTACACTGGAGTAAGAAGTTAAGAGAATTTTCATATTTTATCTACGATCTCCAGAATTACTGGACAGATTTTAATAAAATTTTGTCTGAACATAGGTTGATATAATACAAACAAAATAAACATTCAGCACTTCTAATAGACATACATGTTTGTGCGTAACGCTCATGGGAGTCTGAATTAATTATTATGGAGTCATGGATTAAGGTCTGAAACAGCGGTTGCAGAATACACAAAAGAAATCGGTAAATAGGGGATATGGTCCCCTCTTACAGCTATAAACGCCTTGCAGCGTAATGTCATACTGGAAATAAGGCAGTTTATCAGTGCCTGTGGCAGTTGGTCCCACTCATTTACCCAAGGCTGTTTTTAGTTCCTGGATGGTTCTCGGAGGGGTTTACGAGTTGCAATTGCCGTCCCAAGAGTTTCCCAGACATGCTCTATAGTATTTATGTATGGAGACCTGGTTGGCCAATCCATCCGGCGAATGTCCTCACTCTCGAGAAATTCGTTTACCAGAAGAGCACTATGTGGCCTCACGTTATCGTCCATTAAGCTCCTTTCGGGGCCCACTGCACCCCGGAAAAGGTAAACATAAGGGGCCAAGACCTCCTCCCTGTTCCTCACACCAGTCACAGAGCCTGTGTCAAAGACTTGGAGAGTTGTGTGGCCATTCAACATGATGCCTGACCAGACCATTACACTGCCACCGCCATAATTGTCGATTTCGCAGACATTTTGCCATATTGTATTTTCATATGGAGAGAACCAGGGACACGCTACCTACCTTCCAATGTTCGCGAAATCGACAATTATGGCGGTGTAATGGTCTAGAAATCTGTCTTTGAAAAACAGTACAATGAAAAACCTAATAACCAAACATATATTTAAAAGTTTCACTCATTGGACGACTAAACTGTTGATAAATGATGATTCGTTTAAACCTTCTCAAAAAATATGGTATCATTATTATCTATTCCTTATCTCTTTGCCATAACCTCCTTAATTTAATGATGTTGTCGTAAACACAGAGATAAACCTACTGAATTTATATATATTGTATATAACAATTCATTTACATTTGCCCTGAAAAAAACATATTTAAAAGACTATTAAATTGCAAAGCTATAATATTAAAAGATATAATGATGCACATTTCTTTTAATTAGCAAAGAGTGAGTGAGATTGCTGCTTTGGTGAATTCTAATGAGTTCGGTTTAATAATAAAAAACACACTTAATCACAGGCTTGTTCAAACGGTGACGGAATAAAAAAATTATACTCTTATAATCTTTATGAAATGGAGACTTAAATACCCCCAATAGCATTGAGATTACAATTTTCAGACGCTATCTTTTCATGAGTTTTGAAGTATTGAGTTTAACACATTTTTAAACCAAAGAGAGTTACATAAATCTTTCTACAAACAATTCTATTTACTCCTCCTTACATGCTTTTATTTGTGGAATGAACACATTGGTATCCAATTATTCAAAATTTCCCCAACGAATGAATTTTTCTTTAGACACGAAATAAATACATACAAACTTGCATCCTGCTCTTACCATGTAACGAGTCAAGGTGTCACTTACGACTAGTTGTATTTTACGGATGTTGCATGTTAAATATATCAGGACTCCGTCTTCTTAGTGGACATTAGGATGGTGTGGAAGATACGAGAGTGAAGTGACGTACTCATCATTTGACTGTGGCTCAAAATTACGAGGTCAGTCTCAAATAGCCCTCATGTTGTTTCTAATTGTAAAGTTAATAAATAACTAATTTTAGAAGATTCCAAAGTCTTTGTGACCAATGAACACGCAGATAGGCTATCGGAACTTATGGCAATATTATGGTAATTGCAAGTATTGATGACGAATATAATATCCCTCCCAGATTTATCACTTATAATATACATAATATTCCCCTAGAGATATGCGGCCCCGAATTGTCCGCATGGCTTTCACTTTTGCCGTGGGGCTTCCCGTCTTCGATAAACGCAGATGATGTGCGTCACTCGTGTTACAGACAGTAAACATTTTCTATATGGCATATCCCTGGAAGCGTCAGTGCTACTTTCGATCACCCTCCCATTTAATCAATACTCACCTTTTTCTTCTTTCTTTTACTTGAGTCTGAATCACAGACAAATGTATTTATTACAATTATTCACATGATATAGTAGATTACTAATAAATAAAGGTGATTGGTCAGATAAGTGACTCTTGCTCCCATTAAATCATACAACTAACCAATCAACATTTAATATAGTACAGAGTAACTGTGACTGTGCATTAGGGTTATTATCAGTTATTAATGGGCTTCCCTAATAAACGAATGCATTTCTTTTGAAGGAGAAACGGAGAATGTACTAATTAATGAACAATTATAAAACTTATGTAAACAAATAACATAACCCGCAATTATAAAATACAAGATAGGGAGTTTCAAAAAAGAATTACGAGATGTAGTAAGAGATAAATCGTTTCTTAATACTGCAATGTGGTAATCTACTTAAACGATATATTATTTCATGCTTACTAAAAATTTATTGAAAACTCTGAGACCACGTGATATCTAGAGCCAAAGAACCTATACGTAATGGTCGAATCTACATGAATGCTTCTCAAGCTTTCTTTACTATCTCACTAAATTCCGGTGCAGGAAAGTACATATTTATGAAAACGAAAAATAAAGAAGTAATTTACTGTTTCTTAATATTTAAGAAAAAAAACTGATAATTTTTTATGTAAATAAGAATATAAATTAATTTCCTAATTTTTAAGGTAAGTATTTAAATCAATTAATTAGAGGGAGATGGAGCGTGTTTGCATTTACTTAAATAATCGAAACTTTTATGCATACCCGATAATGAGGGACACATAATGTATTCAACGTTTTCAAAAATAGCTATTTTTTTATTTCATAATTCTTAAAGCAGAAAATGAGCCTTGTCTCACATCCATTTCCACCTTTTTCTCTCTACCATTCTCGTATTAACAAATAGCATAAAATTATTGAATCATATTTAGAGCTCATATATAAAGTGTTTCAAATTCTGTCCTAATTCCAAACCAAAATTTAACTAACAGTTTTTTTTTGGAAAACTTATGTTTTAAATTTAAGGCTCAATATCTCAATAAGCAATGAATTGATAACGGTAATTGACTGATATTAATCATCTCAGTTGCTGCTGCTCTTAAAGTTAATATACTCGTAGCCAAATTACGTGTGTAGTAAATAAAGTAAATTTACTTCCAAAAAAGAGTAGAAAAATTTATGTTCCTCACCAATAAAATAGAAATCCATATTAAATTAAAATCATGTTCTGCTAATGATTAAACGCTACTAGCATTTTGTTCCATTTGATGTTACCTTTATTCTAAAATGTTTATACGAAATGCGCATGAAAAAGTGCTAAAATTTGAGCGCGAAAATTCTCTACAATTTTTAAACGTTAATCTTTATTCAGATTAAAGTACAGGAAACTTGCTTAGCTTGTTATTTAAACATTCTTACTTGCTATATCGTACAGCATTAGGAATGTTATTTTCTATCAGCAGCAGATGTATTCCAAATAAAGCGTCCAGAAGGATTGTGTTTCTATATATCAGAATATTTAGAGTTTATTCTTCGATTAATACTCATATGTTCTATGGTTTCTTGGCTTAATTCTGTGCAATGAAGTAATTTTCAGACTCATTAGTTCTGTTGTTCAGAGACAATCTCAAGCAGTATAATCATAATGTTTAATTTATGAGGATGAGTTAAGGAAATCGGCTATTCGCTGTCAGGGCTTCATTATAATATATACTTTGGACTAGACTTAAAGATAAGGCTACATATTGATAATTTGGTGAGTCTGACAGTTGTATTAAAGAGAATAGTTATGATAAATGAGAAATCATTTGTATTTCTGCAATGTAGGAAATTTGGATGATTATTATAATAATTATAAAGATAGACGTTTGAGGAAATTTACGATATACACGACCACTACTACTTTGAAATGCAAAGAAATATACGTTCTATAATAATCCCAATCTTTCATACGTATCTTAGGATTATTAATTTTGATCTGGATAATATTTTTATAATTAATGCTTTACTTCATATAATTCACACGTAATTTTACTGAAAAAAATATTTTAAATACTTTAAGATCAGCAATCGTATAAGTGGTAGAAAAGAGAACTATCTCGTACAAAGGCACGAGGGTCGTTCAATAAGAGATGGTGCTTGTGAAGAAGATTAGTCCAAGAGATGGTGCTCGTAGCATCGAAAATGGTTTATTTTTAGGAAGCATCATGACATTAAACGTAAATCATTCTTCACACGTAAAACATTCTACGTCAAAAAATTTCCAGCCGATTAGATTATTTTCGCCTTTGAAATAATTCATTATTAGTAACCCAACGTTTTGATTTTTGCTTGACTTCCGGTGCTTAAAGATTAATCCAAGTCTTACCGACGTTGATAACTCGACGCAAACTGACGTCAACAACTTGACGCGGCAGGAATCCAATTTTGATTGGGCATGAAATGACTTCCAAATCAAAAATAACTTATGAATCAATGTCAAATTTGATTCAACTCTATTTAACTGATGGCAGCATCCAATGTTTACAACAATTTACCTTAATGTTGTCATCGGTCTTCAAATACGAGTACTTTTTGAAATACCTTTTGATTTCCACTATTTAGTTGAGATTTCCATCTATTTTGTACTTGAAGAAAAATAAATGGAAATTTTATGGTAATTATTATTATGTTTAAAGAAGAATAATACAAGTTCTTTTAAAATTATCCTTTAATATTAAAACATCTGATATTTAAAACAACAAAGATTTTGAATTAACTTTATTCAAGAAGTTATAAATTTATACAAGGCATCACGTTCTAAATTCTAAGTAGTGAGACACCTTCATTCAAAATATTCATTTTAAAAACAACAAAGTAATTCTTTGCTGCATAATGCTTCGCACACGTTCCCAAAAGGCTTCGAAAAATCCATCCATATTAACTGTCGCATATGTTATCAGGCATCACATATGTCCTTTTCTGTTAATTTTTTATAATCATACATGTACTCAGTTACCTTTTCCTATTCAATAATGTTTAATATAAAATCAAAATTTGTAAATGAAAATAATTTAGTAAGCCTTCAGTTAATTTCAAATCAACTGTTGTTCAACAAGTAGATTGAAATGTTTGAATCATCAGAAACTACTCGTCTGACGTTTTAACTGTTTTTCATTGAAAAACAAAAATGTGTGTGTGTTATTATTTAACAATAACTCCATTTCTTCGTAGCATTTTCAAACTCTTTGTTCGATACTCTTTCAACAAGAAATAATTCACATGAAAAATGTTAACAAGTTAGAAATTTTTTCTTCTAATCATATTATATGATGGCTACAATTGACAAAAAGGCTTCCCCGTCCCCTCTCTCGCTGACGGAGATTTTGCTGATCTGTAATTTTGAATAATGAATTCATATGCCAGTGTTAAGCTTTTACTTACAATTTGCTAATTGTTATTACGTAACTGCAAAATTCTTAGGTTTGCCCATGAAATGAACCATTATAATACTATCATGCAGGGATTGTATCTTTGATATTCTTTTCGTATTCATATCCTTTAAAAGTATTTCAAATTTGTAAGATTTGTTGATCATAATATTTGATACTGAAACGGTAGGAAAATATATTAGTTATATGAATTTTATGTGTGTATTTATAAATACACCATTCCTTCAAACATTTTAAATTCATTGTTGTTTATTTTTTATTTTGATAAATAATTAGGATATCAAAACTATTGATTGTGAAAAAGAAGATTCGTTTTAAAAAGTTATTATTTTTTGTAATTAAGCTAAAGAACGAATGCATTTCTTCCTTAGAATACATTGAAATTGAGCAAAATCATTTTCATGAAAATTATGATTCTAATTCATTTTTATATAAACTTTATATTAATAACGTACTTGAGATAAAAATAGAAAAAAGAATTAGTTTTAAACAAAATTTGCTTAAAAGTATCGTTAGCAATCAAAATGGAAAACATCGCTTGATCAGAAGTAACATTACTATTTTCGTGGAATAATCGTGTCTGTCTTGTTTTACCGAAGTGTGTATTTTATCAAGAGAGTTAAAAATTATAATAAAAGTAACATGAATAACATAACTACTTACTTTTTAAATTTCCTTTACAGAATACTCTTTTAATAAACATTGAATGTCTATTTTATCAAATCAGTTATTGCTATTATAAATGAATCTAGATTAACGTAGCTACTTACCCTTTACAATACCTTCAGAGATATTCTCTTAATAGATCATGTGCGTTTAACTTATCAAACCAGTTATATGTTATTATAAAACGCGAATTGGATTAAAAAAATTATTAACTCTTATAAACTTCTTTAAGGGAATATTCTCTTACTATAATTACTCTTTTAAACTTCCTTAAGGGAATATTCTCTTGCTATAATTACTCTTTAAATTTCCTTAAGGGAATATTCTTTTAATCTAGGTATGGTTTTTGTGAAATACCTGTCATACAATTTTAGGAAACAAAAAGGAAATAATTATTTATTTCGTCATCATAAATGGGGAGAACTAGATTAACGTAACTACTTTATTTTTAAAGAACCCTCGAAGCTATTCTCTTAATAGTTCTTGTGTGTCTAACTTTTCAAACCAGTTAGAAGTTATTATTAAGTGATATCGATATATATAAGTACCAAATCTTTAAACTTCCTTAAGGATATATTCTTTTAATACATATAAGATATTTGCGAACTACCTCTCACACAATTTTGGGATACAAAAATAAAATAATTATTTACTCCTCTATCATGAAAGAAAATAGATTAACATTACAACCTAATCTTTAAGCTACCTTCAGAAATATTCTCTTAAAACACTCTCTGTGTCTAATTTATTAAATTATTTATATGTTACTACAAAAAAAATTCCTTAATATAATTACTAACTCTTAAAACTTCCTTAAGGAAATATTCTATTAATATGCGCACGATGTTTGTAACATGTCACATTATTTTGAGATACAAAAATGAAATAATTATTTACTTTATTATAGTTTTGATGAAATTGAGCAGGATTTCTGGATCATTTTTTCATTAGTACCTGCACAGTAATTACCTTCCTCAAAGAGATTCCTTTATGAGGGAACATCCATATTTCATACAAATGAAAACGAATATTCTTCAGCTGGATAAATATTTTACCTCGACGTAATGTTAAAAAGACACATAAACGAGAAAAAAAAATTAAGGAAATTTTAACCTAAAAGAACAAAATATTATCGAGCCTAGGCTTCCGCTAATGATCTAAATAAAAAATAATAATAATGATTTTCAGTCAGTCATTAGAGTAACTTCTTTTGAAGGTATAACTAAAAATATATTTTCCCTATTCAGTCCTTTCAGGTGAAAGGAAAAGAAATAAAGGGGGAAAGTTTCCGATTTTTTTTTTGTGTCACTATCATTAACACACATTAACAGTACCCTCACCCCCCTCTACCGTGACAAATTCTTCAGTGTATAAGAAAAAGAGATTGAATCCCTTCCCGCCCCTCACACACACACCTCTACCTTGCTAATTCTCACCCTATGTAGTATTGAAATCCATACCTCGAATGAATTGATGGAGGGAAAAAGAAGGGAAAAAAGGATTTTTTTTTTCTTCCTTTTTCCGTATTGAAAGTAGCTGTGAAGGAAAAAGATGAAATAAAAAAATATCGTGGGATGGAATGGGGAAAAAAAGTCTTTAAAACTCGGAAGTTAGAAATATATTATCAAGGGTGAATTTAATGAATATGTTCTTTCACCGCTGTCTTAAATCTTTTTTACAACATTCTAATAGTTGAGATTGTGGAGAATTTTATTAGTGTTGTACACAGCAACGTGAAGAAGTAATCACCTTATGATGAAGTTACTATCCTTAGCTTCAAAACAATGGATTGATTTCTGACTGATATAACTCATTGATATACTCATAGATTTCTGAGCAATAATAAAAGAAAAGGAAAAAAAAGCCTAATAATGTTATAATATTTTTTAACGGATTATAATTCGTTAAATTCAGAAACATTACATTTTTCAGTACATTACATTACAAACAATACATATATTATAATACGCTAATTTTATCAATTTAACAAATTGCTCGAATAGTATTTGCGATTGCAAATGTATATTTGTTGTTTTTATTATTCACTCAGCAAAGTTACACAATAGACATAAGAGAAATGAAACGTGCAGAAAAAGTTTTACAAGTTTTTAAGTGTTGGAGAGAATGTTGAGAAATTTTACTTTTCTTAAAATAAGCTTGCAGTTTCAAAGTATTCGAATGTGATGTAAATTTTTAAAATCTTAGAAATGAAGTATTTTTTTTTAAATATTATGTATTTAATGTTTAACAGATAGATTCCATCACAATTAAGATATTATTTTAGAATAAAGCAGTTAATGTATCTCTTATGGACATTGGAGTAAATACTGTTATTAAAACCCCATAAACTTAGCTTTATTCTTAGATTAATCAATGTGAATAATTCATAATTTAAAATTTAACACTTTTTTTTCAAAAGAAAGAGTTACTCATTATTTTGTTTTTAAGCAATTAATTAATGTATATATAAAAATATCAAATCACATTACTACCAAATTAGATCTGTTATAATTTAATGATTCTGAACTAGCAGAGTGATCACTATATATTTTTTCTTAATTTAGAATTTTCCAACAAGTTATTTTATGAAATTAAAACGTATTTTTTAAATAAGCCGTAATACTTCGATATAAAATTATTTTAATGAAAACACATTTTTAAAACGTAAGAAATTGAAAGTTCTATACAAAGTTTTGCAAAGAACAGATTTAGCTACCCAAGGTGCGCTTTGTCTATAATTATTATTAAATTACTCAATTAAATATAAGAGTTATAGTAAACGATAAAACATCGATAAACGGACAATAGAAAACTTTTACGATATTAAAATTTGTCGGGGCCCAAAGTCCTCCCTTGGTGGGGTGTGGATGTTAGGAGAGGGGATGCCAGCTCTGGTGTCGTCCTCGTCACTTGAAAGTGGTTCAAAATTACGAGGTCCGTCGCCAAGAGCCCTTGTGTTACTTCTAGTGCGACGTAAACAAAAAGTAAACTAAACTAAACGGATATTAAAATTAAAGAAAACGAGAATTATTAAATTGAATATATTTAACTCTAGAATTTCCGTGTTTCTGGTATACCTAGAGCTACCAAGATGAATCATAACTGACTCAAGGACATCAATCATGTTATTTTTAATTTTTATGATAAAACAGACGAAAAATAATGTGTTTCAGGATTAATACAATGATTTTTAATTAATGATTTATTAAATTAAGTTCCCAGGATTTTATAGAATATTAAATTTATATATAATTATAGTAAATTATATTTATAAACATTTTAATTTCTTATTGTAGAATACATACTTTAAAATTTTTGCAGGTGTCATAAAATGAAATATAAAAATATCTTTTAAATAACACATATTTTAATTAAATTAAGTTTCATAATGTTCCTACAGATTAAGAAGATATTAAATCACAATAAAAACTAATTACGCATGACTTTTTTACTTACATTGCATTAAATTTTCTCGAAACATTTCTTACAGAATACTACAATCTTTATTTCTTTTTTTTTTGTTTGTTGAGAATAATCCACATACAAAATTTGAAAATTTTTTTGCACACAATATTAGTTTTATTTTCTTTGAATTGCTTTATCTTGGACGTGTTCTCTTGTTTGAAACTTCTACGGTAGTACGTGGACGGATAACTTCTTCTTTTGCGATATATTTCTCTCTTTTCTCATCTGCTAATTTTAGAATATAGTCTCTTCTGCTGAGATTAGAATCTGTTGTCTCTTTAAAAGCTATCCATGCATTAATCGCCACTGTATCTAAAATTTTGAGGGGAAAAAACATGTTTAGACCCACGTCTTTTCCCGGAATTTTTTCTTGTCATCTGATCTTGTCATTTGATCTTTGAGAAAACTCCTGCAATACCAAATTTTGTGGTATTGCAGGAGTTTTCTCCTTTTGAGTAATTTCTAATAAAGAACGCAATGAGCTAAGAAGTACATTTTGTGTTTTTTACCTTGGCAAGAAACAAGAATGGTGTTATTATGTGCCATGAAGATTGTTGAATATAATTCTTATTTTGTTTTCTTCAAGGATTTTGAAATTTCTCTATTTGTTTTATTGATTGTTCCAACATAGCTCAAAACGCTTTCTTTTAATCCTTTTACAAGTCTTAGACATGTGAAAATCTATCACTTGTTACATTTCGTCCTATTTGAGAAAAGACTGTACTAATCTAAGAGCAGCATTTTCACCTACACTCTGATCATTTGATTTGAAATAATATTTTCCTAAATATGGGAATTAGTTGATTATGTACTTTGAGTTCACGTTTGCAGGCTACCAAAATTTGATGTCAAATTTGTCAGGTTTCTTTGGCATGCAATGCAAAAATTTACAAGGTGTCTTTGACGGAAAGAGCTGCCTTATTTTCCACATTTCGCTTGAACCAAATCACTTTAAAGCGGTGGTTACTCTTTTTTTTTCTCAGCACTTTTACAATTCTTTGTTATTATTTTATGAATTCCTGAACTGCATTTACTTGGAATGTTTTCACTGAGCTCGCTTTCACTTGAACTGGATTCAGACGATGAAATTTTATGAACATTTTCCACAATATTTCTTTCGTCGTTTTTAACAAATTTTTATTATCATCATCAGATGTATTTTTGTAGCAAGAATCATTTTCTGAAAGTTCATTTAGCAATTTCAAAGCTTCTTCTTTCGAAAGACCTCTTCTGCTGGTTGTCATCACTAAACATGCGCAAAACTGGAATGCCACCAATTTGTTTACCTTCTGCTCAGTTTACAACAAGGAAAATGTCCTTTTACTTAGTTTCTAGCCTATAACAGAGATAAGAACATTGTTCAACATTCCAACACGTAGGTACATTATATTCCAATCACAAAAGCTCACGCATCTGCCTGACACGTGCATACAAGATGTGTGGACACACCACACCTTCTTCCCATTCTTACTCGTTTGCAAAAAGCAGGTGATATACATTTCCTTACACAATTATTTTGTTACTGAAAAATATAGAGCTGAAATCCTAGTTGAAATAGAAGAAAAGGCAATTATCTTGCTTGGGTCAGATATGACCCCCCATGGTAGTTCTAGGTATACAGACATACAAATAAAAAAAAGTATTCCTTGGAATTAAACTAAATTCAATTTAAAATATTAGACTGAATATTTAGGAAATGTCAAAAGATAAAAAAGATTAATTCCGGAATACAACTGTGTAACGAGCATAAACTAGCGGCTTGGGTCGCGTTGGTAATTTTTGTGTTAAGCTAAGTATAATTAAAAAGTAAAGCAAACGATAAATTATTAAATAGAATGTTATATCAGCTACATGTAATTAAAATTAAAGCAAACATAAATGGTATATATTTGACTTAAATGTAATTAAAATTGAAGCAAACGAAAAAAACTGAAAAGTGATCTGGTACGCCAAAACAGATCCACCTAAAACTATAGACTCTTGGATAGCTAATAACGATTATTATTTTCATCAACGAATAATATATTTTAGACTAGAAGCACTTTCCCTTCCTAATATCTTTTTATTATTAAAAATGGATCATATGTATGACACCCTTCTCTCAAGGACAAACATACACATAAACAAACTTGCATCTACAAATACACAGATATATGCAATATCTAGCGAACACATAGCCATACAATGAAACAATATTTACTAAAAATATATTCGTATTTTTGCAGACATTTTTAATATGCATGCAAAAATTCTATTTGGTGACCTCGTGAGCAAATACAAATCTGTGATGCTCTCTTGAAAGTCAAAATACAGCTGAAATAATGAACAGAATGGCTGTGAAAATAAATATGGATTTAACATTTTTAATGAACTTCGATAAGTTAACTAATAGAGCCCATGCTAAGAGTCTTTACTTTGTACTGAAGTCTTTTTCTGATGTCTGGGGATACAACTATAGTTTAGTTGGATAAAGATCTTTCAGAAAAAATGATTTATAATACTAACTCAAAGTATGTATCCTTAAGTCCCATACAATTTTATTATTTTATATCAAAATTAGAATCACTATAATTTTTTTTTTCAAATTTATTCGTCGAAAGTATTGTTAAACTCTTTTTAAAATAATTTTTATTATGTATATTCATTGAAAGATAAAAATAAGAAATCTGAAATTTCATTTGTAATAAAAAAAAGTTATTGCTATATAATTGAATCATTAATGAAATTTAATATCAATTTTGAGGCTTATTTTGAGGACTATAACTTTAATTTTATTTGATTAATTATTTCAAGTAGTTCCAGTTTTCGAAATGGATCAGTCTCTAACACAAAGCGGACTAAAACGAGAGATTATAAATATTTTGATATAATAAATTTATAAAAATCACTTAACTTGAAAGAGATAATAAAAGGAAGCTTTAAACTGAAGTATGTAAACGTAAAGGAAGTAAAAATCAATTTAACAGAGGTGCATTCAAATTACTACAAAATTAATTCCCATGTTTATTAAATCTACGTTCCAAAACTATTAAACCTTACTTTATACAATAATAACAATGTTAAAAATTCCAATTACTTAATATAAAATGCACTTTTGTGAACACCTATTTTACTTTTATTTATAATTGCATGTCTTAGATTCACGTTCCACACTGAACCATCTCCTAATTGAGGTGTTATCAGTGGAACCTTTTTGGAAGGACGCCATTAGTTTCACCAACTAGATGATATGGGCAATTAAATCTAACGTGGGAAGTGGACATGTCGGAATTTTCAACGTACGAAGGACATAGTGGCCAATTGACCACATGTGCCTCGACTTACCTGTTTCGGGAATATTAAATTGGGCACAGTTCCTGACATTAAGTCACGCAATTGCATTACGCCTGGCGCACAGCGTACAAAATTCAATTTCTGAATTAAAAATTCTGAAATTGGAGAAAAAGGACTGCATGATTTACAAAAGACGCTGATATAATGATTTCAGTAGTGCCTTCTTTCTTACAAATGTATTAAAGATGATTATTTTGGTTTTAGAAAGTATTTTTTAAGACTTTATTTCGGAAGTTTATTAGAATTAAATAAGATAAAAATTTTCCATTTACCACAACCGTGTTTCCTTTAGAGGCATTCAGCGCAATACATATTATTCTTGGTTAAATTTCTGAATTATAGCAATAAATAAGTAAGATATTATATGAGTTTCTTTTAATTAAAAAAATATTTTATCTATAAATTCTTTTATTCCTTAATGCTTTCTCTTTATTGCATTAAGCCTTCAATACCACTTACTTATATAAAAAAAAATTAAAACAAAGTACTGCATAATCATTCGACTACAAAAACCTATAAATACATATAATCATTTTTGCACATTGTCTTTCAGAATGCAAAGAAATGAAATTTTATTTTGATGTGAAAATACCATTTTCTTCAGTTTTTATGGTTTTTCGGAAGGGGATAATTTGTCAACATAATAGGGAATGTTTTCAAAACCCCATGAAGGGAGAATAGTTGGCCTTAAAGTGCCAAAGACATTTCGAACCCTCGATCTGCTGGTCTGAAGAAAAGTTGACCGGTCACAATTAGACCAGAAGGTCTTCCCTTTCTGGGAAGTTATTAAGGCGTTCTTATCTTCTGGCGTAGTTGTTGTAGAGAGTCACCGCAATTCCATAGTAAATATCATTAACAAATAAAGAAGTATGAAATTTCAATTAATAAGTTCAATTTCGATGAAATGTAAAACTTGATAATAAAGCTTCGAAGCTGAGTTTGAAGTTTGATTTTTACACAACATTACAAGTTTCTTTTTGTATTAATCATTGCACACAAAGTTCCTCAACAAACAATTTTCAAAAACATATAAAAAGTAACAAAATTTTTGTTCCTTCCAGGAATTCGCCTGTTGAAAGGAGAAATGTAAAGTATTACGTGAAAGATGGATTACAAAAATTCCTTCTTTAAAAATTAAGAAACTATTCTCGTAGGAAAATATTTTTCTGTGGAAAACCGCCTTTCATGTTTTAATATTTAAATTTCTCAAACTTATGTATATTTAAAAAAAAAAGTAAAATATGCTCACTTTCAAATAATATTCAAATTAAAGTTGCATTTTAGGTAAAGTTTACTTAAACATTAAAATATTATTTAATTCAATCAGATTTTTAAGCAACTTTCATTTTAGTCTCCCTTATTTTTACGTGATTACATTGAATGTAATAATTTAACTGTCTACCTTGCATGCATACGTCAGCTGATCCTTTGAATTGAAAAATGAATGGAGGAAACAGAATATAAGAAAGAATATTTATTCAATTCTAGACTCAAACACATTAAAATACTTACATGAAAAGAAGCTTAATTGAATCAAATTAAAAAAAATTTCAAGTAGTTTCAATAGAATTTTTTTTTACAAAATCTGAATTTTAAAGGTTTTATTTCAAATATGCTTATTTTTATGGTTTGTTTAATAATGAAACATCAATTTTGTTGCAATATATATATTATAAGAAGAAAGCAATTATTATTTTAAATAATATTTAGTTGGAAGATTTTGAATTACGCAATTTTTCTCTCTTTGTTAAATAATTCTGAATCGGGAGAAATTTTAGTAAGCATATTTTCGCTTCTTTCATTAAGTTATTCTTTTGCTACTTTCCCTTTTAGCATTTGACTTCATGTGTTGTTGGCAAACGTGAAATAAGCAGTCAAACTAAAATATGTAATGAATATTCCCTTCATTACTTTCAAAATATAGAACAGAAAGATATTTACTTTTATAATATTATGAAGAAAATGTTCGAAATCTGTGTAATAACATCACATTCTTTCAGAAATTACTATGGGTAAGACCTTAAGTTATCTTTGCTGAAAATTTAACGCATGAATCGGTAAAGTAATAAATACAACGTTTTAACATACAAGATACAAACAAAAAAGAATGATTGTAAAAGTGTTTTTTTAAAAGAAATTAGAGTTTTTTTTCGCATAATACATCTTTCAAAGACGCAAACAAATACAATATAATTCCTATTCCATATGAACATAATACACCAATTCAATAATATTGCATCTAATCATTGTAAAACAAGCTAGAGATTTTGTTCTAGAAAAATAATCAATACTTTTTGCTACAAATGCACAAATATTTTCCACCATATATTTTCCATTTCATTTCCTCTTTATTATACTTCAAGATTTCTTCCTGGTCTTCTGTTCCCAAAATATGTAAAATAAAGCAAAACAGCCCAGGAAAAAAGAAACTGTATACGTCTGAGCATCTATAAAAATTCCTTTGGATATTTCGGGGGAAAAATAATAAAACAGGAAAATACCGAATGCAAACTGTGAAGATCGCTCTGCTTTGTTTTTCATGACTTTTATTCGGAGATCATCACAATGCTCTTCTCTACATTCCACTCTTCTTCCTCTTATTTCTTTTTATTTTCACAAATGGTTGCGTTTCAATTGTCTGAACAGAATTTGATTCCAAGTTGTTTGGGAAAGAATAAAGAAGAAGCGCGAGAGAAGTTTGAGCGATGAAAAAGCGTTTGATGCTCTTGATCTTCAAGTAACGACATTGCTAGTGTTTGTTCTTTTGATCCATCAACATTTGTAGACTTTTTGTTTTTTAAAAAAAGTTCAAAAGTTATTCTCCAGTATATATACTGTACATATCTTTAAATGAAGAATTTTTAAGCATTCAGGAAATAAAAATTTAAATATTTTCATCTGTTAGCTATTTATAAAAGTCATATAAAAAGCAGCGATTTTATTTTTCCAAAAAAAAAAAAAAAAAAAAAAAAAAAGAAATTCACAGAAGCACGTTCACTGTATCAAATGTCAAAAGTGTACGGGACAGGATATTAATTTATTTCTAGTTTTAACATACATGTTTAGTAAGACAAAAAGAATACCTCCCTTATTTTATCTACAGAAAGATCCTCCTTAATATTGCCAAATTTTACACCAATTATATCAAACTTTATATTTTTCATTAATTACATCAATTAGGACTAATTAAACAACGATATTTAAAGGGATTGCTGCTACTCTCTTCTACAACAGAGTTTTAAGTTTAAACGCTTTACTTAACCATCCAAACACGTTGTTTTTTCAGCCTGGTTGATAGGAGCGCATTCTTCGGACCCTCTGGTCCAGGGTTCGAAACAGCAGCTGCACACGAGGTCATAAACTCTCTCCTCAGGGTCGGAAAACCACTGGCCACCGAAAGATAAATAAGAATATATCAGCATTTGTAAAATATTTCAGAATATTAATTGTTTCCATGGCTTGACACCTTAGGAGCATATTTATTTTTTCGTTATAATTGTATTTTGAAACATTGTGGCTTATTTTGATATAAAATTCTATTTGTAATTATTATTTAAAGAGAATGGTTATAACTCTTTAAAATATTACAAAATAATTTATTATCTCCTTAATGTTTCTTGTTGATAGGTATTTTACTCTCTTAAATGATGATTATGATTGTTTTCTGTATGATTATGTTACCGATGGGAGATAATTTTTCAAGTAATGTATAGCAAAATATTAATTTGTTAAAAGGGAAAGGAAACGAAATACACGGAATACATTAATAGTTGCTTGTGAATCGAATTCCGAGAATAATATCATTTTCATAGAATGTATATGAATGCGTTTTTATTGTGATTATCCCAGTGGCTGAGAATTCCTTCCAGCGTAAGTGAAAATTTAGCCATTTCAGCATAATTGTGGTGAGTATTTTTTGCCTTCTCTTCTGCCCTCAGTCTACAGACTGAAGAATTTAATACAAGACGCACGTCATGATATAACCTGTTCCAATATGTTTTCTTCCTTTTTTATTGGTTAGTACATAAAAAAAATAAATGTTCAAATATTCTAGCTGACTCTTTTTGTAAAAGTTTTACTATGCTGCAATTATTATCAATAATATTCCAAAACAATAAGACATTGTTAATATTAATCTTACTTTCCGTTACTTATATCCATAAAGGAATTATTTGTTGTAACTATTTAAAAGTATAAAATTAAAAAAGAAATAAATTATAGTAGGAAAACGAGATTAAACTTATATGCATAGACTTGCTCATGAAGATTCTTAATACCTAAAGTATGCTGCAGTTTCTCTAGAATTTTTATATCTACAATTAATTAAATTCGATTAAATGGATTAATTATACTAAATGCCATTACATTTAATATATAATTAATATGTTACATATGTCCATTATCATAAGCAATAAAGTGAAAAAAAATTGATTTAAGCTAATCCATTCCAAAAAAGGAATAGTCTTAATTTTTTTTCTTATTATTTGAAATCGTTATAGTCAACATATTCAAATTAGTGTCTTGGAAAACAATTTAAGACAGATCGTAACACCAAGTTTTAATCATAAATTTCATATTCATTCTCTAGGAAAAATAATGATTGTTTCATGTGTTTACTGTTAAACGCTTTCTCCCTGTCTAAAAACAGCCTTTAAGCACTTATCCTTACTATTTGACAACACAAACTTGCTATGATAGGGGTAATTAAATCATTATGCTCATCGTCATCCAATTGTGTTTAATTAAATAAAATTAATATATTTAGCTTTCATAAACAACTTCACTTATTACTGTGAGTTTTCCAGTGACTGAATTTTAATTAAATGTGCTTTCCATGAGGGTATTACCTGACATTCTTAACGTGGTTGATTGTTTTACTAGACACAGAACAGCTAAAAGTGGAAAATAGAGATTTAAAAAGGAAACATCGGAAATTTTTCTTAAGAAATTCTTAATGGATAGTTAATTCAAAAAAATCACTTTCAGTTCATTCTATATTCTCTTCATTTTCAAAATATTTTTTTTGTTTAGTATATTTTCGGGACATTAATCATAAATATTTAATTATAATTAAAATTAATAGAGTGTTGAAAATTTTCAAGCAGACGATTCATCAAATTATTATACAAAAATTTAAAAAAAAAAAAAAAAAACGTCACGATTATTTTATGCCCCTTGTGAAAAGTCCTTCATATAAAACGTAGAAAAAATTGAGTCTCTATATATTTGCAACAAATGCTCAAAATGTTCGCGATTTCTGAACGCGTTTCCGCATATTTTGAGGAAACCTCAATGATGATGATGGTAGAGAATTATTGTATCCTTGGAGTAATATGGAAATTTTTAGATCGTCTATTGTGTTGGAGATTATATTCCTAAACTTTATTCTTTAAACGTCCCCACAGGAAAAGTCAGTAAATGCTCAGATCAGAGGAACGAGGATCCAGGTTTAAAGAAAGCTATAAAATATGATATACGAGTAACGAAACTGTGGAATGTTTCAAGGGTTTCAGGAGACAGACTCATTTCTCTTATGTGATTTTTTTAAATTTAGGTTTATTTAAAGAGTAAAATACCTGAAAATACTTCTCAAATGATAGAGTAAAAATTCTCATATTACTCAGAGGATATAAGAATTAACTTCCAGCATCTTGAAAACATGATTGAAAATGTGTGCAAGCGATTTTAGCTTTGCTTTCAAGGAAGAGCATTATTAAACATTTATTGTAAATTTAGGTTCTGAATTTTTTTCTACTTTATATTAGACGTACTTTCCTCTATTATATAACCTAGAAATAATTGTTTCAAAGTTGATTTTCTTGAATAATAATCTTACGATTTGTTTGATTAACAAAGCTTTTAAGACTCTCGGTACTTGAAGGAATGTATTAGTAAGGCTCTTGTTAAAAATAACTCAGACCTCCCAAAATTACGTGTCAAATATTGTTTATTAAATATTACTATGTACAATTTGTTAGAATATTTATGAAAAAAAATCTCGAAAACGTAGGAGGAAAACAAATACCTCCAGATATCCTTCTGGCATGACATTAATGAAGAGTGATAAGGCCTCCTGCCCTTGATTAAAAAAACAGAATTACTGTCATAACCTATTGTTAAGAATGTGCGATACTTCCTTGCAATATTACTCTTGAAAACAGAAAACAGGGTTTACGACGATTTCGTCGGACACCGAGAAACGCTTAAGACCCTCCAAACTTGACGACGGATTACGCGACCATTTCGGTGACAAAACGAAGATTCTAGAAAAGGATAGAATCTTCGAGGCATCTCGATCAGGGCGAAAATTAAGAGCATTTACTGAATCATACCTAGAACAACTGCCTGGAACAACTATAAATACACAGAGGAGTGAAGTCTTAGCAAATCGTTTGGCAATTGTCCGAGTGAAGCGGTTGGAATTGGCTTTGTGAGAAGAGACCGATATTTGCTGAGACTTCCTAATAGCTGCCGGTGTCCGTGCAAAGGGCTGCATTGGAAATTTGTCCGTAGTGCGTAGTTGTAAATAACTATAAGTACTGTGAGTTAATGCTATTAAAAGTACTCTGACCGTTATTATAAGTGCTGCTTTATATCTGTGTTGCGTATCTGTGCAAGTGCTCTTTTTTTCTTGTTGTGTCGCTAATCTGTAGAAATCCTGTGTTTCCTGAATGTGGTGTTATCATGTCCAAATCTTGCTAACTGTGTTTCGTACCGTCCTGAATAGTTTTGTGAAAAAAACCGTCATTTTCGATTATTCTCCTTTTTGGAATTATTTCACTCTCACACTCATAAGAGACAGGAATGTAAGATTCATTTATTTTTTCACCAGTCTCGATGGAGTCTCTCCTTCGTATGACATGTTTTAACAAATAAGGGGGAAATACGAGCTGTAGATGGAATTTAGTTGTGGTAAAACCCCACGTATATCTTATTTACTAGATCAGAAAGCTTATTTTAGTATATAAAAATAGTAAATATGTTAAAAAAAATTAATGTTTTTCAATATTAAGCCACATTGTATGAGTGCAAGTTTTTGAAACATAATTTGTGAGAAGTTCAAAAACTTATTACATAAATTAAAACATTTTACATAAACTGAAACCATTCCAAACATGTATTAAAATTTTTTGGAATAGTTAGAACATGACCTCTTAGAATTAAATTTCTCCAAATTAATGAAAACTCGATAAAATTCTGCATTAAATTACTTGGGCAGTTCGACTACGGGTCATTTACGACAGATTTTGATCATTATATTTAGCTTATAATAGTTTAAAATTTTACTATATCGAAATGAGCTAGATGAAATGTGAAACAGAACGAATAGAACAAAAAATGTTTTAAAAAAATGCTTTCTGAATTTCCAAAACATATCGTTTTTAGAAAACTCCTTCGGTGATACCCTGGTTATAATATTCTTATTTATTTGTGCCATTCTTAATTATTTTAATTCAGTCAAGAAAGAATCAGCCACAAATAATTAGACACAAAATCTTAACATAATTTATTCTTCGTCTAATAATAACCAATTAGAATATACTTATAATCACGCATGTGGGACATTTGGCTACACACGACCAAACCTAAAGATTAAAATAAAATTTTAATTATCTAACACTTCCTAACAGGAGGTGAGTAAGTATTCAATTTGTAAACAAGATTCTGCTACACGCTCGTTCGAAGACGATTGTACTCCACACTAACATCCAATATAATCATTTTCTTCTGATCAGTGTAAAAACACATCTTCCTTCAACTTTTTAAACTTTCAATCTCTCACTCACTGTTAAATTTCTCCATATAAAACTCTTCACAGTTTTTAACTGTTATCACATCAATCTTTTTCATTACATTATTCTAGTCTAATTTACTTAAGTCCAGGTTCATTTACTAGAAGAGGTTCTCAGATCATATAACATCATAAGATAGTTCCGGAGTGGTTAGTTGGCTGGAAATATGCGTGAAAACTCTGTTGTATTTTGATAAATTTCTATTAGACTTAGAAGTATGACTGTTGCGCGTAATTTGGTAAATTGCTGAGTAGATAAATACATTAATTACACATACGAGTATAACAATAATATACTCGTATATACAATTAATGTATATTAATTCCTCTAAAAATCAGTTGTCTTCTTGTAGTGGTGCCGTCACCAATGGTGACAAGATAATCAATTTAGTTGATGGAGTTATATATCTATCCTATGAAGTACCAAATACTATTATTATAATGGTGTTTGTGTAATGCTATGAATTTTAATTAGTATAATATTATAAATATAATGTAGTTGGGCAACTTTACTGGCCAGTTTCTCATTTAAAAGGCCGCGGTAGCCAAGTGGGCATGGTCGCGAATTCGCAGTTTTCGTAGAGTCGTGGGTTCAAGCCTTGATACCCCTAAAGACCCGCCGTAAAATCGGAGCTGATGCATATTAAATCTATCGAGATTCAAAGACCACCATTTGGCCTGGTATGAAAGTTAGTACGGGGAGGTGCAAGCTCAGGTGTCGTCCTCTTCACTTGACTGCGGTACAAAATTACGAGGTTCATCGCCATTAGCTCTCGTATTATTTCTATAGTGTGACGTTAATAGAACCAAACCAAATTCTCCTTTAGAAGAATATTTATCTCAAAAGTCTATTTTGAAAGTTTTGACTTTTTCATTCGGTGTATTTATGTTTTCTATAGAAAATGAATTTTTAAATTTATTTAAATACTGATATTTCTCTAGCTTTTCTTAAATAAGTTAATATATATTTCACATAGTTTCTAGGAAGTATTAAAGGCACTTCGAATTGATATTCTTATTATATCAGCTTAATAAAGGTGAAAATATTGAGAAGATATAACTTAAGACGATTTTAGACATTGAAATTGGGATTATTGGACGTGAAATTAGCTCATAACCTGTACATAAGAGAGAATCTGACTTCCTAAAGACTATATCTGACACATTAAGAACAAGAAAGTAGTCCTATTTATGTAATTAAATTACTCTACTGACTCTCTGTGTCAGCAGTAAAAGAAATAAACGTGAGCTTAAAATAAGCAGAATAAAAAGTAGCATTATTTATTAATTTAAAAGAAAAAAGTAAAATTTTCAGGTGTTGTTATTAAATAATTCGGGAAACTAAATGTAATGTCCACGTTTAAATCGTCCTATTCTAAAATAAATATGTGTAATATTCAAAAGGAGTTTGTTTAAATGCTTGTTTAAGAAGAAGTACGATTTAAAATATCAATATCTCATGAATATAGTGTTCAAAAAAAGCCTTTTATATACTAAGGTTGGCTTCTAAGGGTTTTTTTTTTTGCAAAGGTTTTTTTTTTTAACATCGCACTGGAAGCAGCACAAGAGCTCTTAGTGACGGACCAATAGCGACTTCGTCACTCCATTCATCGTGGATGGAGTGACGAGGAGGACACATGAACTTCCTCTAATTCCACATTACGCCAATGAGCTGCCTTAGAACTCTGACAGATGTAACGTGCATCAGCCCAGACTACACGGCTGGTCTCTTCAGTGACATCAAGGCTGGAGTCCACGATTCGAAGAAAATCGCCAGTCGCGAGCCCGGGACTGTAATCACTAGGTTACCACGGCTCTTTTTTCTCGCAGTAAATGCCTTCTGTATTTTGTTTCTGATATTATAATACTATACTAATATTTCATTTACATATTATAAAGAAAAAAAGATAACATTAATAAAATATTTCAAAGTTTTGAATACGCTTTATAAAAGGACAGACTGTTAAAGCTTTACGAAATTACTTTCATACCAGAGTAGTTTATCTACCAAAAAATATGTTTTCAGTTTGAATTCTATTTTGTAACATTAAACAAACAAACAAAAAAAAAACCTAAAGAGACTAAATGATCAAAATATGAAGGGAAAAATCATTTATTTTAATTGTATAATTTTTTCAAAATCTATGCCTAATAGTTCATATCTTTAGATATATCACGATTACTTAGAATATTATTTAGGGTTTCTTTAACACTGTGCTAAATTATTTTGTTGTCAATCAAAACTCTAAACAGGTTTTTCTATCATTTTTATTTTTCTTGACAGTTTTCTATTTAAAATACCATATCTTTTTTACAATCAATATAATGTTTTGAATCTCTTATGGTTTGCTTTGCAAAATGTATTCAATAAATTATGTACATGAAATAAAGATTTAGATAAATAGCTATTTATTTAAATTCACAAAACTACATATGTTATAGCTGGTTTTTGTACTGTGTTTCTTAGTGGCTTATAGAAAAAAAAAACTGTAATAATCTAAACACCATTTGTACAATCAAATATTTATGCACACAGAATTATGATAAACTCTTCCAAGAAACTAAGGAAAATATTGTTTAAACAACAACTCACAAATTTGAACGTTTTTTCTGCATGTTAAAGTACGACTTCCTATAAATATTTAATTAACCAAGTTATAATTGTGAGAGAGGCACAAATCCTAAATTAGATTCAATTCATTCTAATAAAATTTACAAAACTGAAATATCTCTATTTAAATTTCAGTTTTCGTGATTTGCACAGGTGCCATTTTATTGCTATTTTTATGTATTTTTTGAACTGAAATATTAAAACAATTATTAATTTATGCAAATTTTACATTGTATTTTAAGTTTTTAGCCATATCTTATAGTATAATGCATATAAAAAGTTAGTTTTTCAATTATTAAAAAAATTCCTCTTCGAAGGTAGGCGGATACCTTAAAATCTTCCGAAAATTCAATCGAAATTTCAGTTCA
The DNA here is from genome assembly GCA_019974015.1 of Nephila pilipes. Lineage (NCBI taxonomy): Eukaryota > Metazoa > Arthropoda > Arachnida > Araneae > Nephilidae > Nephila > Nephila pilipes. The sequence continues at coordinate 772,329 of BMAW01129442.1, read as the reverse complement.
GTTAACTATACTAGGGTGCAAAAATGAACAAAAAAGGGTTATTTAATAATCTGTAACGCGGCGAAACACTGATTATTTAATTCCCCTTTGTCAATACTTCTATTACCACCTTCAACTAATTGCCTATTTTACGTTAATAGTTTACTATGCATATAAAGTATTAACATGCATATAATCAACAAAAGTGTTTCGCTAAGTGTCGTCGTTAGATTCATAAGCGAGATGATTTGGGCAATTAATTTCTGCATAGAAATTAGACTGGATTGGATATTTATAGTCTGACTGGGAGGTTTTGTTGTCACATGACCACGGAGAGCCTTTTTTTTTGCTGGTCCTGCCCTTTTCTTTTATGAAGATTGAGCTGAGAACTCTTCTTGACATAAAGTCACGCAATACATCCTGCCTGAAACGTTTCGTTCATTTTTTTTGTTCGAAAACTCTTAGGTATAACAAAATAAATATGTATGATTTAAATAATATACGTCATTACGATATTTTCAGTAATTAGTTTTTTACATCTGCAATGATTAAAAAGGTATTCAAATATAGGATTTGCCCATACAAATTAGTTATTTGAGGGAAAATTTATATGTGGAATTTCCATTGTAGGTAACAAGAAAATGCTGCTTAGAAAAAAGTAAATTGGAATTGTTGTGACTTTCGTATTGATTTTATATTACAATATGGGTAATTTTTATTGCATATTTTGTCTCTTCGATATTTCAGAGTTGTATGGAATTTTATGTAAGCATTTTTTTTTTACTTACACATATTATTCTTTTTCGATAAAAATATTGCTTTAATAAATAATATTTCACTCATGCTATTATAAATGCTCTCGAAATTTTAATGCATGAGCTTAAGATATTAATAGTTTTAGCATTACAACAAAAATATCTAAAACATCTTCATTGTGAAAGAACTTTTTATTTAATTTTGGAATATAATTTATCATTTTTTACGCGTTTATTTTTGATGACGTAATTTATTATTCTTAAATTTATCAGCAAATAATCGTAAGAGTTGGGTGAAAGCTTTTATATATAATATTCTATTTTATGGTTATCAAAACAAATGAAGCTGATTTATGTTATAATCATTTTCAATCAAAATTTACATTATTTTGCCTTTTTATTTCTCTCTCGCTTTGAAATGTGTTTATAGTTATGTCCGTCTTTTATAATAGTATCAAAATTGTTCACAGACGTTTGATTCAGAACGAAATTACCAATGACTTAATTTCGAATTATTATGGAATGGATGAGCAAATTCATTTGCAAGAGACTTGTGTATTCTCCTCTGAAACAAAGTAAGTATACTAATATATTATTGTAAGAATTATCGTAATGTAGTTGATATTACTGAAAATACTTTTAGAAGATAATTAGTAGTATATAATATAAAATACGAGGAAAATTACTGAAAAGAAAGCGCTGCGTTTTTAACTTAATCCGATATTTCTTCGTCACGCTTGAAAAAAAATATTAAATATTTATAACCGACAAGTTTTCTTAAAAAAATCGTTTGACATTCGGTAGACTGGAGCCTTAACTAATAAACGTATGAAAAATTATCCACATATAGATTATTTAATAATTACATTAAAAATGAAGATGGAAAATATAGGTAACTCTTCAAATTTAATCTTTGCATCCTTACAAAATTATTCCTTGTTATTTACCTTTGAAAAATTTTATTTTTCGCTGCTTATCAGGTACTATAAAAATCTGAAATTTAAATTGCATTTTTATTCAAATAATCAATTCATTTAAATAATACTTCTTAATGAATTTCGTAATTTCTCTTTGGTAATTCACTGTATTTTTATTTCAATAACTTGCCTCGATAAAAAAGGGTGGGTGTGAACATTTTTTAACTAATAATTTACTTGATACATTAAGTAAAAATGATTGGGATAGGATCCATCAATAACAATAATTTTGACACAAACTCGTGATAAAGAAATTAAATTTTCTTTCAATTGCTAGAGTAATTTCTATTTTGAAATTTTTATAAAAAAATCATCTCTTTCCACACATTTTCTCAGGAGTAAAAAAAGAATGCGAAATTTTCCGTTACATTAATTTATATAAATTTGAATTAATGTACTCAAATCGGGAGGTGTTTTTTTATTTTTATTTTTCTCTTTTTTTTATATTGAGAAAACTCCACATGAAACCAACTCATCATACTCAGTATATATCATTCAGTATCATACTCATCATATTCAGTATATTAATTTATATATATAAGAAAATCATACTAAAAGAAAGTATGTGAAGGGAGGAAAAAAAATTCCCTGAAAGGAAATTGTTTCTCTCTAGCAGAAAAAGAAACAGAATAATATTAACAGGAAATTGTAGGAAACGTACATTGGAAAAGCAGCGAAAAAAATAATTTAACGAAGATGAATTAGTATTATTTCTCATGTTTTCTTCCATTATGTTTCTTGAAGACAACATTACGATCACTTTTGACAGCGCTGCATTCACATGTGATCCTAAGATTTCCTAAGGCTTCTCAAGCAG
>BMAW01129442.1:735075-752314 GCA_019974015.1 Nephila pilipes | reverse complement strand
CTACCAATCAAGCCGAAAAGATATCTCTTCGGGCTGGTTGAGTAAGGGCTTTTTTTAACGTTGAAGAGCGTCGCTGCATATATGCATACACACATAATTTGTGCCTTACTCTTAGGTTATCACGAAAGATCTACAAACTAGCAATGGTTTTGTCATAAAGTCTTCCAAGGCATAACTGCACAAAAGTAGCCTTGTATGATCTTTGGACACCTGGAAACCGGTTGCAATTTTTTTTTTTTTTTTCGTCTACTAGGTTAGCTTGGCTTTTTTTCCCCAAAAACGTCGTCACGGACTAGCGGCCAGCGGTTTTCGCCGAATCGGTGGTTCGAACTTTGTTCCACTAAAGACAGGCTTGACGAGTATGGGCATGTTGCACGTTAAATCTGTTTAGGCCTAAAGTCCTGTCATAGGAGTGGTGTGGAATTTAGAAGAGGGGCACGTCACTTGACCGAGGTTCAAAATGACGAGGTCCGTCGCCAAAAGCCTTCATGTTGATTCTAGTGCGACGTTAATAAAACGAAACCCAAAACCTCCATAGCTCAGTTTGTCGGCATACAAAACTAATACACTAGCTCTTCTATCATGTTTTGAATTTTTTCTGCATACGACCTGGTTACTTCATGATCATTTAATGCACACTCTCTTTGAATTCTTATGCTATGAATTGTGAAATTCTTTTTGAGTTATTTTAACCAACTTTTACTTACCGCAATATATATGTTAGTAGAGGATTCCCTATGTTCTTTAAGGTGTTTGTAAATTTTAACTGGTTTTGATTTAGTTATATTATCATCCAGTGAATTCCTTTTTGGCTGCTATCATATCAATCTAAAGGCTAAATGCTTCATCCATTTTCAAAACTTCTGAAGCCACAGGAACCTTCACAGAGGTTTGTGTAAATTATCTGTAGTTATGTTTTAAAACCACCAATAATTTTGAATGTTCAAATTAAATGAATTGTTTTTCCTCTTCAAACGAGGCATGGTAAGCTTATAAAGTGTTATTTACCGTTACTCAAAGATCTTTATATATAAAGATAAATAAAATTGAAAGAAAAAATCTTTAAAAGGACTTATTTTTATAATCGAAACTAAGCAATGTTTGAAAATAATTTAATAAAAATTAATTAAAATATAAACAAACATTGAGAATGATTACTCTCTTCACATCATTGCGAAACAACTGGGCACTGTTAAAATTAATTAAATAGGCTAGAAACCAAAGTTTCGCGTCTATTGGAGAAGAATGACATTAGGATGTGAATACTAATGGACATAAAAGTTATTATAACTTCGGATATTTTTAAAGTATAACTGTGAAAGATTGTGGGATAATAAGAAAATGTATAATACATAATTTTTGCTAAAACTGATATTTTTTTTTTTTTTTTCATTTTTGATAGAGTTTCGGTAAATCATTCGTACTATGTCTCCTTACATTTTAACGGGACTCAAGGATTTCGCCAGCCGTTGTGTGGAGATTTGATAAGTGAACGCCTTTCTTTTCATTTGAAAAAGCTCAAAATCTCGAGACTTATCACCTACATCTGGAAATGGTATCCACACGTTAACTCAAAAGAAATATATTTACTTTTAGAGGTAATAAAAACATATAAGCAAATCAAGTTTGGTTTTCAGTTATGAGCTCATTTTTTTTAATATGTTACAAGAGGAAATGAGTAAAAAGAAAGTTAAGGATAAAAATTACCGTTACTCATTTTTCACCTATATGCTTTAATATAAAATCAGCTAGGGCCACGATTATCTTCTTTGGTTAAAAAGGCAAGTAAAGTAGAAGTTAATATTTTTTTTCGAAATTCTCTTCGCATTTATTTTTGAAAATCAAATGCGAATGAGCGAAATATTTTTTTTCCTTCTGCTTGTGAGAAAATACATATCGTGAGAAAGAAAAAAAATCTTGGGAAAAAGAAAAAAAAATGCATCCGAAAATCACAAAAAAAGGATACTTTAATAAAGAATAATTCTTTTTGCTGTTGATGCTTCTCTGTTATGATGTTTTAGTTGTTGAGGTTATGATGATGATTCTGGTGTTATACAGAAACTTATAGATGTCATATGCTACCGGGATTTGCAGTAGTTTATGAGCGAGAAAAAACAATCTTCCTTGACTTAAGATTGTTGTTTCTTGCCCTTAAAAAATGACAAGAGAAAAAGATTTATTACGGTGATAGTAATCTACTCCAATGAAATTGTTGCAGAATTAAGTCATTTACAACAATTAACATCGAAAGAGAATAATTGTTCATTCGATTCTGGTGTGGTGATTACTATTTAAAATGAAATTTTCTCGAATTCTTAAATATAGTCAATTATTAGAATTTTCTTTTTAAAATTATAAAAATTGTATTTTAGATTTTATTTCAATAACATACGAGTATTCATTCGTATTTTAACTAATGTATTTTCTGAATTTTGAGAGAAGTCATGACAGCAAAGAGATGAAGTAAAAAATAAAATTTTTATTTTTATATAACCAAATAATTTTGAAGGCTTTCCGCTTAGAAGATAAAACAGAAGTTAACTTCAATTAAAGTAATGCAAAATAATTTTAAAAAATATATGAAAATTTTGACAGTAGTAACTGAATATATGTGGAATAGATACCTGACAAGATTTTGTTTTGTTTGTTTTTATGAGGGAACTATGATGAACTTATCTGCAGGTGCACAAAAGTGCACTGTATACAACTGAACCAGAAAAGATACCCCAATATGAACAGTTATTAAGTGCTTTAAAATGTTTATAACCATGGTGGGTGGTTTATCCTTTTTAAGAAATAATGCATAACAAAACAATCTATCCTCTGTTCTAAGGCCAAAAACTGTTCGTGTACTGATAGAATTCAGTTGTCTTTAGAAAACTTTTTTTTGTATTATCAATAAACAAACTTAGTTAAGTTAATATAAGCAGATAGAAGAAAGAAAATTAAAAGAAAATAATAAAATCATACTTTCATAAAAAAAAGAAGTAACTTTAAAAAAAGCTAATCTTAAGAATCAGTAATGATTAAAATGCAGTGATTATTGGATTTTTTTTTATTTTCAGGGTGAAATACATTGCGCTGATTTTCATTTTCTTGGCAAAATATAAATCTATACTAACACTATGATTAGGGTAATGTTTATTAAAAGGTCTTACTCATTAAAATATATATGCTTAAAGTACAAATAATATTACTAAGAAACTTAAAGGTATAATTATAAACCATTGGAAGCATTGAAAGCAAACATACACACGGTTTATTAGATAAAGTAACTATGACGACAGAAATACGATAGTTATTTAATCAATGGAATAAGTATTGTTCACCAAATTCAGTGAAAAATATAAAAATATTGATGTGCTTTAATTATTTACTATAGGAATTAATTTTTGGAAGAAATTACTTACTTTATATTGTTTATTTTATAATCATCTCTTTCATCCAAGAATTTTAGTATGTTTTCTTATACTTTTTAACTATGTATAGGACATGCACAAAGTGTATTCAAGAAGTAAATAAAATTTATTTTTTAAAAAAAAATACATGCATTCATATACAACATTTATTCTTATTCTAATCCTCATCAAATTAGTCCTATTGGATGGCTGCAAACTTCTCCCAACGACTCTGCTGCTGTGGGAAACATCACTGAAACGCCTTTTTTTAACTGATCAATGACTTTCTATACGATACCTGGTCTCTTTCTGAAGTTGATCTCGTTCAGGGACAGTTTCAGCTTGGAGAAAAAGTAGAAGTTACATGGAGCCATGTCGGGAAAATAAGTAGTCAGGATAACGATGCATAAGCCCCAGGAAACCATGAGGCAGCTTCCTACGTCATTTTAACTGCGGAGCTGTAAGGAGATTTGAAGAAAAGAAACAAACGATATTTTCTCCACTCACTTACGTTTTAAATTTGTAAATGTTAAGTTTGAAATAAATGAATAGTTCTTTGCCTCTCAAAAAAAAAATAAATATTAATATCGTTTGCTTAAATTATTATGGAAGAGATTTGCTCCTTTGCGATTGGTAACAAAAACATTATTATTACGTGTTGTTCTATAAATTATAGTATCGGACTAATGTTGTAATGATTGAAGATGTTTCTGTAGGCATTAAAATAAGTATTATTTAAAATCTCCAATATTTGAAGTTTTCTTTAAAATCTCCAATATTTGAAGTGTAGTCCGTTTTCGGTTTTGCTAGTTAATTTAATGGCTTAAGTAAAATGTTAATGGAACAGCTCTCCGAAACGACAGAAAAGTTGCTTGCATTCCGCACACCTTCTGCAAAGGAAATTATGGGGAATTGACGGTTTTATCAACACACCCCTTCCCCCATAACCATGCATGAAATATGAATAATGAGCCTCCTAAAATCCTTCCAAAGTTTCAATATCCTCTATCAAAACAGAATAAACAAATCCAGTGATAATACACGTCTCTTTTTCAAGTTCTTTTCATGTGATTCGACGATGATTCACCACCAGAATCCTCCCTTGGTGAATAACGTTTTGATTCGCGTATGTTGAAGATCTCCAAAAACGTAGCCTACGAGAAAGACATTCTCCTCTGAGGTGTGACCATTCTTTGAAGCTCTTGTGTCATCCTTCAACTGTGTGGTGACCATTGTTTCGTTCTCGAAGTCCATCTCAATCAAGTGGATTGATTTCATTTGAAAATCGCCAATATTTGCACAAAACCTAAAGCGGTAGCGTTGATCAAGTTTTTCTGCGACTTTGTCAAAAACAAAACTCTAACGTTGCACTTCATATTTTGTCACTCATTGGTAGATTGTTGATAATAGATTTGTTACTGATTCTGAGTGAGACATTAATAGGTGATCAGTCACATCAATCACAGGTGATGTTCCAATGATTGGCAGCTTATGAAACTCCAAATCACATCTCTAGCTTCATTTGCTTAAAACGAAAAATTGCGTTCAGATATTTTTTAACACACTTCGGATTTGTTTGACTGACCCTCCCCTTTTTATTTGTTACTGCAATTATAATTTCAAGGGAGCTTCCAGGCCTCTTTTTTTTTACTTAATAACGAACGTTAAGATTTGTAAGCTGAATATTGTTCATAAATCTCAGTATTTCCTTTCAACTTTGTTTTCTTCTTTAACATAATCAAAACTAATCTATCTAAGATAATATTTCCCTCTGCTTAAAAAACAGTTTTGCAAAAGTTTAAATTTGTCCTTTTGAAATATCTCTTGTATCTAAATATATATTTTTACCAAACCGAAGAAGTTTGTCATAATTATGTGAATTTAAAAAAGGCAGTTAGTTTTGAATTCAAATGTTTTTATCTCCCTTCGGTTTATTTTTATGGTGTGCTATTTTCCATTTTTTCTAGATTTCTTATTTCAACCTTAGAAATAAACCATAATAAATTAGAGGAAATAAATAAAAAAAAAATATAAATAGAAAAATGTTTCATATATTAAAATATATTTCATATATCTTAACATTATATATTATGTCAATTGCAATACGAATAAGAAATACTAAAATTGATTTATAGATAATAATAATAATAAAATATTTATTTATATTAATATTGTAGCACATCACTTACCGTACATCAACTGGTATGTGACAGTGACTTCAAGATGCTGCACTCTGGAAATCTCTGAATAGGGAACTCGTTAGCTCCTCTAGACTATTTGTGGAATTAGTTGTTCGTTTACATACTGCTACGATAGAAAACATTTATACACTTAGTTTAATTTTTTAAAAAAAGTTACTTTAAACTTTGCTGTACATTGATTGAATATTTACTCGTATGTACTTTACGTTTGAATACGCGCCAATTTGAATTTGTGGTGATGGTCCATCGTTATTCGGCCCTTGTGCCATATCTTAATACACTATTAAACAAAAACTAACAAACTCTAATTGAAGACACACAACACTAAGCAACAGAAATTATTCATTATCACTGCAGAATATCCAAAGTTGCCTCTATCTAGAACTCAAACCTAACTCACAGTCGCTATTAATGATTTAAATAAAAAAATCTCGGTTCTTTTCTATTTCGCCGACTCAAATTTCGTTAAGTAGACTTTATTGGAAACAACACACAGTACACACATTTTCCGTCTGGAGTCGATTGTATCATTTTTGGCGACTTTTCGCTTACTCCGACGAAATGGAAAAGTGCAGAAATCTCTTACCAGTCTATTAGTTATTAATTTCATAATTTACTTGACAGTAACATTGTATATTTATGCTGTCTATGGAATTCACTTCAATCCGCAAAACTTACAGAATCATTTCCAGCTCAGTAACAATTATCTGACTGTCAATCCTTATTCTCTATTTCCCTTCAATTTCGATTAATTGCCTATAATTTATGTGTCATTACATCTAAACACGTCATTTTATTTCTATCTTCATCTAATTTATCCAATAACATTTCATTTTGGTTGGGAAGGAATTGTAATTTATGCAATTCAACTCGATAAAAGTTTCCGTGGTTAGTGAAGAGAAAATCGCGAACAGTTCAACATCACAAACTTAGTGACATAAGTTGCATTGATGTTTGATCGAATGAAATGGAAGAGAAATATAATAAATCAGTCCATAAGAAAAATGATTTGAGTATAATCAATCACCTTCTGAACAAAACAATATAATTTATGCTATCAACAAAAAAGTTAACAACAGTTTAAAATTACGTAAATGAAAAATGATTTTTACATTCTATCAAAATATATATAAAAGAGATTAATATGAGACTCCTTAAAAAATAAACATGGAATTTTATGTTGAAAGAAACACTTAAGTAATGTTAAAATCAATTGCTGAGCAAAAATTGTAAAATTATTCGTGCGATGCTGATAACATTAATTTCTTTAATTTTTTTTTAAGTCTTGATATTTTAGAAAATTTAAAAATATTATGTTGATATAATAATTCCGAGAATAACGATGGAATTATTGCTTTAGTCTCCTGTAACATTTTAATTTTTTTTTCAGTTCTCAAAACACTTTTTTTACATGTCATGTGATTTATTTAATATTTAAATTTAGCTAACATCAAACAGTAATAATTAGCTTCAATGTGTAAGGCTTTCTCTTTCTTTTTTGATTTATATTGTGCAATTTTAAAAAAAAAACAGAAAAACCTTATAATACTGAATGATTTAAAATTCAGCATTTTTCAAAACCAAAATTTAATGTTTTCTCTTCCTACTGAAAAGTAAATGAATTGTTTTACGTTTATTGTAACATTCTGAAACATTCCCAAACTAAAGTTTTCATAATTCGTTAGGAGAAAATGTAACATTCAAAATATAATAAATGATAATTTTTTTTTAGTATTTTAATAAGTTGAGAAGATTCATTCCACAATTAATAATGGTAAGTAATCACTCTGAAAGAGTAATAAATTATACATTACCTATATGAAGCAATCATATTTTCATCACCTCTATTAGTCAATAATTCTCTCTTTCACACCTTACAAAAACTTCATCTCCATAAGCCAATCAGACATAATCTTCGCTAAACAAGAACTTATTTTATTTCTATTAAACCCTTAAGTAAGTCATTCTGTAATTTTTTTTTTCATATATGGAAAGAACACTAACATTTTATAAATCCAACAAAACACTCATTACCTTCAATAACTTTGTGAAATCCTACTCATGACCTTTATCATTTTTATAAAACATTTTTATCGTCATCATATCTATAAAACTACAAGATCCTCAACATTTCCATTAAAAAATAAGGTTATCGTTTTATTTAAAATAAGTATTTCACCCTATTTAGAAAGACGCAGTTTTTCTGCAAAGGTGTTGTTACACATAGTTGCACTTAAATTCACCATTATTATTTTGATTAAATACGCTTCCTATAAGGAACATTCATAAAATAGTTTAAAGAGAACAGAGACTTTTCTAAATTTGGGTTTTATAACATTTTTTTAATCAGAATCAGGGTAAAAGAAAAATATGTTTATGTATCTCAAGGCGCATATTTGTAGGGATTGAAACGATTATTTTTTGCTCCATAAAAAATTCATATTATTAAAATTGACTTTTATTTTCTATTAATTTTGAATTTCCTAAAACTCAAAATTTACTTTTTTTTTTATTTATTTTAATAATATTGGAGCTATGTATGAAATGTTGAAGAATTATTCTGTTCACAAATAACAGTAGTTTTAAATAAAAATAAAATTTATATGAAAATTTGATAAATTAAAATACTAATATTATTTCGTTTGCAAGAAGCTGCATGTAAAGAATTAAAAACATTTATTATTGACGTAAAAGTCATAACCGTTTTATGAAAAATGCAGGTAATATAAACATTGATCGTTTTGTTCATTATGTCACGCTCCTTAACATTTAAGGTATCTGAAAGTTACAAACATCTATTAACATTGAATGATTCAGTTAAATGAAATATATATTTCATTAAAAATTTGAATATGCTAGATTTATACGAAAATATATAACATGTAAGCAAATTGAAAAAAAAAAATATCGAAATACTATGAGACATAAAGTTTAAAATTTACCGTTATTTCATTTTATTTATTATATTTCTTTTTCATAATTTAATGTCCTGACAAGATTCATTTCGGGAAGCAATAGTTAGTCACGTGATTCAAAATAAACCAGTTCATTAGAATTATTAATCGTTTTCTAATGAATCATTTTGTTTCAAATGTTTATGCTTTGACTAATCTAGGGCGTGCGGTTAATATATTTGCAAACTTAAAACTTCTACAGCATTTTAAGAAAAAATATTTACTAAATGATATTCAAGACATTTGTTTCATGTTTAAATATATTTCATTTCCACAACTATTTATTAATATAAAATTCTTTACCTTAAGAAAATGAAAAATGAAATTGAAAGATTTATTTAATTGAAATATTAAGTAAACATATATCTATTTTAAGTTGGTATACGAGAGGTAAAATAATTTAGCACCTCGCAGACAAATTTCGAGGTCCGTTGCCAATTGAATTTCTGTTGCTTTTAAGTTTGATGGCAATAAACAATCAATCAAAGTATTTCTCTGAACTACACAAAAAATAGAACAGTTTTCCCGAAAAACATCAAACATTCATTAATTACATTCCGCAATCCTGTTGTGTCAAGCCAAAGGAAATTATTGTTTTTTTCTTTTTTACTAAATTAAGAGTATTTGAAGAACCTGATTCGAAAAGGGCAATGGACAATATTGTGCGACAAGACTTTACTATTTTCAACATATTTAACTATAACGAAAGAAACATTTACCTATTTAGACTGGGAAGTGTAGTGAAAAAAATATTACTTACACTAAATAAAAAAAAACTATACAAATAAGTTTAAATAAATACCAAAATAAAAGAATTAATTTAGTTAATAGGATTTTCTACACATTTATTTGTATTTTTACTATCCTTAAGTGCAATTAAACGTATGCACGGATTAACTCTTATTACATAACAGGCATCTGACGGACTCACCAGACCGATTAATTCTGGTTTAATCCAAAGAAACAACCTAAAAGAACTTAAATGTACTTACGAATGTCTTTTTGCAAGACTTCCCTTGTATTGCAAACCAGTTGCATGTCTTATATTCATGTTTCATTGTGAATTGTTTCCTAAGTTGATGTTATCAACCAAATGATTTTATTGAAGGAAAACATTAACTTCACAAATGAGATCATTTGCCCCAATTAACCATCATTTGGGAAGTAGATGAATCGGAATTTTCGTAGTTACTACATGGACCATTGGTCTCATGTTTTTTCATTTTCTATTGCAGTTCAAGTGAAAAGAAGGAAAATTCTTTTCATGACGTCAAGCGATGTAATGCCATTCATAATTAGGATGATTATTCATTTTCAAGCTAATAATTGTATGGTTTCAGACAGGAAAATAAAAATGGATTTGTAATAATTGCACATGATCAGATGTTTATAAAATACAAGAAGATATAAGTAAAATGATATATATATATAACACATCGGCCGATAAGTTCCCGGTCTAAAGAAGAAAATATATCTTTTTCAGTCAAATTTAATTTTACTCATCAGCATAGTCACTCTCAAGAATAATACAATTATTACAGCGCTTCTCTAGCATTTCGATACATTTCTTAAAGAACGATTTATGTTTGGCTTCAAAATAGACGCTTGTTTCGGCAATCACCTCCTCATTCGAGCCAAATCTGTATTTGGCGAGCATTTTTTTAGGTCAGCGAACAGATAATAGTCGCTGTGAACCAAATCTAGAGAATAGGTTTGGTGCGGAAGAAATTCGAAGTGTAATTCATTCAATTTTTCCATCGTAGCCAAAGACTTGTGACGCGGTGCATTGTCTTGGTGAAAGAGCACTTTTCTTTACATATGGAACCATTTCTTCAAAATTTCCTCTTTCAAACGATCGAGTTGGGCCATGAAAAGATCGTTTCTGACTGTCCTGCTTATATAAAGGTTATCGATAAACAAAATCGTATACATCCCGAAATACGAATGTCATAAATTTTCCAGCTATGGCATCCGTATTTTGGGATACATACGGTATGATTTCTAAATCTTTCCCAGCACTCTGTTTTCCAGCACTCAGCTTTTGGTTGCTTAGGGGGAGATTCAACGGCTGCTGTCCACTCAGCTGACAGCCGATTCGACTCTGACGTATAATAATGGACCCAACTTTCGTCCATCATCACGTATCGACACAAAAAGTCCTTTTTTTCCCGAACCAGTTTCAAACAACTCTCGGAATCATCGACTCTTTGTTTCTGGTCTACTGTTAGCACACGCGGCACCCACTTCGAAAATAGCTTTCTCAAAGATACATTTTCATGCAAAATAAAGTCTATACGCTCCTTTGATATATTTATATTATCAACTATCTCCTGCAACTTCACTTTATGGTTTGTCAAAATGATTTTGGGAACTTTTTTGATGTTTTCCGGTATAACCACATCTTTTGGGTGACCAGAGCGTGGCGCATCATCGATGTTCGCACGACCACGTTTAAATATAGCAAACCAGTCAATAACGGTTGATTTTACAACGTTTTTCTAAATTACACTTGGTATGTGTGTCATCAAATTTTCGATCGTTAATTTAACCAACTTCCCATCAAGCTAGAGCTTTGAAATTTTGGGAATCGTTCGTACTCACCTAACAATGCAATATTTAGACGTTTGCGATAAGTTTTAACTCATATTTTTTAAATAATGCAGTTTAACCCAATCACTTGGCGCAATTTGAATAATTGCCAAACTTGGCGATTTTTTTTTTTTTTTTTTTTTTTTTTTTTTTGCTGAATGTTAAGTCCGTTTCGTGGACCAATTTAGCAACATTTGGCAAAATACCACCAAATAATTCCTGTCTCCAAGAGTGGTTTGACTAAACTGTATTCCAACCATTTAATTTACCGGATTAATTAATTTTAGTTAGTTTTAACGTTGTTATGTATTTCACTTGGTGTGTGTCTGTATGTATGTGTATCAGTGTGTCATCAAATTGTCTATTGTTAATTTAACCAACTTCCCATCAAGCTAGAGCTCTCAAGCTAGAGCTCTGAAATTTTGGGAACCGTTCTTATTTGCCTAACAATGCTATATTTAGATATTTGCAACCAGTTTTAACTAATATTTTAATAATTTTTTAATAAACTTTGCCACCATATAAAAACGTTGGTTTTTATTTCGAGTTATTCCTGGTGAAGAGTCCGGATAACACTTATTAAGAAATGCTTTCGTTTCAAAGGTGTATTTTCCCATCAAAAAGTATTATTTTATCAACACACGAAATTCTTTTTTTCCCGTTGTTTTGAAAATAAAAAAAAAATAATTTCACTAAGACCTCTCTGATTTTTAAACCAAACCTCACATCATCATAAACTTTTTACAGCAACCTTTTGAAGGTTAGTACGTACTGAAAAAGTACAAATACTAATTCTGTGTTTGGAGCCCATTTGTGATTTAGCCTGGGAACATATCAGCCGATGAGTTTTTTAAATATATATATATATATATAACACACACACACACACACACACACATATATATATATATATATATATATATATATATATAAGGGAGTGAAGTCATGAGAGACTTTAATATGGAGGATGCCATTCCCCATGGTAAGGGCAAGTGCTACTGCATGACATTTCACCTTTCTTTTTCTCAATCGGGAATCAGTGACCAAGAAACTTAATTGCAGGTGTTGAGATGATTAGCAGGTATGAAAACGAATTTCCTATCCTCCTTTCTAAACTACAAAAGTGTTTATAGGACTATAGAAAATTGTCTATTGTAATGATATGACGCCTCTCATCTGGCGATGGCTGTGTGGTGTTTAGGTGGGGAAAGTGCATCTATTCCTTATACGATAAGGCAAGAAGACAGCGTTTGGAATCAGGAAGAAGAAGAGCGGATGAGAGTATATGTATCTTGTGTTTTGTGAATTTTAATATGTATATATTTATACATATTGTATCGTACTCCATGACGAATAGTTTAAAATGAATTATGTAGTTGCGCCCTGTAGTGCTTTTATTTACCAAAGGAAACATTATCTTACTAATTATTTTGCAAAACTTTGATGTTAAAGGCGAATCAAATGAACCTTACATTGCAACGATTTGAAGGGCTTGAGGTGTATGGAGGATTTTGGTTGATAAGCAACATATAAACAGATTTAATGCATAAAACAAGATTAGCCTTCTAACAATTGTTTAATCAATATTTAATTACATTTTTGGAAGACAATATTTTTAAATACAGTGAGGTTATAATTAAAGTGACCGAATTTAAAATCATGTAAATTTTGAAGACCCTCAACCCCTATAAGATTTTGATGAAATTTGGTATATTATTTCTTCAAGAACATTGTTCGAATTTTGACCAGCAGATGGTCGAAAATTCCTTGTGCAAATTAGTCAAACATTTAAAGAGACTTGCAGTCAGAGCCAGAAAATCATTCTGCATGCCTGTGTCATCGTTAATCCTGCCCTTACATAGGAAAGATCGAGCTTTACAGGTAAAATTGCTTATCAGAACGGCAGCAATTGCTTAGCTGTACATTGTAAACCTCGCCGTTTAAATGATTGCGAAAAGGACCCATGTCTAAGAGTAATTTGAAAAAGATGATTATGAAATTTGAAGAGCCTGGAGACTTGGGTGTACTACCAGTAAAAGGGTGGAAACCGGTTATGAATGAAAGTGTTGAAGAAGTCGCTACTGCTGTGGTTGAAAAAGCCTCTTGTTCCAGCTATTTTTCAGCTTGATCCGTGTCACTAGAGTTGACGATTCTGTGATAGATAATATGAAAAATTCTATGATCCATTATGTCATCCTTATAATATCCATATGCAACCTCAAGATCAACAAACATATTCTCATTTTGCTTGCCGATTTTTACTGAGAATGGAAATTGATCAGATGAGGCGCCCTTTTCTTTAGATGGAGTTGTGATTAATCGAAATTGCTGCATATGAGTGCTTCCTCTCCTAATGTCTTGCCTCAATAACCATTGCATTCTAATTAAGAGACTGCATGGTGTGAAATTACTGTTGATTTTATCCTCGGATCATTTTTCTTTCAAACACTCACTCTTCAAGTCCTGAAACGTGCTCTGTCATGAGTGCATGGTACAGTGAACTTTTTCGACTGCAGGTCATTCCTGCTTTACAGGTACGGACCACTGTCTTCATGCAAGATAGAGCAACTCCTCTAATTGGTAGCCAAAGCAAAGAATTGCTTCGAGCTAACTTTGGCAAAAATCTTGTAATATCGAGAGTTTTCCCAGATGCCTAGCCTCCTTGTTCTCCCAACATAAATACCTGTGATTTATGGTTGTGGAGATTCCTTGGAGGTAACATTTTCATGGACCATGTTCATGGAGGAAGAATACCAATGTTGCTGGAATCGCTCGAGAGTTTCTTCGTGCTATCATTGAATAGCCTATAATGCGCTTTCAACACGTAATTGATGTCAATGGAGGACAGGTAGAGCAAATTCTGTAATTGAATAAATTTTAATAATTCTGAAAGGTTTTTGTCCCTCTTTAGACTCTAAAAATTCACTTATTGATCAAAATTTGGACTATTTTTCTACAGAAGTCATTTTTCCATTATCTGTGTAACGTATATACCAAGTTTTGTCAAGATTCAATAAGTAGAACGGATTCTAAAGGAATATGAATAAGGTCACTTTAATTATAACCACCCTGTATTACAATTTTAAAATGTTTAGATATAATGAAGATAATTTCTTTAAAATTATTAATAATAAAGGTATGAAACTTTCTTCGCATTTATTCAGAATATTTAACTTTATTACAAACTGTTGTTAATATGAATGTGTGAAGTGGAATATTTAGATATTTTTACTTAATATTAGCCTTAGTTATATCTAAAATGGAAGATAATTGCATTAACTGACATAATTTCAAAAACATTGCCAGCAAACATAATTTCCTTTGAATTTTATTAAGAATAATTTAAAACATAACAATTACAATTTTTTTTATTTTTTTCTACTACCTAGCTCTAGTCACAGATATTCGCTCCCACTTCTGACACCATTTTTACGAGACATTTTCCTGTGGGTATGATGGTGTAAAATCATGTTAAACTAGGATGATAACAACAAAGGACGCTTTATACACAAATCTACAGAGTGACACACAGGTATGACAAATTGAACAATTTTAGTATAAATAGAGACACAGATAACAAATTCCTCTGGCACGCTTCCATATTAGTGCCGACAGCTTTCAGTTGATTTCCGCAACACTGACATCAAAAACAGACTCGCTCCTGCATTCAGACTGATTTTCCCGATTGTAGCTTTTGGTACCACACGTGCACTCTGTGCGGAGCTTGAGGATGGTTGCTCGAATAATGTCTCTATGTAGCTCTTGTGGCGTATTTATTCCTATTCCATTCCAGGTATGAAGTCACTATGGAGAAATTCTAACGCATTTCAGATATTTCCATTTGTTGCCAAAGTCGCCATGTCACCAAAATGGTCCCCAAGCAAAAGTGTCATAACTTAAAATAAAATCTATTTTGCTAACTGATGACATCTCTTTAAATACATCATTTCCCTCAGAAGAGAACCGCAGCAGTGAAGCGCTATCTCATATTCGTATCATTGCTCCCTATCTTAAAAGACTGACGTCCCGACAGTCTAATCACGTACAACTATAATCACTTTTCCAGTAGGAAGCCATCCGATGTCTGTGAATGACTTGTGGTTTGGTGTTGGGCGACTTTTGGGTCTGCGAATTCAACATCTTTTAATTTTCCAGTGTTCGAGTTTTCCATGTCCTCGGAACCGGACCTCTCAATTACTTGCAGTTTCATCATTTGCTGGCTAGCTTGATGCTTCGCGTGCAGTTCATTCGTTCAATGGCCAGTTTAATTAGGTATCTTACAAGCACAAATATGCTCTCCGAACATGCCCTTATACCACTCGCGCAATGCGGCAAGAAAGGTGCACCATTCGATGGTCCAAAGAGAACATCACACGGCAGTTGAAGCTTGTGCTTAAAGATCGTATCCGGAGTTCATACGCTCACTTCACACACTTGGACATCAACAACAGGCTAGCTATCTGAGTATAAGGAAAACACTTGAGAGTTCTCGCAAGGTATTCTTCTATACCTTGGTCATTACTGCAGCAGCAGTTTCACTTCCAAGTCAGATAGACGCAACAAGAAGTACATTCTAGATTCACTCATCGGTTCTTCCTATTAAAACAACT
Source organism: Nephila pilipes (assembly GCA_019974015.1). NCBI lineage: Eukaryota > Metazoa > Arthropoda > Arachnida > Araneae > Nephilidae > Nephila > Nephila pilipes. Next base: position 736,562 of record BMAW01129442.1, on the reverse strand, counting down.
TAAACTGCAGCACTAAGTGAAATTGTTTCATTTGGAGTGATGGACAGACACAGTTGTTTGTAGTCGAAGAAGTCACGAAGGATCTTCTGGAACCTGGAGACTAGAGTGGAACCTCCGTCCAAAACCCCGTCATGAACGCTGCACCTGCCCATCTCAGCATCATTTATCTCCGTTTAACAGACTCTACATCGATGACTCTATAGATGTCTAGTTCAACTATCGTTCCGGCATCTGAAGTGACCGGTCTCTGAGAATCATTGAAATAAACTCCATGATAGACGGCATTGAATGTCCAATTCTCGAGATCTATCTTTTTTTTAAACTTCGTTCTCTATTTCTACCATTCTTTTATCTTTTGATTTTGACATTTCACTCATCATTCCTCTTTGGCTTCATTAATTTCCACATTTGTTTCATTATTTCCTTAACTATTTATCTTCTCTAACGAAGTAACTCCATTTTTGTATTTCAATCTCTTTTACAGAATGATCTTCAAAGTCTTCTGTTGTACCATTCTTGGTAATCTCTGAAAGCTCAACACAAGATTTGGTATTGGCTTTCAGTTCCTTAAGCCAAGATTGTCTTCCTGACTTTATTTCTGATGCTGTTTCCTTCACCAAAAGCGTTTTTCCACCTATAAAGTTGACCATTTGCTTCATCAAGCTTTCTTTTCCGGATTTCAACCCTGACATCAACACAAGCAGTTCCTTGAATTTATCATCCACTGTTCTATTCACAGGTATTCACATGGAATCCCACTTCTGACTCCAATGTTACGAAAAAGTTCCTGTAGGTGTGTGGAAGTGAAATCAAGTTCAACTAGTAGGATAACAACGAATGATAATTAATTCACAAACCTTCAGGATGGCACATAGGAATCACAGCTTGGCAATAACAGTACAAACAGGTATACAGCACTTGCGCAATTTAGTGACACAGATACAGGAACAAAACGCACTTTTAAGTACAGTCACAGTTATAACAACAATGTTCAGTTCACCAGCTTATTAGTTCTCGCTATGGACTACCTCTGCAGTAACACTCTGCAATTCCAGGTCAGACTCAAATAATTGTCGGAAGATACACAATGCTTATCGCCCCTGACAAGTTTCACTCGAAGTGTCGTGAGCTTCCAGTAGATTTTCGTAACAATGACTCCAAAGACAGACTCGCTCCTGTATATGGATTAATTCCTCCGATTGTTGATCTTGGAGTACTAATACCTCTTCCTTCCTGGTACGACGTCACCACAGCAACATTCATGAAAAGTCTGTAACTTTCTTCCAGATCGATATTTCGTCTAGATTCCAGCACATTCAGAATGTTTGTATTTGTCTCCAAAGTTGCCAAGTGACCAAAATAGCCACCAAATTCCTCCCTAAGGTTAAGGGGCAATTACTTAAAATCTCTTTTGTTAGGATTTCTGTAAATGTACCTTTTTTTTACAAGAGAACCGCAGGAGAGAAACTCCATCTCCTGTTCGTAAC
>BMAW01129442.1:701860-720075 GCA_019974015.1 Nephila pilipes | reverse complement strand
TAGCCTTCGTGTTGCTTCTCCTGCTACATTAATTAAACCAATAAAACAATTGTTTTATTTAATGAATGATGTAATATATTATAATAATATTGATAAATTATTTATAGTATCTCTATAGTATCAATATTTCTATTTTTGCTTATTAGCAATCATAAATTTATTAGCGTGTTCAGAGCTACAGTCTGCAAATGCATTTCCACTTTTGATTTTTGCAAAACATTTCACCTTTCTTTTTTTTTTTTTTTTTTTTTTTTTACATATTTTTATAAATGTGTTATTATTTTTATCTGCATAAGTAATTAGCGTCGTGTTTTAAAATATGAATATCAAAAGACATTAATTTCATTAGAATTATCCTGCAAATTTAAATACAATTTTATGAGAAATTTTAAATATTTGTCAATAAGAAATTTTATTACATTTTATTATTCCTTCAATCGAAATTTTAATTTATTGACATGGATTCGTTCGTAACATTGCACATAACATTTGACGTAAAAACCTCTAGGACGACCGATTCCGCGAATAACATAATAATAATCATTTCTTCTTAGTATGACTCAGAATGTTTTATATGAAATGTTCATTTGACACACTTTTTAATGTGTAATCGAAATAAGTAATATGGCGTCGAATAGACTAGACGGCAGACGATAAAATTGCCAAGGCGTGGGAAAAAGTGATATTGAATGCTAGTGTCACCCCATGTAATTTTTAATAGTTAAGGTAATTATTAAAAATACTGGTATAAATACTGGTATTTTGACTTCTACATTGATCATACATTTTAATTGAAACAAACGAAGTTTCCTGCAAGAAATATAATATAAAATGTTTTAAATTGTTATTAAAAATAAGTCATTTTTAATGCAGATTTTACTTTTTATTCTCTTTTCCGAAATAATTAAAATTAGTGATAGGTTTTGTTTATTTTTAGATAAGGATGTGATGAATTTTAAACTTTAGTGACTTTCATTTCATGCCATTTTAGTTATGTACTAAGATATAAGATATGTAATAATTCTGTAGGTACAAATATAATTGTACATAAATTCTTTAAGGAAATTTAATCAAAAATTTGAAACATGAATATAAATTCCGATTTAGAGAACCTATCAACCTTTTTCAGAGAATGAATTGTGGTTTTTTTAATATTTGCAAACCACGTGTTTCTGTTTTTTCGAATACACTTTGTCTTAATGAAAAGTTAATAAAAATTTCCTGCATGAATATATATTCTGAATTAGATTATGAATTTTTAAAACTGCCATAAGTGATCTCTTCCTTTTTGCAAGAAATTATAGAACAAAAATGTTCATCTAATTGTACAAGATAGAAAGACAGCAATTATAATATTATTAAAGTCAATGTATTCAATGTGTTCAAATCTTTATTTGCCTGTTTTGTAATTCTGGGAAAAAGTTATAAATAATTCTATTCTTGTCTACGTTACTTTTAATTGATGAAATTCCAAAGAGAATTGCTGAATTTTTAAATTATGGTACAAAATATAACTAACTTCAATTATTAATAATAAAACGCAATATACTATATACCTAATTCTTGTAAAATAACATAATATTTCTGAGTAATTTTTATCTTGAATATGATATCATTTTATTGCAATTTATAATAAAATCCTAAAGATGGAAAATGATTTTTATTTTTGGAATAATCACATAATGCATAAATAAATGTATCAGCACTAGTCTATTTTATTCACCTTTAGCTTTCAGTTTTATGAAAATTTCCAATTATAAAAACTCTTTAAATATTTTTTTTCACACTTTTTGAATAAAGTGATGATTTCTTTAAACTTTAATCATATTTCAAAATCGGAATAACAAGATGGAGGGAGGTTTACAAATTACATTTTAAGAGCTTTAATTTATCTCTTGAAATTTTTTAGTGCTTTTAAGTAAATAAATAACGCTTTGAAGGAGATTACAACTGAAGGAATTATATCTAACTGAACACATCCCCACATGTTTATATTCTAGAATAACTTTTTCACTGCTTAAATTTCTCTATCATCTCTAACACTATTATTCCGTTTTAAGTGTTTTAGAGGATTGAGTTTGAAACAGAGAACTATTTGTAGTGAAAAGGATAGCTCTGAACACAGCAGACAAAATAAGAGATTTGGTAATACTCACCAAAACAAGAAATTTTTGCTATAGAAGCAAACACCTCACTTGAATTTCAAAATCATTTATTGAATCAACCAAACTATTCAAAAACATAGCTATGTTAACACTTAAACGTTAAAAAAAAGTTAACAATTTCAGAAATCAGAGTTGTTACTCAAGCTACGAATTTGGACGTTGTTGCATGCATGATGCCACATAAGGACGAATTAAAATGGATTAAGTGATTATATATGAACAAAGAAGAAAAAATGCGATTTGGATTATCCAACAGATTGCAAGAATCGATCACATATTTAACAAGCCATAAAACAACATTCTTGGAGACAACATGATGTAGCTGCTTTTATCCCTGAATGGACCTCGAAATTTTCAAATTTCTATCGTTTTCTCCTCGTTAAACTATTAACATCTTTTTGTTGCTGTACTACTTTTAAGACTGGTTAAATGACGTGACACTCATTGCAATTATATATATATATACTGCTGTTTGTAGAAAATGCAACACCATGAAAGAATCATCAGAATCAAATGAAATTTAATGCAGAAACGACTTGTACTGATACAAATAAATGATGAAATTTTCAAAACAAAAGAAACAAATTAAGCGTCCGAAATCAGTATTTGGTGCAGCCACCATGCGCTGCAATAAGTGCTGCTATACGACGTGGCATGGAGTCAAACAGATGTTGAATATCTGCTTGAGGAAGAGAATTCCATATCGCTTGTATGCGCAACCAAAGTTCGTCTTTGGAAACTGCAGGACGCGGATCACGAGCGAGACGCCGACCAACCATATCCCACACGTGCTCAATAGGCGACATATCCGGTGAATAAGCAGGCCAAGGAAGAAGTTGCATGCGTTGTGCTGAACAGAAGTCTCGAACAGTCCGCGCAACATGTGGGCGTGCATTATCCTGCTGAAAGATAGCTCCAGGGATGCCTTGAAGGAAAGGAACGACTTCGGGCTGTAGCACTTCACGGACGTACCTGTTGCTATTGAGATTACCCTCAATTCGTATCAAATTGGATCGTCCATGATACGAAATCGCACCCCAGACCATAACTCCGGGTGTTCGACCACTATGTCGTTCAATAATACACTCAGGAAGGCAGCGTTGACCGGCATAACGTCTAACACGAACACGGCCATCATGGGTCCACAAATTGAAGCGTGATTCATCTGAAAAGACAACTTGGTGCCAATCAGCTCGCCTGTCTCTGTGCTCAAGAGCCCACTGCCGACGCAGCCGTCGATGATTCGCCGTGAGGGGAATCCTGTATAAAGGCACCCTTGCACGCAATCCACGGCGCAGCAGACGACGACGAATTGACGAAGCCGACAATTGTACACCTGTAGCAGTAGACCAACGTGCTGCCAGCTGCCTGGAGGAAGCTGTGCGATCATTCACCGCCATGCGGAGCAGGTGTCGATCATCGCGCTCTGACGTCACCTTCTGTCGTCCAGTGCCTGTTTTTCGAGTTGTTCGGTGCTCGTCGGTCCACTGCTTCCAAACTCGCATCACTGTGGAACTGTTCCGCTGCATACGAGCTGCTATTGCACGATAGGAAAATCCTCCTTCTCGAAGGCCGATTATCCTCCCTCGTTCAAACTCCGTAAGTTGCTTGAATTTCTTATTCTTCCGTCGTGGAGGCATACTCAGGTCTCACTAAACGTTTGCCACTAACAAATAATCATAGACTTTTTTCAACGTCCCGCTACAGCACTTTATTTATACGCTTTCAGCATCAATTCAGAGGGCGCTGCGCGCGCCACGCACGCGCGATGGCTCTGAAACTTTATTAATTTGCATAATATCCTATAATTGACATTTGCTGCGAATTTCATTTGATTCTGATGATTCCTTCATGGTGTTGCATTTTCTACAAACAGCAGTTTATATATATATATATATATATATATATATATATATATATAGTGATTTAGAAATTAATTAATAAAATAAATATAATGCAATGAATTTCAAATTTCACGGTTGTTTATTCCACTTTAGCTGAGAGATAAAGGGAGACAACATAATATTCATATGGCTAGAGTCACAGCTCCGCCTTTTCGTTTGAAGCAAAGGAGCGCAGAAGAGCACAAGAGCATAACAGAAGAGAATTTCTCTTTACAGGCTATTTTATAGGTAGGGAATATCTGGGGATTTCTCTCAAGTCACATTGACTCACGTGGTACAAGATGAAGGGATTCCGAGGGAATTTCTCCAACGTCTATCATTCTAGAGGAATTATTTCAGACAGATTTACGACTAAGAGAAAGTGGATTCCAAAAGATTAAAAGAGCGCGTATTCTATTAAATAAAAAGATAATATGGAATTCGGTCAGGAAATAAAAATGTTCCTTTTACTTTTGAATTCGAGAATATAACTGTTATTTTCATTTCGTATGCTGGTAGATTTGAAGCGCATCTACAAACATTTTAATTCATTAATTGAATTAACTTGAAAAATACAATTTCCATTTGTAGATGAAAAGTTTCTTTGGTGAATATTATGACATTTCCTCTGTCTTTGTTATGAAATAATTGTTTTTATTGTAAATATGAAAGGAAAATTTTGATTATATTTTTATTTCTTTTGTTATTTGGGTATAAGTTTCATATTTTTCCCTACCAAAACGAATAACTAGTAAATTTGTGGAATCAGGAATAAAACATATCACTTTAGCCAATTAAAAATATTTTATGTTTACATAATAAGCATTTTAATTGATTTTAATAACATAAGAGTCTATTTTATATTCAATCTTCGTGATTTAATCACAATAGGCTAGAGATCCGTTTTCATAAATCTGGCGTAAGCATTACCCTGTATGACTATTTTAAAATCTCCCGGTCTATTTGTTTTAAAAGTACGTGGCATTTATTTTCTGTTGGCCCGAATTTATGTTTCAAAAATATGTATTTCGTAATTGGTAAAGTATCCTTCTATTTCTTTCATAGTGCAAATAAAAGGAAAATCGGAAGCCAATTGGAAACTTTCTTTTCGACCAGTCAAATGCTTTGCTCTACATTTGTTGTTTAGTTGAAGCGAAAAATTATCTCCTTTTTTTATTTCTCTAAGTAACCACGTCTTACTCTACTACTCCCTAATTGGATGGTGAAATCCCATCCTCCCATTTTGTCAGCAGTTAGAAACATTTCTCTCCTCTCCACATACAGACATACACTTACCATCTCCTTTCATTTATTTCTACATACATTTGTGTATGTGTAAAACAAAAATAGCTAAATGTAACTGTAATAAACTAAATACCCTTTAAATTCTAAAAATTAAGTTTCTTTCCCCCGGACATTGTGTAAATTATGTATACATAAACATGTACTTTAATTACAATAGACATATAGGGGATCATTGCCCTTTAAACTTAAGGGCTACGTTAAAACATCAGAGTCAATTTATAAAAGAAAAAAAAAATTAAGACGCTATTTTCATTGAGAACTTTAAAGAGTTCAATTTCACAGATTTGATAAAAAATTCTACTACATGGGGTATAATTGCTGAATTATACACTTGAATTGCATTGAATCAAATAATGACCACCTCCATTTTCCCCAATACGAACAGTGTTTTAGTAAATTTAGAGGTTCGCAAAAAAACGTACAATAATTATTAGAAATCACTATTTTATTACAATGAACTAAGTATATTATTTTTTGAATTTAATAAAAAAAAATGTTATATATACTCATAATTTATGTTCACTCTTATTTCTGGTGAAATGTTTTCTTCTTCTCTTTGATGCTTATCTTGCATCCTTGAGTTTCTTAAGCAGCCAGCATGCGTTGTAGAATGGGTTTGTAGTCAGGGTCTTTAGCATTCTCCAAAAACATGTGCATAACATACTAGAAAGACAAAGAATAAACATGGGGTATGAAGAAAAGAAGAAAAAAAGGCAAAGAATATTGTTTTCGTAAGTTGGTGCCAGTACGACCTCACTCTTTCAACTAAACTTCAAACAGATTCGGGAACTTAGAACACATATATCTGAAACATACTCCATCTTTGGGCAGTGACTTAACAAATTGCTTCATAAATTCTTTAAACAATTGCTTCATTTCAACCCAACATGATCGCACGATTCTCCCTTTACGGCCCACAGTATCGTATTTGTGACGGGTGCTTCCATGCCACCGGGCCCATAATCACACTGATGTGATTTCAAATTGGAACGAATTATTTGAATTTTTAATGATTACTAGATAAAGGTTGAAGTCCCTTTTTTCAAATATCGTTCTACAGTGCACTCACCTTCAAATCCCGCTTTTGGATCCAAATTCATTTTTTTCTGTTAGATCAGGGGAATTTGAGCTTCATAGATTTCAAAAGTTTTAAGTGTTATTTTGTAATTTATTTCATTTATTTTACATTATTTGTATTTAGTTCTCTAATATTTTATCTATATTTTAAGTACTCATCAATTAAAAAAAAATTGTAATTTATATTGTTATTATTTTCGTAGCTATATAATTTTTTTTTTCAAATTGAATATATTTTCTTTAAAATTTACAATTATTTCCTTAAATGTCATAAAACTTTTACTGCCGTTTATTTAGACACTATCAAAGATAATAATCTATAAGTTTCAGCGTATTTAACCATAAGTATGATTTTATTTGCATTTTTATATGAAGTTAGGCTTAATGAGGAAAATCGTTCAGTCCCGTGCGTGCGTACACTTTCAGAGCGCACAAGCCTGGGGAAGCGGTTCTTTCTCCTTTCGCCGGTCTCGAAGAGGTTAATATAAAGAGGTGGTTAATAAGAATTTTCTGGTGGATTCAAGATCGTATTGAGACGACTTTTTTGCCAGGACCTGTGAGGACTCATTATTGCCTGTCAGTTTTCGTCCAATGAAGTTATCTGACTCTACTGTCCAACAAGCATGCATATTAGGATTATTTTGTATAACTTGCCTGATGACTCAACAATAAGGTTAGTGTTTTGTAATCTTCAAAAAACCCTCCATTGATGCCCTTGATAGTAAATTTTCTTAAGTATATTAGCCAGATCATTATAGTTTTCTTCCATATTGATTGAAGGTTCCCATAGAAAGAGATGAGAATGCAATTTCACTATGCATTAAGCTGCTTTGCGGTAGGTTTAGACGAATCAATGAAAAGACACCGCTTAGATGAATCCCATTCTACTTCATGATAACTTAAACATCACTGCAAAAACTAGATTTCCTTCTTTGAAGAAAAACTGAGTACATTCTTTCTCTCGATGCTTGTACCACGAAAAAAAGTCCTAAGTGATGGCAGGAGAGCCTAGAACATAGAAAGTTGGATGAATCTTTAGAAGGCTTAAATCTCGAACTAGATCATTGAGTCCACTCTGAGAAAAAAATCTGAAGTCCTTCAGCTACAGAAAACTATAAGCTAGATTCGTTCAGAGAAAGAACTGTGGCCCCGTCCTCCGACAATGTCAGGATATCATCCAAACTGGAAGGCGGCAGTGAAACTGGTATATCAAATCTATGGGACACTGGACACATATTTGAGTTAAGGTTAGAGTAAGATTCTTTCTTCTATTTTTATATTAAATCCTTTTACATCTACAATTTTGAAAGTAAATTAAAATACAGAAATAGTGATCGTAATACAGTAATTTAAAGAACAGAAATAGTAGTCGGTATAGTAGCTTTTCTGTTCATATCATGTTATAGGAATTTAAAATAAAATGAGTTCATTTTTTTGTTTTTGCCCTAAAACCACGAACGAAGGTCTTTCTTGCATCTGCTGCACACCCATACTTTTCTTTGATCCCCTAGTCTCAATTTGAAATAATCAAAATAAACTATCTTCATAAAATCATTCATGTTTCTTTGTTGATTTTTTATCGTGTATTTACTACTAATGAAACAAAGCTAGACCAGGGAAATAACGCATCGTCTTGAAGACATAATCCAGGAATAAAAACATGAGCATAATAATGTTTGAATGCTAGATGTAAACTTAGTGTGACTTTGCATAGCAAGCGAGAAGCTAAATTATTCAGCTTCATCAACAGTTTATTCATACTTGTAAATAGTATCCCAGAGAAGACGTCGAAACAGATTCAACAGAGCTAGTAATACTCGTATTCCTCAACATTCGCTATAAACTAATTAAACCTGTTCTGACATGATCATCTGACTCTGCTTCTAACGCCTTACCTACATAAACCCCCTCCTTCCTCTTCTCTCACCCCCATTCTTCTAAGGTTTTTCCCATTTGTTGTTTAATCCAAATCTAATTGATAAAATTATTGTGAGAAATCATACTTTCATTCGAATTTTTAAAATCAAAAATAGAATACTATATTTTAAATTAAATAAGAAGTTCATGCTAAATTAAATTAAAAATGTCAATTTTACAAAATGTCTTTAAGTAATGAAATTTATTTTGTATTTATCACATATAAATTAAAATCTATAAAAAAAAGTAAAAAAAAATTCCTGTGCAGTTTCTTAGTTGCATACATGTGTTATTAATTAAATTACTTTCATAATTAACATTTAATTTTGAAAGAAAATTATTCAAAGGGTTGCATTATTTATTGTTCACTCTTGCATGAGAACAAGAGAGAGCTTTCTTAGCGTCTCCGTATGCATGGGAGAGATGTAAAGCGCATGCATACTAAATGATTAAATATTATGATTTTGTGAAAGAGGAGATTTTAAGATATGCAAAGGCTTAGTATTTCAGCCCATTTAAACGACGCAGGAGGGAGAAACGACATCTGAAGCACTGCCTAAAAGAATAATTCTATTGTGGATTTCACATTCGGAAAATACTATGTAAGATCGGAGTTTGCTGAAAAGAAATTATAATAAGAAGAAATGATAACCACCAAGTATCAAAACACGATACAGACAGGATCGTTGCCTATCTAGATAGTGAAATATTGTTTAATGATATTGTCCGTCGCAATGGTTGAATTATAACTGCTGTCATGAGAATATGGAATAAATGGTTTGACAATGGTCATATTGAATAGCATGCAGGATCTTCACGCCCTCCCATGATAAACGCCCGAGAGGGCAGACATATTACGAGATTGGCCTTGCAAAACCGTACAACCTCTTCACGGACCATAGTCAGGAAATGGGTATTTCCAGTACACCCAGTAATCAATCGTACGGTGCGACGACGTTTGAAGTAGCATAGACTGTCATCACGGTGACCATTACTACTGCTCCTCTTGGCAATGCAGCGTAGAGAGAGACGGCGATTCCCGGTTCTGCGTGCAGTATTCTGATGGCCGCTTATGTGTGTGGAGGCTCAGAGGAGATCGCTCGTCGCCTTCTTGCATTCAAAATCGGCACAGGGGCCCTGTACCTATTGTAGTAGTTTGGACAGTGATTGGGTACACGACACGCCCATTTCCAGTTTGAATAAAAAGGTAATTTGAACACAGATTGGTACATTTCTGACAACTTACCCTCAGTGGTTATGCCCCATCTTAGAGGCCGAACAAATGCCACCTTCCAAAAAGATAATGCAAGACCACATGTTGCAGATCGTGTTCTGTCCTTCCTCGATACACAGGTTTTTTTATTGTTGCAATGGTAGGCACGGTCTCCAGTTCTGTCACCCATTGAAAACATATAATCATGGGTTGCTGAGAGACTGTCCGCCACCCTTTTCCAGCTAATACGGTTGATGAAATGTTGCATTGACTTGAAGCAGCATGGAATGAGTTGCCCGTTTCTGTTATCCAAGCACTGTTCGATTCCATGCCTAACCATTTAAGGACCGTTTTAGCTGCCAGGTGTGGTAGCTGTTTTTACTAATTTCGTACCCTCGTCAACCCCCAAACTGCTTGCTAATGTAATATTTTTGTCTTCATGCCATACTGTTTATGTGTAATAAATATCCTTTTTTTTGTATGGTATTACAATGTGTATGTTTTTCTTTATGGTATTGCAATTTCAATCGCCAGTAGTGCATTATTACTGAAAGTAATTTTGTTTTTATTGTGTATGATATACATCTATGTTTTTCTGGACTATACATATGAAACAAAGAAATTTACTTAATCAAATCAAAATAATTACTTTTCTGCATAAATGGTTTTATATTCTATGTATAATGTATAATAAAATATATTTCGTCAAATTCTTAAATATACAAATAAATGCAAATTCAGAGAACCAATAACCAATGTACGATGGAAAGCATGTAATATTGACTGAGTGTAATGAAAGTTGATTATGCAGTTGGTCTAAAGTAACTGAGCTATAACTATTAACGGAAAATTTAATCCTGTTCATTCTGTGTATTGAAAACAATTATAAAAAATAAATAAATCAAATAAGAACACTCGAAGAAACTCAAAACTTATTAGAAATAGTAAATGGAACAAATTTTAGAGAATTTCCAGTCAATCTCTGTCAGAGCCATAAAACAAATAATTACTCTTCTAATCTAATTATCTAATTTGCTGCAAAATAACAGAAAGTAATTCCAGTAAAATCATTTATTGTACGCAACGCATTTTCCTATAAATTGTTAATAATATTAACTTCATTTTGAATTGTCACATATTGTAAGCAAGAATTTCCTTAAGCTCTGAGAAATGATAGAGATGTGAGCAATTTTGACAAACAGAATGTAATATTTTATTACGATTTCTGTGATTTATAATTTACTTCATCATCCTGTTATTGCGCATATGTCTTACTGTTGCTATATTTACTTATTGAATAATTTTTAAAGTCAGATATGAATATATTAATGTGGAACTATAATAAATATTTATACAAAGTACAGTCATCGAAGAAACAGGACGTGTATAAACACGTACGTAATTTTCATAGCAGATGGCGAAAATTGATATCACAATCTCAATGGGTCAAATTGAATTAATTTATGATGTTAATAGATAAATTCTTCAACTAAATTTTAAAATTAAATTTTCTCATAATTGCATCAATTAAGATTTATTTATGAAGACTATGGTTTCAAAATAATTTAAGTAGCTTGTGTGGTTCAAATTTCATTCTCATTCGATCATTAGTTCCATAGATATTGAAAGAAATCTTTTGGGGGTCATATACTAAATTACTTCGAGCAAATGATTCATAAAATTTCCATTTCTTTTAACATTGCGTGGTTTGTGAACAGAAAGTTAACAATTGGAAGCCAGTTCTTATTCCCTCTTAACGTAAAATTCTTAGGATTTGTAATTTCTTAAGGGGATATTTTCAGGATTATTCAAGGATTCTATGAATATAGGAATGTTATGACTAAAAAAATCGAAATATTTAAAACATCAAATTCAGGCTTTTGCAACTATATTAATGACTCATATTTTTAATAGTGATGTTTTCCAATTTTTAAAAAATATTTTCTTTTATATTGGAAAAAAATATGTATTGTTTTAGAGAGAAACTAATTTGAAAGGTATTTATCAGAAAAATATTTTATTGTCAAATATTTGAGACGCAAATTTAACATTACAAGACACATTTTTCAAGTTCCCTTCAATCAAAAACTATGAAGCTGAATTTCTAAAAAATAAAATTTGAACTCCTTTTGAGCTGAAAAATTAGTTAAGGGAATGATAAGAAGAAAATATTTAATATAATAAAAATATTCACTTTGATAATACGAAAAATTCTTATTTATAAGTTATATATATATATACATATATAGATAGTGGGGTGATGGAGATTGTTCATCCCGAATCTACGATGGTTTGCTCTTACGCAATGGGCTGGTTGTCTAGGGGGGTAATTTCGGATTCCATGTAATGTTGTTGATGATATTCAAGGATGAAGCTTGCAGTAGCTTTACTTGTTTATTAGGAGAGATGATGAAGAATGAAAAGTATTTACACTATGATATGAAAAGTAAGTTGACCAGTTCGTCAGATAAAGATAGATGGCTGCCTCATTTAAAACATATTGGCGATGAGCACTGGAACGCGCTCGGGCGTTTGAAGTTTACTTTCGACGCGGGTAGCGTAGGAGAAGAGAGGCAGAAAAAGCGGCGGCAAGAGAGAGAAGAGAGAGCGAAAACGAAGTGTCACTTAGTTTTGTTCTGGGATAGGTGGCGCTACATGAGCTTATCACATGACTCTGATTCGTGGTGACATCTATTGAGTATCGGAGGAACTGGTTTCACAGTAAATAGGAAAATAAAATTAATTGCTTAATAATTAGCTGGAAAATCCTACAGAGTTCGACCCCTCCAAATAGAGCTGGCCTCCAACTATACTGGAATTTCCAAAACTTCACTAATTATACTTTATACTTTTCAAAATAACTAATAACACAATAATAGTAAAAAATGAATTTGAAAACCTTTCAATATTCTACATGGAGCAAAATATGTAATCAATTTTTCTTATCACTTCACAATATAGGAATGATAAAAATTCTGATATAAAGCAGCATAAAATGTAAATATGCATATATAAAAAATGTAAATAACACAAGATAATATCTAGTACATAAAAAGAAAATAATACAGCATGAAATTAAATCAAACGAACTTCACCAAATAATAACTAGGTTTGATATTTAAATGGTGTTGATAGAAAAGTGTTTTATCATGTCAGCAGAGGTGGTGGTAGAGTTCGGTCCTTCGTGATGACCAACCTTTTCTACTACATATCTATCGCGAGGGTTGACTTTGGTGATTTTATATGGTCCTAAAAATTTCGCTCTTAGTTTTAGTCCATCTCCAAATTGAGTTCTTTGGATGGCTACCAGATCACCTTTTTTGTATTCCGGAGCTTTCTTACGTTTCTTGTTGTAAGTTCTCCGATTTTCGTATTGTATTTTTTCTATGTTCTTCTTAGCGTCTTTTCTTAAGAATTCTCGTTGTTCGTGCAATTCTTCGAACAATTCTTAGAGGAGCAAGTCTTTAATTCTGACATCTTCTTTGTTTCTCATTTTAGTACCAATCAAAAGTTCGAATGGTGACCATTTAGTGCTTCGACAGGTTGTGCTGTTAAGGATTCTCTGAAGTCTATCAATATACTTGTACCATTTAGTAGAGTCATCTAAAGTTAGTTTAGTTAAAACTGGGATGAGTGTACGGTGGATTCTTTACACTTGTCCATTTCCTCGTGGTACACCCGTGGCAATTTGTAGATGTTGAATACTTTCTTCTGTGCAATAATCACTAAACACTTTCGAAGTAAACGCTGATACTCTATCTGATATGATTCTAACGGGGTTTCTAAAGTTTTTTTGTTGTAGTTTTAGCTTCTCTAGAGCGTTTTCAGCTGACACAGTTTTTACAGGGTACAACCAAGTGAATTTCGTAAAAGCATCTATAACAGTGAAAATGTGTTGATAATTCTTATTTGTTGATGGTAACGGTCCTATGAAATCAATATGGTACGTGCGTAAGGGGTTGTCTTCTTTTGGAATAGGATTTAAAAAACATTCCTATTTTGCCACTATTTCTATTAGCTAAGATACATGGTACACAATTTATTATTACGTTCTTTACTAACTTCGTTAAATTTGGAATAAAAAATTCTTGTTTGACAATCTCTTCTGTTTTTGCTACTGAAAAATGACCATTTTCGTGAGCTAATTTAATTAATTCAATTTGCATGTCTTTTGGAGCTACTATCAATTCTCTACCGTTTGAGTATTTGTAAAATATTCCATTTCTTTCAAAAAAGTCTTCTGAATCTTGCTTTTCTAATATCGACTTCAATGTTAAAATGTTTTCGTCCTCTTCCTGGGCTTTCTTTAATTTCGCTGTTAGAGTGTCACTGCTGATCATCATGACAGGATGTCTACTCAAAGCATCTACATGTTGCATTCTAGTTCCTGTTCGATGTTCGATTTCGTAGTCGAATTCTTCTAATTGAAGAGCCCATCTGGCTATACGTGTAATCAAATCTTTTTTATGCATGGTCTTTTGGAACGCAGAACAATCTGTGACTATTTTGAAATGCTGACCTAAGAGGTATACTAGAAACTTCTTTAATGCTGTTATATATATATATATATATAATTGCGAGAACTTCTAATTCATAACTATTATACTTCTCTTCAGCTGGACTTGTTTACTTCGACATATAATAAATAGGATGTAATTTGCCATCTTAGGCTTCTTGTAATAAAACTGCTCCGTAACCTAGTTTACTTGCGTCTGTGTGTAATTCTGTTCTTCTTCCATACTTGTAAATGTGTAAGACTGGACTTTCAGACAATGCTTTCTTTAACTTTTCGAATGCTTCTTTCTGTTGTGTTTCAAAAACAAACGGATTTTCTTTCCTTGTGAGGTCGCTTAACGGTTTTGCAATTTTCGAGTAATCTTTGACATATTTTCTGAAATATCCTGTGAATCCTAGAAAACTTTGCACTTTCTTTACGGTCGTTGGTTCTGGAAATTTTGCAACTGCTAATGTCTTTGCAACTGAGGGCTTGATGATTCCATTCTCTACTATGTGACCTAAAAATTCAACCTTTCGCATTAGGAACTGACACTTCTTGAATTTTATCTCTAGACCATATTTCTTTGCAACTTCGAATACAATTTTATGTTTTTGGAGTCCTTCTCTTTCATCTTTTTCTGGAACAATAAGGTCATCCATATAGCTTACTAAAATTCTTTTACGTGTAAGGTCTCTGAATATGCTTGTAACAAATCTCTGAAAAACACCTGGGCTCGTGCTTAATCCAAAAGGAACTTTATTGAACTCGAACTGTCCATCTGGAACGATAAAAGACGTGAATTTTCTGCAATCTTCATCAACGCTGACGTGGAAAAAACCGTTTCGTAAATCTAACGTGGAGTAAACTTTTGCTTCTTGTAGCGTATCTAAAACATCTTCGATGAGAGGTAAAGGAAATATATCTTTCACTAGCTTCTGGTTAAGTTTTCGGTAATCGATGCACATTCTCGAAGTTCCATCTTTCTTTTTGACCATTACGACTGGACTGGCGTACTCTGATGAGTTTGGGCGTATGATGCCTTCTTTGAGCCATTCTTCTATCTGTTTGTTTACTTCTTCTCTTTCCGTAAATGCTAATCGGCGTGGCGATTGACAAACTGGTTCATCATCTTTTAAAATAATTCGCATGGTAACATCGGTAATTGCCGTCCTTTCAGGCTTGTAGCTTTCTATCATTTTCGTAAGTTCTTTTTTAATCTCAGGATCTCCTATGTGATTCAGTCCTACTTTTTCGACGTTTTCCGCTAGTATCTGCATTAAGAATGCTTGATTTTCATATTTAACAAATTCTACACCATTCTTCGTGAAGTTGACTGATGCTTGTTCTAAAATATCTGAACCTATGACTGCTTCGAACTTTAGTTTTGCTGTAGGTACTACATGCCAAGTTAGTGAATAGTTTTCTTCATCCATCTGAAATTCTTGTTCGAAAGATCCTATCGTATTGACTTGAGCATCACCTATGCCTGTTAAGAGAATTTTGTTCTTCGCTAGTTTTGTTGGATCAATGATTCTTCTGCTGGTATTTTCTCGTAGTAGACTGACGGTACTTCCGGTGTCGATAAGCGCAGTAAGTTTCTTGTTTCCAAACATTATTTCCTTGGTGCGTAGACTTTCTTGACTGATAGTGGCACATGTTGCCGTAGGCTTGCCTGTTTCTCTCGTGAGATTTGTAGTTCTCTTCGGTTGGCTAGTATTTAGCTCTTTCGCTGAATCGTTGAATCTTCTAAACCTGGAGTAATTCGTTTGAGCGTGATTAGAAACATTTAAATTCGAACACCTTTCTCTGCCGTGAATTCGATTTTCGATCCGTCGATTTGAGTTTACGTGATTTCCTTCATAACTTCCGTGACTGGCGGATTGAGCATCGTTATGTCGATTGTAACTAGTGATTGCTGCAACTTTCCCACTTGATCTATCCTGCTCGAACTTTCGTGGCGATTCAAACTGACGAAATTGTTCTGAAGCTCTGAAATCCTGTTTTCCCCTAAAATGCGTATTAACTGGCTTTTGATTTAATGTTCTCCTGACGTCTTCATACTCTTTGAATTTTTCTGCTAATTCGGCTAGCGAATTTATCGTTGTCCATTCGTCTAGAAAATGTTGTTTAAAGTCGGTAGGAGCTCTACGTTTCATTTGATCTGAGATGATCAGTTACCTTAATTCTTCAAAAGATTCGATTTTTAACCCTGATGTCCATCCGTCAAAATATGTTGCAAGTTCGTGATAAAAATCGGTCCAAGTGTGGCTATAAACTTTTTGATGCGTGGTAAATAGCTGGCGAAACTTTTCTGGCGTTAATTTAAATCTTTTAAGTAGAAGTTCTTTTACATGGTCGTAATCGTTTGCTATCTCCTCTGGTTCACGTGCAATTATGTGAGAAATTTCGGACGGTAAGAGTCCTTCCTAAAAGATATGAAACCCAATGTTCTTTTGAAATTGTTAATCGTTGCACTTGACGTTCGAATAAGACTAAATATAAGCTAATATCTTCTTTAACTTCATATTTATGGAGAAATTTAGATATTTCCTTACCTAGTAATTTGGAATTGTCGGTTTCGTCAACCGTTGAGTATAATTTGAGTTGATTTTCTAATTTTAATCGCTCTAGCTCAATTTCATGTTGATCTTGTCGTCGTTTCTCTTCTATTGCAAGGGTTTCTAGACGCAACTTTTCTTCAATTTCATCTTTCGTTTTTCGCTGTTCTATTATACTCGTAAACAAATTTTTAGTGAATTCCTCATCATATTCAGTATCGTTAGTGATTAAGTCCCTTAATTTCTTAACTGTCATTGAAGAATCAGGCTTTAGATCTAATTCTTCCGCTAGGATAAATATATCTTCCGCTAGGATAAATATATACGTCCTTTAGTGAGGTACGACATTTTAAAATTAATATGAGAATAGTTAAATAGAAACAATCAAATAGAATCAATCAATTTGAAAATTTATACTCTAATCGTTTTTGCGTAATAACAACAAAAGTGATTTTAAAATGAAACACGCTTATTTTGGTGAATATCATTTAATTAATTTGCTTAGATAAATGTACGTATATCAAAATATATATCGAACACAATAATTAATGCAAAGATATTTGAAATAAATTGTGAAAATAATATAAATAATATTACAATATAATTTGTTAAAGTACATTTTTTTTTTTTTTTGAAAAAAAAAGAATTATTTATCATTTCAATCTGAAATCCCTTAGTTAAAATTTTCCACAGAACTAAAATTAAACATTGTGAAAGAATATAAGTAATTGAATTAGAACCAAAAAAAAAATATTCAGACATACAGTGGAATAATCATAGAATAAAAAAATAAAATCATCTATTTTGAGAATATACTTTCAATTTGCTTAATTTGGAATTCTCTAGACTGCCAAACCTATTTTTAAAAGTAACAAGTTATCATTCATTGAGACTCAGTGAGACCAAACAGCTGACAATGTTATTTAGACTACACTGAAAATATCTCATGGGAAAGGGGAGAAATGCTTACGATTTTGAAAGAGGAAGTCTAATTACTTATGCATTTATTCGTTTCTGGCGTGAGAACGCTGACTGATTTGGTATCATGGCATATCAATTCACACACACGATAATAAAAAAAGACACTCCTAGATTTTGAACTTAAGATGACAATTTGAAAATATATATATATATAAATGCACTTAGAAAATGATACGTTTAATTTACTTGTTCTTCAGATATTTCTTCTTATAATTAAAAAAACATTACATGACGGCACTTCATTAGAATTAGATGATTGTCCGAAAAAATAAATGTTTTACAGTACCTGGAATCTTGCGGTGAAACTTGCACATTAATATACGCTGGATTTTATATATATATATTTTTTAAAACAACGCTCTTTCAGCAATCGACGGCCTTTATAAAGAGCTTAAACTAAACACACATTTAGATTATCACTAGCACAAATAAATACTTGATGCGAAGAAGCATTTGATGATAGAAAAACTGAGGTTCTACTTGTAGGCGGGACACACTCGTCGTCGTAGGAAACTAATCGTGGAAATGGATGAGGCTCACATTTTTTTTGTAGTAGATCCGTTATCGTTGTACACTGGCTATTCTTGCTGTAGAGGCATACGTTGTCACTGGACACTG
>BMAW01129442.1:663927-701850 GCA_019974015.1 Nephila pilipes | reverse complement strand
ACACTGGCTATTCTTGCTGTAGAGGCATACGTTGTCACTGGACACTGGCTATTCTTGATGTAAAGGCATACGTCGGCATTAGCACCTGGGAAATTTTGTTGATCTCAGGGCGAGCATCTAATTTTCTTTTCTTCATGTAATTCTCTCCCATTAATTTTGACGCAATCCCGGTCCGATCACTCATACATTTTGAAGGAATCCCGGCCGGAGCCGCCATAAATTTTGTAGATAGTGGGGTGATGGAGATTGTTCATCCCGAATCTACGATGGTTTGCTCTTACGCAATGGGCTGGTTGTCTAGGGGGGTAATTTCGGATTCCATGTAATGTTTTTTTGATGATATTCAAGGATGAAGCTTGCAGTAGCTTTACTTGTTTATTAGGAGAGATGATGAAGAATGAAAAGTATTTACACTATGATATGAAAAGTAAGTTGACCAGTTCGTCAGATAAAGATAGATGGCTGCCTCATTTAACCATATAATTAGCACCTCAATACCACAATTTAGATCCTTTTAAATCATTTAGAACGAGTGTAATTTTACATTTATAATGAGGATTAAGTAAGTTATTGAATACATATATTTGTTTAGACCACTGTACTACGTCAATTTTCATTCACTGATTACATGGTGAGTAAAATAAAAAGTAATATAAATATTGATACACCATAATAACATTTTTTTTGTCATTATTATTTTTTATATTTATTTCCATCAAAGTTGTTAGTTTATAGTTAAATGTCCTTATGTTATATGTGTTCGTATGTTACAGTATGTATTTTACGTATGTTCGTATTGTTACAAGATTCGATTACCTCAGTCTCGTCTGTCATCTTTAATATAGTTCAAATTATAAGATCTGAATTCCAACTTAAGTTCAAGGTCAGACTAAGTTCATAAAATCGCCAATTATACTTAAGATAAAGTTCTTATTAAAACTTTAATAAGGGAAATGCTCTAAAATAGATAATTTTCTATATCGAAGAGATCTATCAAGTTCTGTAATACATCAAAGAAAATACTTACTGGAATACGATGCGAGTACTTCTTGCTACTACAATGTTGAGCCTATTCATAACAAATCCACTGTACATGCCGAAATACTTCTGCAAGCATCGTACTTATACTCTTCTTATTACTGTAACATTAATAATCCATAATTCAATTCTTTGTCACTTTTATACTACTTAGTTATATCAATCCCCTCCACTTCCAAAGTTTACTTAATTTATATCACGTTTCATTTTATTGGGATGAAGTCTGCAACTAAAATGCAAAATCAGAAAGAAACACCAGATATTTTGGAGTGTGATTGAAAGCAAATGGAACCGCATTCCTCAGGACATTATCTGCACGCTATTTGAATGTGATCGTGTAGGGTTGTTGCTTGTATCGCCACGAGAGGCGGTTCTATTTTCTATGTATGTAGTTAAAGGGAAAAATACGCGAATAATATATTCTTAACGAGTTACAATACGTTTTCATAATGTATATTAGTTAATTATCAGCGTAGAAAAAAATTATATAACCATGAAAGATATTTACTTAAAAAAATAAAGTTGCAGTGAATAAAATGTACAAACATATAAAGAAATACAGTGTAAGAAAGGAAAGACGTTTCTCAAATGTGAAGTAGGATCTTACAACAAAAAGTAGCTCTATTAGTTTCTCAAAAGAAAAATCGAAGACTTTTTCTTCATTAAAACAACATCGGAATCCAAATCTCAATTTCTGTCAGTTTCAAGATCTCTCAAATATAAAAAAAATATTTGAAATGCTCAATTTTCGGAACATATGTCAAACTGATTAGTTCAAACATAATCAAAGCGGATCAGTAACAATACGTTAAAAAAATGTTATATTATTTTCCTGAAGTATAAACAAAAACGTACCTCAAAACAAAATTACATCCACAATCACCAAAATAGCAATTATTATCTTTCTCGAGACGTGAACTGCATTCTCAGAAAAGCTAGAATGTCGTCTCGAATTTAATCTTCAGTCCACAGAAGCAACTCTTAAGGTTTTCGCGATGTCGCAGATTGCGTCAGAAGGTTGTCAAAACTCACTATCGTTTTCTTTTATTTATGTTACGCTTTCACCAGAAAAACTTTCGACGTTTTTGCCAGATCAGATATTTACTTTTGCAGTACCTTGGGAATTCATCAAATCATAGAAACTCTCAATGAGAAGTATATTCGATATTGCATGCAGTTTTGATTTTTATAAGGTTGAGTGATTTTCTTTATCATTACATATGAAAGTATATATATATTTTATTTAAAATATGTGCCTTGATGAAGTTATTTCTTAGAAACTCTTATTAAACTCTTTAAATCTTATATTTATGCTTTGTGCGTGGGTTTGTCTTTTCAAAAAATATGCGACTCCGGTATATTCTTATTGCGTTTATTGCTTGAATGTGATTTTATAGGAATTGAATCAATGTTTCAGCATATTCAACACTGATAAAATAAAAAAGTAAAAAGAGATGTAACATAAAATTTATAAAATGGATTCATCTTGGATTTATCTTTTGTGCTTTAGTGTACATTTGTTTGCATTGAACAAATCAAATATATTTTGTACCCTTTGTTTTATAAATTTATTTTAGTGAGAATTGAATCAGAATTGTAAGAAATAACACTGATTAAAAGTGAAAGAATGTAATACAAAGAATTTAACTCGATGAATAAATTTTGTCTTAGGATGCATTGTTATAAAATATATTTTACCCAACATACGAAACTGCATACATATATATGTATATATTTCTCAATTTCATGAAAGAAACTAGGTTCTATTATTATATAAAAGCATCAAATCATCAAAAACGGAAGTACACGACAGAATTTCAAAAAGTACCCGTTGTTAGGTGTGAAAAACGGGAATTGAGTAACTTACTGGAAAATTGCTCTAGGATCGTGTTTCCTCTTTTTAGATTTCCAAGACTAAGCAATTGACGACCTCCAAATCCCAAAATATCGTTGCTATACCTTTATGCACAAATGAGATAATCTCCGCCTTCTTTTCAGCATATTCATCGGAAACAATTCATTGTTTTCATTGTTGCTTGGTCTCTGATGTATAATGATGAATCCATTTTTGATCGAAGGTGACAATTCGAAACAAAATGACGTTGACATTGTAGCGATCAAATTTGGATTTGACAGTAAATTAAGTATTTCATTAAAACATTAAGTTTTCAAAAGAACCAAGAAATTTCCCATTTTTGATCATTTTATTTATTTTATATATGAAACCCTAAACAGAAATTTATATCTAAAATACTCACAGAAACAATACTTAAAATGTTCCTATGCATTCATTAGACCTCCTATACATATAAGTAATTCGAAAGATTATTTTTTATTCTTAAATTTCTGCCCCTTACCTCTTATGTTCAAAATATGCTCAAACAAAAATTAAATTTCTGCGAATGGATATAGATAGCATAAAAATTATTTTCACGGATAAATAAAAGAAACTACTTGCTAATACCATCTACTGCTTTAGTAAAATTACGTGCTCAAATGAATTTTAAAACAAAATATGGTACCATAAAATATTTAATAAACAGTCAGTTTGATTCTAGATACAAGGGTTGGTTAGAAAATTAAAAAAAAATTAAATTTCAAATTGTTTTGCATTGTCATTGATTACATAAGCAAAATTTTAGCACGATTATTATGATAATGAAAGAAAAAAAAATCCGACTTAAAGTTTTTAAACTAGGAAGTTAAGTTGTTTTATTTTTTTAGGAAAATGCAGAAAAAAACGTGAAATTATTACAAAGGTAGGAAAATTACTTGAAGGCTTATTCAAAGGAGGCATTTTTAAAAACATTTTAAAGTGTACTTTAAAATACATTCAGAACAATTAATATCTTTCACATGATTGATACATCTAAAATTTTCCGATAGTTTTTATTTTTTTTTTCAGAAAGTATGATTTTGAAATTTTATTAAATGCTAAAGAAATTTATTTTTGCTTTGTTTTTAATTACAGTTTATTAAAAATATAATCTTGTTATAAAACATTTGCATAGTTTATATATTATTTTGAATGCAATTTTTGTTTTAAATTCTTAAGAATCTATTCTTTATTGAAATTTTAAAAGAAAATGATTTTTCAGAAAGTTTTGAGAGAGAGAGAGAGATGTTGAACTATGTCATGATTTTCTTTACTCTACCTTTGGGGAATTGTTTAAAAGGAAAACCCTTCCAATAAAACAAAATGTGGTTTATGCTGATAAGAATGACATTATGAAGAGTTGCGAACATATTCTATTAATTACATTTGTAAGGCAAAATGAAATTGATAATGATGAGTTAGAGAAGTGGGAAGTTAGTTAATGATAGTGCATCTGATACGATTGAAACAGCTCTTAGTAAAGCACAAAGCGATCCGAGGGATCTTTAAAGAAACCATTCAAAAAACAAATCCCCAATATCTGCTATTCTACTTATTCGAATCTAAGTGAATTGTGAAGATAGTAATGTTGATTTATATTTC
The DNA here is from genome assembly GCA_019974015.1 of Nephila pilipes. Taxonomy (NCBI): domain Eukaryota; kingdom Metazoa; phylum Arthropoda; class Arachnida; order Araneae; family Nephilidae; genus Nephila; species Nephila pilipes. The sequence goes on along the minus strand of BMAW01129442.1, from coordinate 697,334 downwards.
GAATAGTTAGGAAACTAGAGAAGGTACACAATACCATTAACATCGGGAAAAAAACAATCACCATTGCTTTGAATTTTGATTTGCTCATCGAACTTTCGATGAAGATGCGCTCTTCCAGTGCATGGATTGGCACTTCGTTTCAAGAGCATAAATAAAAACTACTATTCATCACTCGTTATTATCTTTTCCAATAAGTTTGGGTAATTTTCAATAGCATTCAAAGTTTCAATACAAACATTTTTGCGAGCTTCTTGAAGTTCAAACGTGAGAATTTTACTTGCGATTTTGGCACCCACTTTTTGCATGTTAAAATTTCCTGTATGGATTCTTTGTCAATTCTTACAGTTTCATCAATCGCTCAATTATTTAACCGACCATTATATAGAACCAGAGTACCGATTGTTTCGATATTGTCATCCAATTTTGACGTGGAAGAACGACCCGGGTATGAATCTTCTTCAACGTCTTCTCGGCCGTCTTGAAAATGCTTAAAGCTCTCAAAAACATGTACACGCGGTAAGCATTGATTGTCATACACTTTTTTTGATAAATTATAAGATTCAAACGCTTTGTTTTCATGTTTCATGTAAAATTTCAGAACAATTCATTCTTTATTGTAACACTATAATTTTGCCGGCAAAAAAAAGTAACTAATACGAACGAAGGCTACAGCTATACGTATTTGGTTACAGAAACAAGAGTTACTGCATTCGAAAGAGAAGGCTTCACGCTAAATAGTTGTCGGTCGCTCACGCTTGAAGCATGCGAACTTCTATATCAGCGCCAGTCTCGTTATTTAATAATCATTACTCATATTTTGCTATCTATATGTGTCGGCACTGTTCATATTATGATATTTTTTGAACAATACACTTTATATAATTTTTCATGGAAACATCTTTAATCCCTAAAAATTAATACATAAAAAAGGGATATTTAATATAAGTTATTCAGCTAAAGTATAAGGACTTGTAGAACAAGTTATATAACAATAACTGGAATAAAATTTAACATTACAATATTTCTTATCGTAATTCATAATAGGTTACTCATTTACTACCCGTATATAAAGACTTGAAATATACGTTCCATAACAATAACTATACCACCAAACATTACAATATTTCTAGTCGTTATGTTTGAAACTTTTTCATACAAAACTCTATAATCAAGAAATTCAGAAGAATAACAAAGGCGAAAATAGTAAAATATGTTTTTCAGCAAAAATAACCAATTCCATAACTGTAACTGTCTAACAACGTTACATATATTTCTTATCTCATAATTTTAAAATAACGCAAAGCAACGTGCAGAATACATTACACACAAAAAAAGTTATTCATTTGGAATTACTGATTACTATCATAATGGAAAATGGTTCCCATAACTGCACAGAACCATTTCAAAAATATCCAATACATCGGAGTTCGAAACGCAATATCATCCAAACATTACATATTAAAACGTTGTATCCTCATGTCACTTTATATTCATCTTATCTCCTTCCACATGAAGAGAAACTGAATTTTTACAACCCCAAATAAATATATTGTGTGATCTTTTTATAGTCTAATTGCCCCACTGAAGGGCACTCAAATCCAGGTGGTGTCCCAGGATTACCCTTGCCTTTAATAGCGAGATTTAGTGGATAATAAACTCGGTTTTGTGTCAAATATCGTCCAGTGCTACTTATTGGATTTCACATTTTATATCTGCTATTTCTGTTCTTGGGTTCACTTTCTTCTGAAAAGGTATGTTTTTACTTTCCGATTTTAGGAAGAGGGGGCCATGTTTGAGTAGAATTTTATGGTTTTTCGATTTTTGCTTCCTTTTTTATATATATTTTGAGCGTATGGATGTTTAATAAACTGAAACACGGGCTTTTAAAATAAGATGTTTGGAAAGTAGGGTTCAAAGAAGTGTATATAAGAAATCTGTATTCCTCCTTAAAAGGGAAGATATAAACTTTAAAAAGAATTGTACGTTAATATATATAAATTAAATTTTATTTTCCTGTGTATTTATTGCGTTTTGTAAAGGTTTCTGGAATTCTGCTGCAGATCACAATTATTTGGTGAATTCCCTTTATCATAGTCGTATATAAAATTTATTTGCTTTGCTTTGTATAGTTTTATTTCTAAATCTCTTAGTATATCTGATGTTCACGATTTATTCTATACTTAAATATTTAGCGGTTTCTAGGTTTATCTTGGTTTGCGATTCATCTTGTGTATATTCGTATACCTCTGTTGCATTTCATCCATACGACGACCGCAGTAGCGTAGTGGTCAAGGTCGCAAACTCGTGGGTGGCGTCATATATATCGAGTCGTGGGTTTCAGCCCAAAGGCGACTGTAGAATCACCGTGTAGCGGTGCCGACGCAGGTCAAATCTTTCTTACGTTCCAAGTTCTCCCTTTTACGTATTGTGGAAGTTCGGAGAGGCCAATACCAGTTGAGGTATCGTCCTCGCCACTTGACCAAGGCTCAAAAGTACGAAGTCCGTCATCAATAGCTCAGGTGTTGATTCACGACGTAAATAAACAATCAAATCAAATTCACAATTAAGAGGGTGATTGAAAAAGTACCTGTTTTTGATGACAGATAGAGTTGCTAAGGCAAGTTCATGTTATCATTTTGTATTGCCATGTATTAAACGGCTCTGAAATAAATCTGACTATTATTACGGGTTAATTTTGATAGTTATTTGCAACCAAATCAAAGTTTGATTGTTGCTACGCCAAATTGTCGTCATCACTTTGTGTGATCGTTATCATCAAGAAACGTGGGTTCATCATCACACACCGAAAAGTAAGCAACAATCTAAACGTTAGATTATTTCAGGTGAATCCACTGAAAAGAATGCGGAGACGGTCTCGTGTGCAGGAAAAGTTACGGCAACGAGTGTTTGGGACACTAAGGGTGCACATACATGCACTTAGAAAAAGATAAAACATTGACTGAGTTATCCATTTCTTGTCCTCCTATCTTCTTTCCAACAATAGTACATTTTAAGCTGCCTTAGAATTATAAATGTAATTTTGTTGCCTATAAAACAAATTAATAATTCTGCGATTTTAAATAAGAGGCATTCTATTTGAAGTAAGAAAAGCTCCTGATCAAAATAAAGTCAAACGTACACTTAACTTAAGAAACATTCCCCGAAATAAAGTTAACTTAAAATTGTACAATATAGAGAAATAAATATAATTAAGGATATATAATAAAATGTACTAGTTCTGAAGATAGAATATGAAAACAAATTAGCAATTTAAAATCTATATTCTAGTCCTATTTTATTTATAATTTATGTTTAAATAAATCTTCAAATATTTGACATTAATATATATTTAGACAGCAATACATTATACATTTAGTACGTTAAATATATCCAGAAACAGTTCTTGAATTTTTCATGCGTTCCTTTATATCGAATTAATATTTATAAAATGATATTTAAAGGGCAAGTATAAAAGAAAATGAAAAATATGTTATTTTTCTTGAACTAATTTTCTTTCTATTAAAATTTAAACCTGTTTGAAGATATTAAATATTCCTTTAAGGTTTTTTGAATCTGTCATGAATAAAAGCGCATCATAAATTATGTATCATTTGAATTATATGCAAGTATATAAAAAAGATAAAACGGAAGTCGATAGAATACCGTTCAGACTGAAAGATAATATAAAAGGCACAAAAAATGACCCAGATAATAATTTATTGAACTAAGAAATTTACAAAAAAATTATAATTCTGTAAAATAGTTTTTTGACTGTGTTATGGAGCAGAGATTTAGTATCTGAAGTTTCAACATACCATTTTGCTATTCAATAACAAACAAGTCTCCAATATAAATCTATCATAAAGTAGTGTTTTTTCCGATGTTCCTATTTCTTTAGAAATACTTTATTTTTCTTAACAGTTTTGAAATAAGTTGTAAACTCTAACACAATTGATATAAGGAAGTTAATTAATTAAATAACTTGAAAAAGGAATACGCGAAAGATGAAACATTGGTACTTGTTGTCATGAAAAGAGTTTTGCTTTATGACAGTATTTATAGCATTTTTATTGGGCTCGAAAAAGTCGAGATAATTCATCTTTTAATTTCAAATAATACATAATGGTGACTTAATTTTTAATGATATTACTTTTAAGTTCACATAACACTTCTAAAAATGAATAAAAGTTGCGACTCATAAGTAATTTTAATGGTGAAATATTCTATATTCTGTAAGTAGAATTTGATTAACAAATAATTTTATATATGTAATAGTAATGGATTTGATAAGTAAATGTGTTACTATTATAAATACGAGGTTAGTTTGAAAAGTATCTTTTTTAGGAAATGGTGATGGGAGTATGGGGTAATTATCTGTGATGTTGTCCAGTAAAAGTTTCTGAGAATACCATGAGTACAACAAGCTTCTCATCTCAAAAAATGGGACTTATGAGGCAATCTCAAATAATTGGACATATGAGACAATCTTCTCCTTCTTTCTAACAGATTCATAGGAATCAATCCACTGTTCAGAATGTTGTGATATAATGATGAATATGTATCTAATGATGTTTCATGGTGAATATGTATATAATGATGTATAATTATGAATATGTATTATATAATGATGTACAATGATGGATATGTATATAATGATGTATAATAATAAATATGTATATAATGGGGTGAATATTGCATACGATGAAGCCAGTGAATAATGATGAATCCAGATCTCATTGACAGTGACAACTCTACGCAAAATGATGTCGAAAAATCGATGTGGCAGTAGATCGACGTTGTAGTAGTAGTAGTAGGTAGTAGAGTATAGTAGTAGGTAGTAGAGTAGATTCCAAGCTAAAAATGATCTATAAATCAGCGCAAAAATTATTTCGGTGCTTGCTGTGCCCAAATATAAAACGAAATGGATTTCGCAATGTCATCTATCGTAAATAGTACTTTTTGAACCTACCTCGCGTAGAGAAAAATCATATATTATAACTTAATCATCTCTCTTGCGATTGAATTTCCTCGTTCTAAATATTACCCCGTTGAATATCTTTCAAGGTAAACGTGTTTCGAGATGAAAAGGGTAGTTTTAAATATTTTGCAAATTTCCATAATGTAAATCTAACTGAAAGGTATTCGAAATAACCAGGCATTGTTCATCTGGTAGTAGATTATAACTAAGATTTAATCACTCGCTTCTCATCACCTTTCGCATTAACATAGCTTTCTGAAACGTGGCAAAAAGTATTTCTTTTCGTAGACTTAGAATGCATCTGCAGCATTTTTGCATTTTCTTTTCTATCACCCCATTCCATTACAGGTTCTGAATATCGTTTTCCATTTTTCAAAATATCGATTTCGGATAAATTTTTTCCACCCCTAAACAGATGGGAAGGCCGAGTGAGTTATACTCGGATATTGGAACCTAATGATTTACAAAATAGAATGAATAACTTTTCGAAATTTCTTCTGAAGACGCGCTATCATCTAAGAATTTTCTTTCTCAGTGTAATCTATGCTCAGACATGGATTGCATCTTTGCAATTCTTTTTTTACACGAACCGTTTTCTTTAACAAAAATTTCTTTACTTGAACGATTTTTGAACGAAAGTTTTCTGTTTATAAAACATATCCTGTAATGACCCTTTAGAAAATAGTTGAATCAACAAAAAAAAGATAATTGCTTCTCAAAACCATAATTATACTGAAAAATATTCACGATTTTACTGTAAGAAATCCATCTTTGTTTTAATGTATATAATATATTTAAATTACTACAGTTTGTTTCCATCTGGTTTGAATATATTTTTGAAATTCTTAAATATTGTTTGACCAGGTACTCAGTGACTTTTCCTACACGTGCGCGTATTTCAACTGGGCTTTTGAAATGACAAAACAAGAGTTTGACAGAGAACTTCCAGATTACTAACTTAGCTTGAAGGAAAACTACAAGATTTAATTAAAAACCCATTTCAATTTAATGAATCAAATAAAATGTGATTCCACAGATTTTAAATTTGTGTCTTGGACATAAAAATATATAAATAAATTCTGTAAAGTTAAATACTTTATATACTTTTACCTATTTGTTTGAAACAATAACAAACAGATACATATTGCTATTTCAATGTGTTTTTTCAGAATAGAGTTCTTTTTTACTACAGTATTTAGTTTTTAAAAAAATTAAAAACGAAGAACAATTTTTGTTATACAATTAACAAAAATATTATTATTGGATATAATTTTGAATTTGTGTAACTCATATTTTTTTACTTAGCATTTAGCACTTAGATGGATATGTAGCCAGGGGTTGTAGAATGTTTGGTCTAACTGGATTGGATTGCAGACCAATAAAATTATTCCGTACACTCATTGGAATGAAACCACTATATATATATATATATTTCTAATAGCAAACAGATGCAAAACGTTTTATAAAAATAAAATGAAGAAACATAGAATTTCTTTTGTATTGTCTCGTTATATATTCCACAATGAAAATTGTTTATGCTCTCAAATGATATGAGATTTGATCTTAATTAATATTACTGAACCAGTTGTAGAAACTTTAGGAATTGGACTCTCACCATTGAAACAAATTCATATCTAAAATATCTGCTTTATTAAACTAAATAGTTTTGCTGGTAATTCAGAGATAAGATAAAAAAAATTTAGAAAATATTTTGGAAAATTAATATGAAAAGGAAAGAGTGAGGGAGAGAGTTGTAATTAAATAACTGGCTTAACTACAAAATAAAAGGAAAGCGTTGCTTATTGTGTGTGATCACATAAATATACGGACAGTTCCATTTTAGAAAGTTCTCTAGCAAATAAATTGAAAAAAGTTAACCAACTGAATTATGTTCAGATGCTTTTGTTTATCATTCAAATGATGTTAAGTGTTTTCTTTTCTAGCACAGACTCCTGTACCGTAAAACTTTCATATAAAATCACCGAATTTGAGCTGAAATTTCTTTTCTAAGATATTGGAAATATTAGTATTACAGCACAAGTGTGACAAACTTGTTTCCAGACTCAGACAAATTTCTAACAAGTAAATGATATGTGGGCTGAACTAAATGCAGTTGTGGACTTTATATAAAAACAGAGCCGAACAATACCCAGAAAAATTGCTTGGAGTGTTTTAAATGAAGTGCTCATCAAGGCGATCCGACACTCTTAAATAAGATGAAATAAATAAAAAATGCCAAATATAATAACAATATATGTAATAATACAAATAACTTAATAAATAAAAATAATATAATAAAATATAATAAATAAATAAATGTATTAAAATATAATAAATAAATATATTAAAACATAACAAATAAATTTGTTCAAATATAATAAATAAATATAATTAAACATATTAAATAAATGTATTATAATGTAATAAATAAATTTATTAAATTACGATGAATAAATATTATAATAAATAAATTTATTAAATTACGATGAATAAATATTATAATAAATAAATTTATTAACCTTTAGAACTCGGCCGATTCTAAGTCAAAATATCCTTTCCAATCGGCGCTTTTAAGATTGAGGAAAATTTTCTTTCCCCCACTGTTAAGTTCGAGTTCACGACATGTGGTAAGGTTAGTTTTCTAGTTACAAAGGGGAGATAGTAAGGGTTACTGATTTTTAGTCAGTAATCATTGACGAGAAAGAAAGATCCTAATATTTGGCGCCGTATCATATCATAATGATTTTTTCTGAATTTCTGGTTCCCATTAATAATTGAGTGACTTACAAACTTTCAAATGCATATTTATCATAACTTAGAGTCGTGTATTGCGTAAATTAACATTTTCAAACAAAACAAATAACAAAGAAAGCGACAGCTATACCATACTACTAAGATATTTTCTAGAATAATTTATTCGGTGCTTGCTTATATATATACAATATATACATATAGGTGTGTAATCACATCGCTTAGTATGCAGACTTTATCTGTGGTCATATTGCAACTTACCAACTTAATTGCAATATTGAACCCATGTAATTAAAGTAATGCCTCATGTTTTCAAAATTATTCGACAAAATATAAAAAAGAAGGAAAAAGTTAAGAACAATACTTTGAACATTATTATTAAACATTTTATTTTTTAAATTAACATCCTTTTAATGCACAATTATTCAATATACTCCAAATATTTTGATTTGACATTTTAATAATATCTCATTTTGAAACAATAGGAAGGTTACTGGTGACTGACTTCATAAATTTTAACGATGGTCAAGCAATGAGGGCAGCATCCACTCACCAAATTTCCACACCACACCAACATCAGGATTTAGAACCTAGACAGGCTTAACAGCCGGTTTCAATTGAACAAGATTCGAACTCACAACTCAATCCCGGCTACGAGTTTGCGACCTCACTCGTCAGCTACCGTGGCCCTTTTGTGATTAAATATTATCAAAAGTGAGATTTAAAAAATAATTTTTAACTTAACTGAACACGTTTCAAAGCTGCAGAGTAAATCTTAAGTACGTCAAATTAAGGCAAAACCTTCAGTTAATTCATGCATTCTATTGAAAATATTATGAAACACTTTTTTATATCAAATATTTCTATGAATCTTTAACCTTAAAGAAAAAAAAAGTATTATTATTATTTTTTTTAAATGAAACTTATATCTTAAATTGCAAAGTTCTTGTAACAATGCTTTTGAAATGTCTGTTTTAAAAATGTAAAGTGAATTCTAATTTTTAAAATTTTTGGCTCTTAAAAGAGCCTTTTTTGTTTATTTTGTTTATTTTCTTTTTATTAAAAATGTATCACTTTTAATCTTTTTTATTCTAGACTTTTGTTTTTCATTGGTTTATTTGATAAGAGATATTTAATTAAATTGTATGTTATTCTTCGAAACAGTTTGGTAAATACAAAGAGCCACATTGCATGCCTTATAGATAATAGTTTAGTTCTTTTTTTTTTTGTATATTCTTTTCCGCTCAGTATGTGAAATTTCTTCTTTTCTTTTCGTCAATTGGCCTAAGAGAAAATTTATTATCATTTGTCTTCATTTTTTTATTACTGAAGGCTCTGCAATTTTATGATTTAATTTTCATATCAGAGATGTTATTAAATTCATTCTAAAATCTTTTAAACTGAGTTTTTAACTTAGTTTGGCACGACTTGAATATCAGAAACACAACAATATCGATGAGGCTAAAGAATAATTTTTTGTCAATTTCCTAGTTTGCTTACCAAAAGTATAGGTAGATGCCCTGCGGTCTCCTAAATCAACATATTCCACGTGTTTGTGGTAATCTGCCACAATTTTTTGCATCGAAGTGGTTAATTTTTCTTTTTCTCATTCAGCAAAGTCACCATAAGATTTTTATGGGTGTTTATCAACAAAATTTTCTTCATCTAAATCTTTCCTCAAATTCTCAATTTCTATTTCTGCGAGCAATTTCAGATTCATTTTAAAAATTCGAAGAAAAAAAAAGAGAAAAGAAAATTCTATCTATCATAGACTGCATAAAGTCATCTAATTGAGTATTTTTTTCGAATTTGGTTGTTTCTAAAGGTCGCCAATGATAAGGAATTCGCACACAACTGATAACGTTGGCGAAAAATATCCCCACCCAATTACGGACAATAGAAGCAAAGTCGTAAAAAGGGCAGGGGAAAGTTGTAAAAGGATCTGCTGGAAAAAAAGGGGGAAAGAACTGTCTATAGATAGCTTGGTACAGACGTCGTACCAGAGCCGAAGCGAGAGACAAAAATATTTTTGGTACGACATATGTACCGCCAATGTTTAAAGGTTAAATTACGATGAATAAATAATATAAAATAAATAATATGCACAAGCAGATGAAACATAATAATTAGAATAAGTGAATAAATAATTATAATGAAATACAATCGTTAAATATGTTATTTTTCTGTGCTTAAAGCCTGCCTGTAGAGGGCGGTTTTCTTTTCTTTCTTTCTTTCTTTTTTTTTTCTGTTAAGGAGTAAGTATGGGGTGTCATACAATCCCCTCAGGGCAGGAAAGATTAGACTAATCTCAGAATGGAGCGGACGTAAACGAGTTGATACTCGAGAAAGTTGTGAATCACGGGAGGATTGGATTGAGTGCTAACTTTAAACTGCACTGATTAATAAGGTAATGCCAAAGGAACTGTTACTAAATGCATTGCGGGGTGATGGAGTGCTAACTGTAATCTGCTCTGATCACGAAGGTAACACAACAGGAACTGTATTTAATGAATAAACGAAGTTCTTATTGTTACTAAAAAGGGTTCCTGATCTCATAAGAATTTTAAGGAAAAGTATTATTAGCTAAGTAAGCTACAATAAGGAATGAGAGTTTGTAAGGAACAAAGAGAAATGAAGTATGAGTTTTAAAGCAATAATAAGAAGTTATATTGTGAAGAGTTAAAAGAAAAGTAGCTAAGCGAAAGGGTGAGAGATATAGAGAACCTTAAGTATAAAGGTTAATGTTAAAGAAAAAAAAAGTTAAATTTAAGAAGCTTAGTTTTAGAAGTCTGCATGTGTGAAGATTTCTAAAAATTCAGAAATGAGATGGTAATTGAAGCCCACGGTCAAACTAACATTATTCCAAGAGAACTTTGCAAAAGATGTGCTTTGTAGGATATTAACCTACCGAAATTCACCCCTGTGGGAAATTAACCATTGTGAGAAATTAAACCTTGGATTATACAGCGGAGTGTGCGAAGAAAAAATTGTATTTTGTAGGACATTAACCTACCAGGTTTATAAAACTGATATAGTAAGTAAATAATTTTCGCTTTCCTTATGCGACTTATATGGAAAACATTTGTTTTTAATAACAAAGCGTAGAAAGTTAGCACTAAGTATGTCGTTCCTCTCAATAGGCTTGAAATGTAATCTCTAAGAATTAGTTTAAATATTTGGCATAAATATTCCATCTGAAGCTGAAAAGCAAGTATAATTAATGAAGAATACTACAAAGAAGATTTCAAGGAAGAATGTATCGAGAGAATAAATAAAGATTGGATCGAAAGAGAACAAAGAGAAAAACGGGATAGGCAATGACAAAAAGAAATGAAAGAAAGAGAAGAAAGGAATAAGCAAAGAAACGAGGAAAGAGACTCATATTAGAAAATTTAAGACGAAAGCTCAAAGGCTAACCGGAATGTTCTTCCTGCAAGAATTAAGGTCATTTTGCAAGAGATTGTCCCTTCTCTTGCACCTTATGTGGAAAATCAGGACACAGCAGAAAACAATGTACAAGAAATAAAAGCGAATCAAGAATGATTACCTTTAATGTTCGCGATCAAAAATCATCCACATCTAACATGTACAAGAAACATGGATTTATAAATGGATATAATGTCACTGCTTTACTGGATACCGGATCTTCAAGTTGTTTACTCAAGTTTCACAAAATTTAGAGCCGAATATTTTAACTCTTATTCTCTATTTAATGGATCTCTATTCATTTGGTAATCAGTTAAACCCAGACACTCAAAGTTTAGGTATAATAACAATAGATCTAAAAATCGAAGAAGCTTTAGCAAACAATAATTATTTTTTTATCGTCCCAGACTCAACTCAAATAGTTGATTTATTGGATGGACGTCCGTTTTTAGACTTACTACACATTGCTTACGCAGGGATTGGTGAAGAATTACTAATTAAATTTATGAAGGATTACCCATTTTTAAATTTAAATAGTATTAAAGGAACGTCATGTGTCGAATCGAAAGCAGCTGAAACTGCCAGAAGTGAACTAGTCAAACTTAAGGATGAAAGTAAGAAACAAATTGAAAAATTATCTAAAAGGTTATCTGATGTTGTAAGAAAACGAGGATAAATGCAAGAATACCATGAGAAACAATTTCCGTCTCAACAGGAAAAGTTTGAATCTGAATTGAAGAATCGAGATCAAGCATTGACTAGAATTCAGGAACAAAATGAAAAAATAACTCAAGCCATACGAAAACTAGAAACTATTAACAGAGAAAAAGAAGAAGCATTATTAGCACTAGCGATACAACTAAACGGATAGAAAAATTAGAGTTATAATTTGTTAAATGAACTTAAAAAATTGCGGACAGAAAACCTGAACCACAAATGAAGAAAAAGGAGGAATATTGAGAAAATTAAGGGATAACAAGAGAAAAAAAAAGGAAGATTTTATGAGATTAACTGACTTTCCAGAACAAAGGCGAATGAAAGAAAAAGTGCAGAGGAAAATACATAAAGGAAATAAAAAAGAACGGAAAAAGAAAACAATAACAATTTAGAGAAGCATTCACATACTTAGAAGGGCAAAAATTCATTCAGTTCAGTTCAGAATTCAAGTTCAGAAAGTGAACGAGAACATTTTAAAGGAGGATACTGGATGATATATTCTCATTGAAGGAGAGAAGAAAACGGATTTCTTCAAAATAAACTCCATAGCAAATCCAATACTGTTGGAATAATTCGATATAAAAACCAACGTTTTTAAAAACAACGTTTTTATATGGTGGCAAAGTTTATTAAAGAAAATTATTGAAATATTAGTTAAAACTGTTGGTTATTTTTAACTTTAAAATTTACTAAAAAAGAGATATTTATGAGCGTATTAAAAAATTCATAATACTCATAAAATCAAAACATGCATTTGAAAATTTGTAAGTCATTCTATTAAAAAAAAAATGGGAATCAGAATTCAGAAAAAATTATTGTGATAAGATATGGTAGCAAATATTGGAAACTTTCTTTCTTGCGAATGATTACTGTCTAAAAGTCAGCAACCCTTACTATCTCGGAGATAGTAAAGGGGAGATAGTATCTCCCCTTTGTGAGTACAATAGTTTTACGAGGCCTCATGTGGTGTGGGGAGTGCCCGGTGTTCCCAGAGGGGGAAGAAATTTTTTCCTCAATCCTAAAAGCGCCGAGAGGAAAGAATATTTTGACTTATTAAAATTATTGAAATATTAGTTAAAACTTCTCGCAAACGTCTAAATATTGCATTGTTAGGCCAGTACGAACGATTCCCAAAATTTCAAAGCTCTAGCTTGATGGGAAGTTGGTTAAATTAACGATCGAAAATTTGATGACACACACACACACTCACACACACACACCAAGTGAAATTCAGAAAAACGTTGTAAAAAGAGAGTTTTGCGACAGATAATGGGGTAGACAGAAAGAGTGGTTATCAGGTGTCACTTCTGAAGCAAAAAATACAGTTTAAAATGAAAGGAGTAAATCTACAACAATGGAGAAAATTCTTAAAAGAAGCCGCAAGAATCGGCTGTTTGAAAGGGTAGTCAGGAAACATTTTTAGAGACCATGAGTCAATACACAGCAATACGAAAAGTTCGTTCAAAAAGAAATTTCAACAAAAAGTAAAGAAAAGTATAATTGAACTCCCGAGGGGAAGAAAATCCCCCTCTCCAAAGGCGGATGAGGGATAAAAAACCCTGTTTTTCCTGAAGGAGTGAATGTTTGCAGACCAAGCAAAGTTGCTACCTCTGCAATGAAGAAGCGAAACCACCTGCTCGAAACCGAAGGAAAGAAATTCACCCATTGCAATGGACGACTAACGATGCGGTTATAACTAGTATGGAGTTGCGAAAGAGAAACGTGTGAAAAAGGAGAACTATTACTATCCTATGCAGTCTCTGTGGCAAAAGGCAATTTCGAATATCCCTTCATTTCAAGAAAGTGTTCCACCTACAAGTAAAGGAAAGAAGTGTTATCCCCTTGTATAACCGACGACAACCACGTACTCAGTTTTATGACCACATGCCAGGAACCCCAAAAGGCGTGTTACGAAAGCTTACAAAAGGGAAATATGAACTCTATTATTTGCTAAGAACTTTTATTGATGTATTTTAACTATTTTATATTAAAAATTAATAAACAAGTATTTTTGCATGAAACATTTGAATATTTTTAAAGACTGAGTTTTTAAAAAACTTTTAATTTGATTAGCTTTGAAAAATTATTGGACGAATGTGATTTTTCTTAAATGGTACTTTATTAATTTAGTTTTGGACAAAAATAAGTAAGTTTAAACATGCCAACAAGGTTTTGTTTGATTTTATTATTTGAAACAGAAAATGATTTATTTTGTGGGAAGATTTAAAGTTATTGAATGTACTAGTTTTTAAAGGAGTTTTTTTATGGATTAAACAGTAAAATCTTAAGTATGTCAACAAATTTCTTATGTTTATGGGATATATTATGAAGAGTAGAACAATTGACGTTTCAAAGTAATGTGTTAAACGAATGTTTTATTTTTATTTTATTATTTGATATAGGTACTAATTTTTTTTTTTTTTTATAAATATTCAGGAATATTATGATTAGGAATGTAAAGATATATGAATGCGATTTTGTAAAGATTGATTTTTGTAAGATTATTTGATTTTATATTTTTTTATTTTTGGAAGAGGATTTTGAAATGATTTATTTTTGTAAGGATTTGATTTAGGAAGGTTTTAACTTTGTAATGATTAAGAATGTAATTTTATAAGGATTTAGGAATATAATGATTAGGAGTGTAAAGATTTAGGAATACAATGATTAGGAATGTAAATATTTAGGAACATAATGATTAGGAATGTAAAGATTTTGGAATATAATGATTAGGAAAGTAAAGATTTAGGAATGCAATTTTATAAGGATTTAGGAATATAATGATTAGAAATATAAATATTTAGGAATGTAATTTTGTAAGATTTATTTTTATAAGGATTTGATTCATTAATGCAATTTTGTAATGATTAGGAATATTATGTTGTAATAATTAGGAATATTATGTTGTAATAATTAGGAATATGATGTTGTAATGATTAGGAATATGATGTTGTTATGATTAGGAATAATCTTTCTGTATTGTAAGGATTTTCATAATTGTTTTCAACTGATTGTGTTATGTGAAAGAACTTCTTGTTTATCTGTGTGAACCCTTATGACTCTACAAGAGTTAAGCATATGCTATGAAAATGATAATTAATATTTAAGAGTGTAAAAAAAAGGGGAGGGGAGAAAGGAAATAATACAATACTTGGAAATGTATGAATTAATAATTTTGAGGATACAATAATCGATGTTTTGAAGTATAAAATTAGTAATTTGTCAGACATGAATATTTTTTTAAGTTTTTTTTTTTTATATCGCAATTGATGTTTGAAATTAGGTTTGACATTTACAGGTAGGATAGTTAATGATATAAAAATATGTGTATGAGCTACATATATTGAAATATGAATTTGATGTTAGATATTTTATTTATTTGTCAACGATAATTAATTATTTGTAGGAAATGAAGTAATCCTGTTTTATGTGAATATTTGTTAGGATAAATGATGTCTAGAAGTGAATATATGAAGGGGTTTATGCACTTCTTTTTTTTTAAAAAAAAGTTATATGTAGCATTTCAAAGGGTGTTGAGAAGTAGCATTTTAAAATGTTTTGAAAATTTTAGTATTTTGATATGTAAGTGAAATAATATTTTGAAACGTGTGATAACTAAATTTTTTATGAAACCGTAAGCCAGAATAATTACTTTAGTGGAGAAATATTTTCTTTGAAATGCATAGTGGAGTTAAAGATAATTTGCAGTGAAATGTCCACATAAGAGTGATGGTTATTTAAAAGGATTTGGGTATGGTTATTGATAGTTTTATCACACGGTAATTGATATTTGATATTTTAAGTATTAGAGAAATTTAACTATTGATATTTTTTCTGTATGATAATTAATGATTTTAAAGTGTAACACTATTTTTTATGATTTAAAGTACTTTAAGTAAGATTTTTTATGAGGAATATAGCAATGTCATTCTATAATCTTATAGGTCAAGCTAATATTTGATGTTTATGATATATTAATTATTTTGACGAATTTTATGATTGTGTGTTAATTGTAAACTTGCATAATTGGGACAATTATATGTGAGGATTGGTCGAATGTTATCTCCCGTACTTAAAGCCCTCCTGTAGAGGGCGTTTTTTTTTTTTTTTTTTTTGAATGAGTAAGTATGGCATCTCATACAATCCCCTAAGGTTAAGAGCAGGTTAGACGAATATCCGAACGGTGCGGACGTAAGCTATTTGAGGCTCGAGAAAGTTGTGAATCACGGGGTAATTTAGTTCTAAATGTAAACTGCACTGATCACCAAGGTAACGTGAGAGAGACTGTTATTAAATGCATTATGGAGAGATTGAGTACTATGATTTATGAGTTCTAAAGTAATAATAAGAAGTTATATTGTGAAAAGTTAAAAGAAAAGTAGTCTAGCAAAAAAAGTCAAAAATAAAGAGAACCTTAAGTAAAAGTTAAATGTTAAAGAAAGAGAAAAAGTTAAGTTTAAGAAGTTTAATTTTAGTAGTTTGTGAGTGGGAAGATTTCTAACAAATAAAATAAAATTAAATATATATATATATATATATATATATATATATAATATAATATAAACCGTAATAAAACATTCCGATCTGCAATCACAGATAGGATCACGGGCCTTACAATTCGAAAATGCTTATCCCATATATGATATCGTGGGCCATGAAGAGAGAATCGAGTGATTATATTAATATGATCGCAATCCTAATCGGATTGATTTACTCTCGTGGGTACAAGGTATACTATTGTGTTTTATATTATAATGGTTATGTTATTCTTAGTGAAGTTTTATGTTGCATGAAAAAATTTCGTTCTCTAATAACATTATTACATATCGAATCATTTTTTTCAAGCTTACATCACAATAAATATATTCCCAATTCCCATTTTTCTTGGAAATATCAATATTAGTTAGAAATTTTTCTTTCCGATGTAGTACCAGTTACCTTCGATTAAGACATACTGAATGAAAGGTCCTAAAATAGACGAGTAATCATTCACAAAAAAAATAACTATAAACTGATAAAAATCTATATTTATTCTATTTGATGTTAAGGGTAAGGAATATGATGTGTTTGTCATCGTGATTGTTTATTAACGTTGCACTTGGAAGTAATACAAGTGCCAATTGCGACGGACCTCTTAATTTTGAACCCCGGTCATGTGACGAAGACGGCACCTGAGGTGGCACCTCCCATTCTAAACTTCCACATCACGCCTGAGAGGACTTGGGATCGCGTTAAGTCTTAATGTGTGTCAGCCTCGCTACACGGAAAGTCTGTAGTGGTATCTTGGCACGACTAATGAAATCCTAGTTGCGAGTCCGAGAACATGACCACTAGTTTATCTCGGCCATTATTGGTGGAGAAATGGCTCATCGATTCAACACAAATAGTAAAAGTTCAATTGCTAACATTGTGCATTGTAAGAATATTTTTTTGTATATTAAGAATTTTTCTTAAATTTGATTTTTTTTTTAATAATATATGTATCAAGTTCGGTTATGAATGTCACAAGCAATCCACAAGCTACGCATTTGTCATGTTTGGGGTAATACATTGAATAAAATTGAGTGTTTATTTGCAAACTCTTAAGATTTCTTTCAATAAATTTCTAAACTTTGGTGTTTTTTAATCATAATTATTTGAATATATTAAATGCTCAATATACTTGAAACATTCTTTTTTTTTTTTTTTTTTTTTGCTATTTTCCAAAATTAACACTTTTAAATCCTTGCCACGAGTATGTGAAAACTATCCCCTGAATAAATTTTTAATATTATCTTGGTGTAAGTGTTTGAATAATATTTTTACACTATGGTTTGATATCCAAACACGAAGTAATTTTCATTTCTTTTAGTAAGCATTTTGTAATCAGATTGATGAATTTTAAATAATATTTTGGTTTTCGTTGATTCGCACAATATTTTACTTGTAAATACTTCAGTAAGTAAGTTAAAGGGAGGATTCTTGAACATATCTTTCTTCAACGAACTAACCGTAAAAGCGGTAGCCTAATGATCCTTCAGTTGTGGGATCAATCCTTGATGCCTCTAAGTCCCATGTCCTTCCATTGGCGTGACATGGAAGTTTGGAGAAGAAGAGATATTTTCAAGTGCCATCCTCGTCACACAAAAAATTAAAAAGACGAGGTCTGTCGCTAATAGCTCTCGTGTTGCTCCTATGTGTAGCGTTAATAAATAATCACACTTCTACTACATAACTAACATTTTCAGTTACTTTATGATTTTTTTTTAAGATCTCACTTGTGAATGCACCGTGACTTATTTAAATCAGCATTGCTATACATAGAAGTGTAGTGAATTAAACCGAGAGTGAGATAGGGAGATCTGACATAACTTATTTAACTGAAGAAAATGAAGTAAGTAGATTGCATGTGTTTAATTGCTAATAATAAGGTAGAAAGACTGATCGTGTTTAACTATTCATAGGAAGTAGAAGGTAAGCGAAAATGTAGTGTGCACGAATTGAAGTGGATGGAAATTAAATGATCGTTGGATAACTGAAATTAGTTGGATCAAGTATGTAAGTATGATTCCTGACTCGGACCTCATTCTGTGATTATAGAGAAAAGTAGAATTTTCTATTAATCTTTGGTTGAGGACGCGAGTTAAATAGCCCTCCTCATTCGTAACACAAACGTTTGTTTTTCTATTATTCTTAAAAAAGAATAAAAACATCTTAAAGATTTGCTTGTCTGTTTATTTATTGACTGATTACTTATGAAGGATTTGATTCAAATTTGGAAGGATCGAATACTATGTTACATAGAGAGGCGTCACAAACTTTTCAATAAAAATTAAGAAACATCTAAATGCATTAAGATAATCACTTTATTTATTAAAAATAAATTGAAATAGTTTTTCATGAATTTAAATTTATTTTCTTTACAAAGAACAATTGTTTGGAATTACTTTCTCAAAGTACTGTTTTTATAATACTTTATTTTGTAAAATATTCTTAATAAAGTCATACAAATTATTCTTTCTTATTTAATTATGCAATAGCTAAGAGTTTTTCAGCTGTTATTTATAAATTCAATCTCCATTTTGAAAAAGAAATCTGAGCAAAAGTAATGTCAGCATGTAATAAAAAAAATTTCCAACTCGTTAAAGAAATGCATTTTTTTATACGCATTAACAAATATAGTTATGAAAAATCTAGAAATTATGAAAAACTTAACATTAAAAAATTAATGAGAAAAAGCAAATATTTATAGTTAAAAAATTCAAGACAGTCATACTTTCGTTTGAATAATTGCATTCTTAATAAAAACTGTCATTTTGCTTATAACCAAATATTTATTTAATTTTTTATGCATTTTTCTAAAAATTTTCTAATTAAAACTACAATACAGCTGGAAAAGAATCATGATTTTTCTTAGTTCTTCCTTTTTTTTGTAATTGAAATGTGTAGTTTAATTGCTTGTTTTTTTATAATCCTTATAAATAAATATTTATTTTGAGGAAATCTGTATTGTAAAATCTGGCAGCCAATAATACGATTTTGAGATATACCAATATTTAAATTTTAAAAAATCAGTAAATTCACTCTTTTATCAATGTTTGAATGTATACTTAAATCTTTAATTTAAGTATTATAATTTTTTTTTACTTAAATTATAAAATAATAGTATTACTAAGAAAATTCACAATAAACAAAACTTCTTATTCTACGAAATTTTTCTTTTATATCATATTACATTTTCCTTAAAAAAAATGCAGCTAAAAGAGAGAATTATCTAATAAATGATATACTTTTGAAACTTTTCGAATACTTAGCGAAGTATAACTTTATTTAATATCTAATGCATTATACATACAACATTCATTTGACCGAACTTATTTCCAAATAGTCCAACATTCCCGTCAAATACGGTAGCATGACTCAGAATAGAAGGAAGCTGTCTAGAGATGTAATTAGTTTCCAAAACACTAATATTAAATTTAAATTTGATCAATTTAATACATATCTTAATTATGAATCTAGAACATAATGATTATACAGGAAGCAACTGTTTGTCATTCAGGTCATAATGATCTCCAACAATGAATGGTTCACTGTCCGAGCCTTAATTACGTGCTCACATCTGACTAAAAAGTCTTTGCGAATTATTTGTCCTATTCATTAATTCATAGAATACAAATGGCAATGCGTATCTGCTTTTAACTGTTACGCATAGCATTAGTACCATTATTAATGAACGAGGAGCAATGCTCTCTCCATCATTGTATTACCGTTCCGTTATTTAGTTTGTTTCCTTAAGTGGAAGACCAATTTAGCCACAGTTTCATGAATCTAATGCTTCTTGACTTAACTGATGAATAATTTGATGATCCTTGTGTATTATTTATATTCCTGCTTGTAAGATAATAATGTATTCAACAGATATTTAACATATTTCCATCCCAATGAATTTTTAGCATTAGAATGTAAAATAGAGCAAGCTATTCACAAAGGCTTAACACATTTTTCTTATCAGATGTGTTTTAGTAGGTTTCAATACATAGTTCTTGAACTTGAATATGTATTTAAAAAGTGTGACAACAGCGGAATATATTTCTATTTTCAGAATCTAGATCAATGTTCTTCAGAAGGTAATAATTCTAAACACTATTGTAATATAATTCATATTGTTCATATTAGACCAAAAATAGCAACATGAGTAAAAAGTAATGTTGACAATTTTATAAAATGATCTTTATTGGACAATAATTTGTTTGTGTCTTATGCTTATAAATTAAGTTATTAAAGTGGTATCTTTGCTTTATTTCAAACACCATAAAAGCGTAACAAATTTAAATAAATAAGAAATTAAAACGTATTTACAAAAAAAAAATGCTGATGGTAAATAAAGAACTACTGTGTTATCAAAATCCATAGTAATGGGTCAACAAAAGTAACTGTTATGTAAAGTTATACAGATTTACTACTTTCCATCACATTGTCATATAATTTCAGTGCCATAGATTTAGTAAACGCAGTGAATTAATTTCGCCTCATCGCAATTACTGTTATTTTTTAACAATTAAGAAAAAAGTATTGTAAGGTTAATCATGGTTAGATATTTAAAACGAAGTAAACATTATATACAAAAGTATTTATATATTTTTACTTCAAAAGTATAAATTAAACAAAAATAGGTTTCAAGCGATATCATGGGTGTGATAACATAAATAGAAATGAAAGTAAGTCAGATAACAAAATAATTTTTAACTAGATATTAATCTTAATTTAGTTGTATAATATTCTAAAAGTTAATTAATGAGGGACAAGATATTGATTATTTGGTGAGAATGAAGCAGCAAATTGTAAAAGTTCACGAAGAACGATCTATAAGCCAAACGAGAAAAAAAAAGACCGAAATATTTTACAATGAATTCATAATACTAATGCACAAATTTTCGTAGTAAAATAATTTTTAAAAAAAGAGGATTAACAAACACTACTCGTGAAAATAATCAAATTTAAATACAAACTACATTTCCAAACTTGAAAAGGCTATTATTTTAAGCTATACAGTTTTAATTATTTGTACATTTGACGTACACAGATGAAATTATTGTATTTTTATCATGTAAAGTTCCTGCAATATAATTTTCATAAGAAAGAAATAAGCCTGCTTTATATTTGTTTTTATATACTCACTTGAGTTATATATATATATATATATATATATATATATATATATATATATATATAAGCCCCATCTCTCTAGTAAACTATTTAAAATTTAAATCTCGGAATTAGTAAAATTTAGAAGATTCCAAATGACGTCAGAACCTGCTAGTCCAAGAATTTGCGATTTATTCGCCATTTGGGAATTTTCTGGTATTTCCGCTATCTTTAAACAAAGCAGAAAGACAAAATAATTAGCTTGCGTTTACTTTGTTTTATGTTCGTCATGCTTCCATGTATAATTATTTTAGAACTTCCAAGTGACGAATGAACAATATTAATTAAGTAAAATAACTGAAGCAACTTCAAAATTAACCACGATTACATCGAAGTAACATGAATTTCATTATATATATATATGTGTGTGTGTGTGTTTGTGTGTGTGTGTGTGTGTGTGTGTGTAAGTAAAATGTAAAACTGTAAACTGTAAAAGTTCATAATAAACATATATATATAAGATAATAACATATTTCCCAAAAATATCAATTAATAATTACTTTATGTTTGAAAAAAGTAAATACTAGAAATTAAAATAAATATTTTAATAGAAAGAACTTTAAGATTTGTGAAACCTACAAAGTATATTTCTTAATATATAATATACTGAAAGATTTTTAAAAATTAAAACAAAATGCATTTAATGCCAGTTACAATTCTAAACACGCAGATCATGGCAAGTAAAATAAAAATGATACAAATTAAAAAAAGAAAAACAGAAACAGATTAAAAAAGATCGAATAAAAGCCAAGTACAAAGAGAAAAATAAAAACCTATATGAAAATGATTATGTCATTTTTTAAAATCTTCAAATGGCTTAAGACAGTTTCTGTGTGGAATAATCCAGATTTACACACACAAGTCTAATATTCCCTTTGCAGTAAAATTGTTTTTCGAATTTTGATTATAGAACAAAAAATTCAAATTATCGAAGATACAAAAATCAGAAGACAAAGAATCTTTATAAAAAATACCGATGAAAGTCTAGAGATATATACCAAATAAAACTCATAAAATACGAATAATATAATTAGAAAATAATAAGAAGAAGATTTTAAACGATTCAAGATAAAACCTTATTCTCGACCAAAAACTAAAGAGAGAGAGAGAGCAGTGCTTAAAGTACAAAAATCGCCAAACAGAAAGAGGTGTAACTTTAAAAACGGAAATGAACAGCAATGCCATCAATGAGAAAAGTGAAAATCGTACAAAAAGTAAAAAATCAAACTTAAAAATTCAATTTTAGAAAAGGTAAGAAAAATTAAACCTAAAATAAATTTAAAAATAAAAGCGCGGAAAATAAAAACAGTCAAATAATTGAAATAAGAAATGTAATGAAGTCTAAAAATAAATAAAAAGCAAATTTCTTAATTAATTTTATAATTTTTGTACTTTAAATTACTTTTAAAAAATTCAAAGCAAAATCAGACAGCAGATAATTTTTCTGAAAATTATCAAAGATTTCTTAAATGTAGGATAATTTATAGGCTTTATATTTATTTAGTTCTATTTTTGAAAAAAATTATCTAAATATTCAGAGTTAGTAATATTATCATTATTCTGCAAAAACATTCAATGTGCTTTACAGAAAGATACATATGGTATAAATTCTTTATTATTTTTATTTTGAAATATTATATCATCCATATATCAAAACATATATTGAAATTATTGTATTCATTATAAATATATTTATGATAATGCAAACATTATTAGCTAAGGTATAACTTGGTGACCCACCTAGTAGTATACCTCTAACGTTTTACCCATCTTATTATTAAGAATTATTTAATTTTTTTAAAAATAAATTTATTAAACTGCTTAAATTTCTCATATGGAACGCATCCTTATTGATATTAATTTCATACAAATCACTTCTAGAACATTATAAAGATTTTCAAGGTTTATAGTCTTCAGCAGATCTGCAAAATTGTATAATTATTGTGTTTATATTGAAGGATATTAGGTTATTTTAGGATTCTTCATAAGTTCAGTTATAATTTTTTCAGTTTAGTCCATATGATTTATTTAATAGCAAATTTGCATACATTTATGTATTGTTTGCTGCCTTAGATTGTTCTAGAAAGGATACAATATACTTCATTGTACAAGTACTTATTCGCAAAAGCTAATATTTTTACCTTTGAAAAATATAGTTCAGTTTAAAATTCATAGTTCTACATTATGATTAACGCTGGAAATTATTTCTAACCTGGTTTTTATTCAGTATGACTATCTACATCAACTCAAATGTAATCTCAAGTAAAAAATTTCCATCCAATCTCGTCTTTTTTTTTCTTTTGAACAAAAGAAAAAAAAATGTATTCATTTTAATAAAATCAAAATAGATTCTTACAGAAGTAGAATTCTGAAAATGACAATTTCATTTTTAAGATCATATACTACTTTAATCAAAACAAATTATTTTAAAAAAATAGGAACGAAAAAAATTACATTTCAGAAATGAATGGGGGAAAAAAGGAACATTTTCGTCATTTTTAATTAAAATCTCGAGAATTTAATCCCGCAGACAAAAGCTTTCCATCTAGGTCTCTGAAACATGCGCACATTCCCACACACAGTTACCAAGGCGAATATAGGGTTAAAACAAGAATCACCAAACCGCCGCAGTAACATAACTGGAAATAAGCAATGGCGAAATCCAATTTCCATAGTAAAGTTTGACAGAAACGCCTCCTCCACGGTTTCATTAAACCCAATCCGTAGCCCATGAAACCGGGGGTCGTTGGAAACTTCTCTAAGAACGTTCAACGCAGACCTTTTGCTTCTTAAGAAGAGAATGCGGGGTGGTGTGCAGGGGGTGTTGACATATCCCTTTGGGGTGTGGGGTGGAGAGACAGGTGGACGTGTCCAAAAGTCTTAATTTCCGCTCAAAACTCATTACATTGCCGGAAAAGTAACCCTCCTCTACCCCTCTGGAAGAAGGGGGCACACTTAGGGGGTGGAGAAGAAAGCCTCGGATCGAAATTTGTGTTTGCTCGTTCGAATCTCCAGGGATCGGGTACCGACTCGGCAGTCACTCTCTTTCTCTCTTTCCTTTTCTCTTTGGGATCGTAAATTGTGAAACTTTTCACTCCTCGATCTCTACAGCTCCCTTGTTGTCCGGGATTGCAAGCTCTCAACACCTGGATTTTTGGTCTGTGCTTCGGCACCGAGTAATGAAATTCCACCATTTTTGTCCACTAGAGATTTCTTCACAATTCTTTGAAATGCAACAACACATATTGTTTTTAGAACTGAATGATTTACGAACTTTTTACTTTTTCTCCATCAAATAATAAATTAATATAAATTTCTAAGAATTCATACACATTCATCCCTTGATTTACAGGATTGATACATTATTCGAAAAACTGTACAAAAAAGAAACCGTGTTGATAAAGATTACCAAGAAAGGAGATCGACTCATTTATTTTATAGATCATTCAATGTTTGTTTTTTAAAAAATATATATTTTTTAAAATAATAAACATAAACTTAAATTATTAATATCCTCACAAATAAAAACAATTAGCTGATTCAAATGTAGGTAATCTTAACAGTAACAAGAAGCTGATAATGAGAAATAAAATTAGCTTTACTCTTTTTAAAAGCATTGAAATTCCAAAATTTTTCTATTACTTGGTTGTGCAAATGAAACATAATTTTTTTTGTTTTCGTATCAAACAGAAAGTTTATAAAATTTTCTCATAGGCACTGCTCAATAATTGAGATGTTGACTACATTTTTCAATTTATTAAAAAATAATTGATGTAATTTTGGATGGTATGAAATCAGTATTATCAGTGCTAGAAATTTTGAATATATATATTTGTAAATAGTGCATTGATGTGATAATAATTTCATTTACGAACAGTATAATGCAAATAAATAAAAAATAAACAAAATAATATTTTTTTTTCGCTTAAAAACTTTGTAAAAGTGAAACCGTTCAAAACAAGGCATTTGTGAATATAAATGGGTAGATGTGTTTATTTCACCGTAAGTTTGTAGTATACTATTTCTAAAGTAGATATTTATTTTCCAATATGAAGTGATATCAATGTTAAAACAAAACAATTTTAAAATCAACTATTAATCACTATCATTCTCGCATTCTACTGAATATGTTGAATACTGTTAGCTTAGTATGGAAATATTAAAGAATTAGATTATGCACAAAGTAATATTTCTAGTTGCTCTGCTTAGGGTGGATAGAAAAATAAGTTTAACACTAGACTCAGCAAAAAAATAAAATCACCATTCAAAATTAAAATAAATAAATATATGTTAGCAAAATCAGGCATATAATTTCAAAATTTTCTTTTGAATATAGTTTGCAAGTGTAGAAAATGTAATATCTTAGTATATGTCTCATCATTTTATAATATTCGAAATCCCATTATTTGTAAAATTTGTAGTTTATTATTTAGCTCTAATGAGATGTCTATGAATTTATTCTATTTTCAGAACTGTTTTCTTGATGCATATATATTCTGAAAATTATTCCTCATAAAATTTAAATAAATTCGAAAAAAAATCAGATGCCTTTAAAATTTATTAAGAATATTTTCATTTGATATAAGATAACTTTTAATTATTTTTTCTTATGAAAATTTAATCGATTCCCATTTTTCACAGATTAAAAAAGAACGTATAGAATCTAACCATTATATATGCTTGTACAACATGCTGAAATTTCTAACTTTTCAAAAAATCAAATAATATTTTTCACATTTACCATAGTTTTTATTTTAGAAATTAAGCCAAGACCATAAGAATAAAAAGACTTAATGAGCACGAAAACATTAATTTCAAAAAATTATCGTATCAACTGAGAAGAAACAGATTTTGTTCTATATATTCAAGGTACTTGGTGACATGTGTAGACAAGCATGAAAGCAAAAACTGAAAGTAATTATTTTTATGTGCGTTGTCAGGTGGAATCAAAGAAATCACTTTAATATAAAAGAAAAGGGCTGTGTCATTTCACTTTGTCGTTGAAAGGTGGTACTTTTTATTTCACGTGGCTAAAAATAGATCCGAATAAAGTACTATCAACTGACAAAAGTATAATGGAAATGTTCCGCTGAAACTTTATTTATATTCTTTTAACTAAATCAACTTAGTACCATTGTCTACAAACTTGAAAGATGTCTCCAAAAATTGTGGTAAAAATTTATTAAATGAATCTTGATAAATGAATAGACTTACAAGATTTAAAGAACAACTTAAGCATACACATGCATTTCAATTTTATAAATAAATATTTTAGCACTAGAGGGACTTTTGATACTTTGAAATTCAAAAAATTTCAATTGCATCTGTTTTAAGAGCAAACATGTACTCGTATGGTTCATTTTTATGTAAATTTAATACTTTTTCTTTTCCTTTGCCCTAGTTTCTAAACATTGTTTTTAATTAGTAAAATTACATTATTTTTTTGGAAATTTGCACACACACATATATATACTGATTTTTAAATATTCTTGTCTATGATTTGTAATTATTGAAAATACTTGTAATTTTATAGCAGCAGATAGAATTACTTATTTTTCGTAATAATGAGATGCATATTAAAATTCGTTTGCTTACTATTACTATAAAACATAAATTAAAGTTTTTAAAAATGGTGTTAACTTTACATACATGCTAATTAAATTACAAAATAAATTTATGAAGGTATTTTCAGAACTTAAACTACTTTTCATAAATAATAGGGTTTCAAATTTGTTGCAAATAGTTAAAATATGAAATATGAAGCTGTTTCATGATTTTATTGAAATTAGATTTATTAACTCATTACAGTTTAGATTACTTTTGCTAACTTTTCAAAAATTATTAAATTAATAGTAACGTACATATAATATAAACATTCTTCTCCTAAATAAAGAGTTTGAAATTATTTTACGCTAATATTGAAAACAATCTTTTTAAATACTTGTTATTTGAAATAACTCTCATCTATCTAAAATCGTTTAATTTGTTTGAAAGTTTTTACTAAAAGCATTTCCTTAAACAATACTTTTCAAACTTGCGGCTTTCAGCCATATTTTTAAAATTCTCTTCGACTAACAATTCCAGTTTATTTTTGTGTCCAAACATGGCTGATTTCCTCACTCAGCATATCCATAAAAGAGCAAGGCAGATATTAAGAGAATAGCTTCCTTCTCACCTTCTTTCTATGAAAGAACAGTTGACTGGGATTCGCCTCATTTCATATGCGGAACAATCCAATCATCTTTATTCAATTCGAACGATCATGAAAGGGTCATTTAGATGATGAAGCTCAACTGTGCATTTCCAACTGAAGAACGAGAAAAATTGGCGAAGGATTGGAATTTTTTCTATAGAGTTAGGGGGATTAATAGAAATTGATTAAAAGCTTTAAGGGAGAAAACGAGTGATTTTTTTTTGTTTGCTCTAAGAAGTTAAATCAAGTTAATATAATTTATCATGAGTTCAGTAAATATAAAATAATTTTCAAATAATATATATATATATATATATATATATATATATGTGTGTGTGTGTGTGTGTATATATATATAAGTGTGTGTGTGTGTGTAATAAATAATCTAAACGGTAATTCTTAATTAAATCTAATTTCAATAACAGGATGAAATAGTTTCACATTTTAACTATTACCAATGGATTTTAAATCTATGAAAAATAGTTTCAGTTGTGAAAATAACTTTCATTTATTTGTTTTGTAACATATATAAAATGTAAGTAAAGTTAATACAAATTTCTAAAACTTTAATTTTTGTATTATAGTAATAATAAGCAAATATATTTTAATATACATCTCATTATTACGTAAAATAAAAAATTCAATTTGCTTCTATAAAATTACGAGTATTTTTAATAATTACAGGCCATAGACAATTAAAAAATCTAAAAAAGTAAAAAAACAAAAAAAGTAAAAAGTATAAAGTAAAAAGTAAATAAAAAAGTAAAAAGTAATACATATAAGCAAATTTCCAAAAAAATATGTAATTTTACTAATTAACTACAATTTAGAAACTAAATAGTTACATTAAAATATTTCAATTAAAATAAAATAAATTTTAGATATTTTAATGTCTGAATTTTAAGAAACGATTGAAATTGTTATCCTTTTTTATATATCTTGATTCAAAATACGTTAGTAATTTTCTATTTTGGTTGTTTTTCTTCTATATGCAATATATATATATCTGTGTGTGTGTGTGTGTGTGTGTGTGTGTGTGTGCAATGTGCTTCGTTTCAGTTACGTATTGCTTCATACATATATATTAATAATCTGAGGACTGATTAAAAATTTAAATAGTCACTGTGCATGCAAATTTTACATCACTATGTTCACATTTTTTTATCACCAAATCACTGTCGTATACATTTTCATTTAAAGTAGCATTCGCTTCTACGCAAATGAATGTGAGTAATATTTACAAAAACTACTATATACAAGATTATTTCTTGATTAAAAGACTATTTTCAGTTGAAGGATAGATGTACCTATATTGCAATATACGGCGTGGAGGAAGCGCGATGGTGTTCGAGTTCAGCTAACTATAGGGAGAAGGCACAGAAAGCAGAGAGAGAGAGCGAGCACGAGAACTAAAAGATTCTGATTTTGTTCTACCGATCGGGGGCGCTAGCGTGAGCTTCACATGCGCCTTGATTCGATGGGGCCAATTATCAGAGTAACTGAGGAAACTGGTTTTACAGAGATATTTGAAAATACAATTAATACATCTGATAATTGCTGTGAACTTACACCACACACACACACACAATATATACTCATATATATATAATAGAGCGGAGAGGGGGAGAGTGATCACCTGCTTAACTACATTCTGTTTACTTTGAGGTTTATCACAAAATTTATTTTAGTCTCCATTCAAATATGTCTGCCACTAACTTGCATGTTAACTGTAGCTGTTATCTTGACCTCGGTTTGGTATAAAGGCTGGTGGAATGTTCTTAGAGCTCTTCTGTCTTTTGTTCTTGCATAGCGAATGTCGCTTTCTAATATATATATATATATATGATATAGATAATATTTTAAGCAATTTGATAAGCTTCAAGATCAATAATTATTTATCAAAAGTAATAAATAGCGTATAAAAAATGAACGACTGAATACTCCTTATCTTTCTTATTTTTAATATAACACAGACATAGTTCTTTTTCAGCGTACACACCAATTCAAGCAAATCTGACATCAATCTCAAACAGATGTAAAATTCATTTTATAAAGGTTGTGTTTCTATTCTTGGATAAACAGTAGTGCTTTAAAAATGGTAGTTCACCTCCACTCAAAAAGATGTACTTTTGCACTAGCAGTTGCTAAGATTAAAAATCAATAAACAAAGATTCTTACCCAAATGTTAAAACGAACAATGTAAACTTACCATAGAGGAGTACTTCTTTTACTTTAACAAAATAATGTTTCCGTTGCAGGTATTCGTATATTCTTCAAAATTAATTGTTATTTTAGTTTGAAATAACTAACGCATTTTAAGCACACAACACGCCTTTACTACATGTATATATATATTATATATATATATATATATAGGAACATTGATGATTTGTGTGTTCGATGTGTGTGTCAGTCATTAATTTATTATCCAAAAATATTAATCATTAGCTTTTGAATTCCAAATCAAAAGCTAGTGTGATGGATCGAAGTAGATTTGTTAAATGAAACAATAAGAAGAAGCTCAGGCATTGAAAAAGCAATTTTTCGGGTCGAGATTGGATTTTAAACTATTTTTATTGTTCTCTACTTCTCCTTTAGGATTTCTTTTCAGGTTGATTTAAGAATTTCAAAATCAAAAAAGTGTACTATTAGTATAAAAAAAAAAATAGAGTAGATGGAAGAGTTATTTTTTTAAAAGAATGTTTGTTAAAAACAAAATGTAAAAAATAACGAACGCACTAAAAAGATGCTTATAAAATAATTCCAGAGTAAGGAAATCAAACAAAGTGAATATTGATATAGCAATTTCAATAAAACAAAATAGCTACAGTAACACTTAAATACTTGAAAAGGAAACGTTATTTCCTAGAAAGTCAAAGTGAGAAAATTCCTAACGTTGTTGGTTCATGGTTGTATTAATTAGTTGATTGGTTCTGTAAAATATTCAAATTTGTGAATGAATAAAATGATTAGACATGTGTGTAACCTATGATTATAATATGCGATAAGTATCGCAATCCTCATACTAGATAAACCAACGGTAAGCTGGCTTCGTAGTCATTTTTTCACGTTGAGTTGAAAATGAGTTGAATAATGCACTAGACAATCAATATTTATGATGTAACTAAATTATTCTAACTCTGACAAAGAAAAATGAATTTAATTTAATAACGTTTTGTATTCCTATACAGCAGAACAAAGAATCCATTTGTAGACCGGCAGATTCTCAAAACGCAATATAAACACTGAATTCTTTATAGTAATTTAATATCCAGTGGCTCTATCTTTCTAAGATGTATAAAATAGCTGAATAAATTATTTTGTTCCTTATTATTGTAATGGTCTGCATGATTATAATGTAATATGCGAATTTTAATTTGCAAACG
Source organism: Nephila pilipes (assembly GCA_019974015.1). Lineage (NCBI taxonomy): Eukaryota > Metazoa > Arthropoda > Arachnida > Araneae > Nephilidae > Nephila > Nephila pilipes. The sequence goes on along the minus strand of BMAW01129442.1, from coordinate 666,196 downwards.
CTACTTAATTGAAAGCCAAACACACGGTTTGAAAGTATTGTAAGAAATAGGTCACGTAAGACGAAAGTAAGTTTTGAATGATATAACTGCATAGAGGGTAGCAATTAAGCGTCAAGCCGAAATCTGCTAGATGCATTTATTAATCTCTCCTAAACATTATAATATTTGCCATATTTTCTTAAAGATTATGATTTTGTTGTTTTAATCTTATATGATTTTGTATTTTAAGGTCCTTATTCATAACCTAGATATTCTGCTTCAAATAGTATATGAGAGTATGTGAAGATAATGTCCATCATAAGCAGTGTGTGTGGTTCTATAATATGTAGTATAAACCACTAACAGTATTTTTTTAAAGAATAAACAATATTTTTTTTAAATGCCGATTTTAAGTTTAGCATTTCCGAGATAGTCGTAAATGAACAGAAAACCTACTGTAGGTCTAAGATCAAAATGAATAAATGCTTATTTTTTAATTGGGCCGTAATTTTGCATGATGCAACAGATTTCAATGTCATCAAACTGACTACAAACTAAGATACTATTTTTGAAATTTTGAAAAAAAAAAACATAATTAATATTTCGTTGCGAACCTTTTCGCATTTAGAACACCTTCAACCTGCGTTTTAGTTTAGAGAATTTGACTTGTATTGTGGATATTTTGCGCTCATTTTTTCCTTGTAGTATTGCTCTTAAGTGTTATTGGGTCCCTAATATTAAACTATTGAACAAATTTTCTATCTCGGAGAATTTTTTTATCTAAAAATGAAATGAAGATTAAGATGGATTGCTCTGTAGCATCTTACAATTATACAATAATCATAACAAAATTTTAGTTGGGATTTGGATCGCTATCTTGTTGAAACGTAAAGTGAGGACATCCTATTTGCTTCTAGTTCTAGTTCTTTGTGCTTTGCGAAGTATTTCATTTTATTTGTTCTAATTTCTTGATGATATCCTCTGGCTATCGAACTTAGAACACTTTTCTCTCTATAGTCCAACGGATTTGTTTAATTTGTCCTAATGTGGTAAAAGATGAGTCTTGATAGTAATGTAATCTCATTTGAATCTGGAATTTGGCTTAGCTTTGTTAAAATATGACACTGTTGTTGTGTCTCAGTCTATATGGAAATGAAAGTAGTTTAATAGCATTGTTAGATCTATAAAAGATAAATGAGAGGTACATAGCTCATTTTAAATCCGCTTTGTTGTATAAGGTTTAGCGTTTATTTCTTCCGAGATGGAAAAGATCAGAGATTCGAAATCTGTTCACAAAAAATATCTATTTTGGAACACTAAATGATGCATTTTCATGATCAATAGTTCTAAAAATGTAAATATGTATGAGAAAATAACTTATTTTTCAATATTTAGCATTAAATTCTAACAACTACTTATTCATGTTGAATGATTAAAAAATATTTGGTGAAACAATGGCAAAATATACAACAATCAAAATCAATTTGATAGCATAGAATTAAAATGAATATTTAAACTTAATTTTGTTAAGCAGAGAGAGTCTCTAAGATCTATTTAAATGTATATTTAAGTTTTCTCTATATTTCATTTCTTACATCTTACTATGTCGTATTCAGGTTTGAATTATTTATGTATTATAATGTCAATACGTTTTTTTTTTAAATATATTGATATGGATTAAAATATATAATAAAAAATTGTATTTTCCATTTAACCATAATTTATACTTTTACGAATCCCTTTATTTTTTTCCAAAATCTTTAATACTAGATAAAGCTAGCAATAAACTATAAAGAATGATGTTTTACAAAAATAAATAGGTAGATATTTTGCATCATGCCTGATGAAATTTTAAGATTCTTTGCAATGAACATTTGTTTATTTTTTATGATATGTTTGTTATTCACCTTAAATCACTCCTTATAAGTTTTAATTGATGGACATTCATAATCAACCCAAAAGAGTCATTTTCAAAAGAAATGTTGTGTGGGTCGAGTTATGATCTTGTTTCTTGGAAGGTTAAAGATCGGCCTGATTGTTTCCTGAGGTTGCGTGATGTTAGCTCGGTTCACTGCCAGGTTAGCCTAAGTACAGTGCAGTAAAGAGGGTTAATTCTGTTGTGAGTGGCGACCCAGGAACGACAGCCGGTATGCGCACAATGCGCTACGCTTTCTCTCTATCTCATACGCACGCACGCACACGCACACGCACGCACACGCACACGCACGCACACGCACGCACGCACACGCACGCACACTTGCCGCACGCACGGATGTGTATGTTGCGTATG
>BMAW01129442.1:582138-663902 GCA_019974015.1 Nephila pilipes | reverse complement strand
TGTGTGTGTGTGTGTGTGTGTGTGTGTGTGTGTGTGTGTGTGTGTGTAAGTGAGAGAGAGAGAAAGTGTGCGTATTGTGTGTATACTGCTAAGCGTTCTAAGTCGCTACTTTCAATAGAATAATTTCTTTCTTTTTATTGCATTGTATGAATATAACTTAAAATCGAAAGCACATTACGTAAGTAACCTTAGAAAAATAATTGTACATTTTTTTAACTTTTTCAAGAACATAAGATTATACTTTTATCACATAAATATTTCTTTTTGTGAAATGACTTCTTTTGGGTTGATTATGAATGTGTTTCCTATTAGTTAAAACTTATAAGGAGTGAATTAAGGTGAATAACGCAAACATTAATTCAATAAAAAATAAACAAATGTTCATTGCAAATAGAATCTTAAAATTTCTTCGGAAATCTTACATTTAAAACATCTTAAAAAGGCAATGATATAATATCTACCAAATTATTTTTTGTAAAACATCATTCTTTATAGTTTATTGCTAGGCGTGTATCTGAAGTAATTAAAGATTTTTTGGGAAAAAAATAACTAAAGGGATTCGTAAAAGTATAAATTATGGTTAAATGGAAAATACAATTTTTATTATATATTATTTAATCCATATCAATATATTTAAAAAAAAACGTTTGACATTATAATACATAAAATAATTCAAACCTGAATACGACATAGTAAGATGTAAGAAATGAAATATAGAGAAATACTTAAATATACATTTAAATAGATCTTAGAGACTCTCTCTCTGCTTTAAAAATTAAAGTTTAAATATTCATTTTAATTCTATGCTATCAAATTGATTTTGATTGTTGTATATTTTGCCCATTGTTTCACCAAATATTTTACTCTAATCATTCAACACGAATAAGTAGTTGTTAGAATTTTAAATGCAAATATTGAAAATAAGTTATTTTCTCATACATATTTACATTTTTTAAACTATTGATCATGGTAAAAATGCATTTAGTGTTCCAAAATAGATTATTTTTGTGTAACGTGATTTTCCCGAATTTCCTTCTGATTTTTTCTTCATTCGGAAGAAAAATACAAGCCTATAAACTTATACAATATATAGCGGATTTAAAAATTGAGTATGTACCTCTCATTTTATTTTTATAGATCTAAACAATGTTATTAAATACTCATTTATATTAGACTGAAGAACAAAAAAAAGTAGTTCCAAAATTATTTAATTAACAAATTTGTTTCTTTAAAGCTCTAAATTTCAGGATTTCAAAATTGATAATATACACTATCAAAACTCTGATTTTGTTACCACTATTAGGACAAATTACAAACAAATCTGGATATAGAGAGAAAAAGTGTTCCTAAGTTCGAAGGCCAAGAGGATATCATTCAAGAAATTAGAATAAATAAAATGAAATACTTCAAAGCACTAAAGAATAAATTTAAATTAAGCCAGAAATAGGTATGGAGTCACATTTTACGTTTTTCAACAAGATAGCGATCCAAAACCCACAACTAAAATTTTTAAGTTATGATTATTGTATAATTGTAAGATGCTACAGCATGCACCATCTTAATCTCTTCATTTCATTTAGATAAAAAAAAATTCTCCGAGATAGAAAATTCTGTTCAATAGTTTAATATTAGGGACCAATAACACTTAAGAGCAATACTACAAGGAAAATGAGCAAAAATATCCACAATACAAGTCAAATTCTCTTAAACTAAAACGCAGGTTTGGAAGGTGTTCTAAATGCGAAAGGTTTCGCAACGAAATATTAATTTATGTTTTTTTTTTCAAAAATTTCAAAAATTATCTTAGTTTTGTAGTCAGTTTGATGACATTGAAATCTGTTGCATCATCGCAAAATTACGGCAATTAAAATATAAGCATTTATTCATTTTTGAATTTTAGACTACAGTAGGTTTTCATGTGTATTTTATTATCTCTTTAAATGCTAAACTTAAAATCGGGTATTTAAAAAAATATTGTTTTACTTCTTTAAAAAAAACTGTTAGTGGTTTATACTACATATTAAGAACCACACACACTGCTTATGATGGACATTATCTTTCACATACTTCTCATATATATTTAAGAGTTAATATTCTAGGTTTATGAATAAGGACTTAAAATTACAAAAATACATATAAGATTAAAAAACAACAAATTCATAATCTTTAAGAAAATATGGCAAATTATATATGTTTAGGAGAGATTAGTAAATACGTGAATTGTGCAGATTTTTCGGCGATGCTTAATTGCTACTCTCTCTATGCAGTTATATCATTCAAAACTCATACTTTCGTCTTACGTGACTATTTCTTACAATAATTTCAAACTGTGTGTTTTGGTTGCAATTAAGGTAGCGTTTGTGAAATTAAAAATTCGCATATGTACATTATAATCATGCAGACCATTACACAATAGAACAAAATAATTTTATTTCGTTATTTTATACATGCCAGAAAAGATAGAGCTTGTGATATTAAATTACTATAAAGAATTTGTGTTTATATTGCGTTTTGAGAATCTCGAGAGTTCTACAAATGGATTCTTTGCTGCTGTATAGGAATACAAAACGTTTTTAAATGTTAAATTCATTTTTCTTTGTCAGAGTTAGAATAATTTAGTTACATCATAAATATATTGATTGTCTATGTAAATTATTCAATCTATTTTCAAATTCAACGTTGAAAAAATGACTACGAAGCCAGCTTACCGTTGGTTTATCTAGTATGAGGATTGCGATAACTTTTATCGCATATTATAATCTAGTTACACACATGTCTAATCATTTTATTCATTCACAAATTTGAATATTTTACAGAACCAATCAACTAATTACCAACCATGAACCAACAACTTGAGTGGAATTTTCTCACTTTTGACTTTCTAGAAATAACGTTTCCTTTTCAAGTATTTAATGTTTACGTGTAAGCATTTTGTTTTATTGAAAATTGCTTAATGTATCTATTCACTTTGTTTGATTTCCTTACTCTGAATTATTTTATAAGCATCTTTTTAGTGCATTCATTATTTTACATTTTGTTTTAACAACATTCTTTTAAAAAATAACTTTCCATTCACTTATTTTTTTTTTATACTAATAGTACACTTTTTGATTTTGGAAATTCTTAAATCAACCTGAAAAGTCACAAAAGGAGAAAGTTGAGAACAATAAAAATAGTTTGATTTTATAAATCCAATCCTCAGCCCGAAATTGCTTTTTCAATGCCTGAGCTTCATTCTTATTGTTTCATTTAACAAATCTACTTCGATTCATCAATAGCTTTTGATTTGGAATTAATAAGCTAATGATTAATATTTTTACTGTAAATACATACACTGACACACACACACGAACACACACACACAATTTATATATATATATATATATATATATATATATATATATATACATGTGTGTGCGTATGTGTGTGCGCTTAAAATGCGTTAATAATTCTAAACAAAATAACAATTAATTTTGAAGAATATACGAATACCTGCAACGGAAATGTTATTTTGTTAAAGTAAAAGAATGATATTCTATGGTAAGTTTACATTGTTCGTTTGTAACATTTGGAGGTAAAGAATCTTTGTTTATTGATTTTAATCTTCAGCAAATTGCTATAAAGTAATTTTTTGAGTGGGAGGGGGTGAATCCAAAAACCATTTTTAAGCACTACTGTTTATCCAAAGCCAAACACAACCTTATAAATGAATTTTACATCTGTTTTGAGATTTTGATGTCAGATTTCTTGAGGTATGTGTACGCGCGTGAAAGAACTATGTCTGTGTTATATTAAAATAAGAAGAAGTAAAGAGTTTCAGTCGTTCATTTTTATTAATGCTATTTATTTTACTTTTATAAATAATTATTGATCTTGAAGTTATCAAATTGCTTAAAATATTATCTATATATATATATATATATATATATATAGAAAGCGATGCAATTTCGCTATGCAAGCAAAAGACAGAAGAGAGCTCTAAGAACATTCCACCAGCCTTTATACCAAACCGAGGTCAAGATAACAGCTACAGTTAAAACACGTGAAGTTAGTTGGCAGACATATTTGAATGGAGTACTAAAATAGAATTTTGTGATAAACTAACAGAAAGTAAACAGAATGTAGTTAAGCAGGTGATCACTCTCCCCTCTCCGCCTATTATATATATATATATGTGTGTGTGTGTGTGTGTGTGTGTAGGATTTCACAGCTAATTATCAAATTATTAATTGTATTTTCAAATATTCTGTAAAACCAGTTCCTCAGTTACTCGATAGATGGCCCCACGAATCAGCGTCATGTGATAGCTCACGCAGCGCCCCCGATTCCTGAACAAAATCGAGAAATGTTTAGTTCTCGTGCTCGCTCTCTTCTCTGCTCTTCTCCGCCTTCTCCCTATGTTGCTGAACTCGGAACACCATCGCGCTTTCCATCGCCCATTGCATATATGTGACAAAGTTAGGTAGCCATCTATCCTTCAACGAAGAATTAGTTCCTTTAATCGAAATAATCTGTATATAGTAGTTTTGTAAATATTACTACTTCATTTAGTAATAGCGACATACATTTAAATGAAAATGTATACGACGAGTGATTTGGTGATAAAAAAAATGCGAAACATATGATAAAATTTACGTAATAAAGAATTATTAAATTTTATCAGTCCTCAGATTATTAATATATTTATGTATGAACGACATGATTTTATTTCTGCTCGAAGAAGGGATGATACCTTTCAACATATATTTTTTTAAATTTCAATTCGTATAATAATTTAGGCAATTTAAAGTACTAAAACATCAAGTAATATTACATAAATAGACAGATAATAAAATTGATAGCAATTATTTCTAAATTGAAATTTTAATAATGTAATATATACCTTTAAATAACAATGTAATGTATACCGTCTTAAAAAGCAGATTCAGTAATAAAAGGCAAATTATTAATTTAATTTCGATTTTTAATAAAATGTATCAGCACACAATTTTTAAAATGTAAATAAAAATTTATTGCTTAAGTAATAATTTAATAATCAGTTCTGAATAAAAACAACCTTTATGTAACATAAGTATCGTAAATATTTTTTTGTAATAGAATAAGAGTATACGTGTGTGTGCTATAAATCATGTACATCAGCTTGAAATTTCTTCTTTCTATATTTTTCCAAGCATTCAAATATTAGAAAGAAGATATGGAAGTGTACGAAATAACATTGAAAATATTTGGTTAATAATGTTCATTTACTACATTTAAGTTATTAAAAAACATTTAGTAATCAAGTAATGCAATTCTTGTGAATAACACGTCTCATCATAAGGACTACGAGAATACAGAAATCTCGTACAGAATATGTGTTCCCTAAACAGAAGATAATCTTTCCAGGCAATGGATTTATACGATTACTATTACAATGATCCCCTGTAGAAGTTAGAGAAGAAAATACTGCAAATCCGGTTAATTAATTTATAGACAAATTGTGAAATTTTGCCATAAATTGTTACCGCTAGTGTGAGTGAGTGTTTGTTTATTGACGTCGAAATGAAAAGTAATACGAGGTTTAGCGGCGACGGACTTTGCAATTTTGAAACTCGGTTAAGTTGTGACGTTGGGCTATTCGCGGTTTTCTCTTCACTAACCTTGGGGACTTTTATTTAAGATTGATTGCTTTTGATAAACAACCTTTGCCCAACCAAAAATGAAATGTGATTTCGGTAAAACAAGTAGAAATGAAGTGAAGCAGGAGAGTTAGGAAATATATAAACTCAGAATGAGAGTCGCGATAGGGAGGTTGAGTGGTTCTAGTGTTCAGCAATTGTTCCAGAGTCGGAGTTGAAGTCGGAGCCGGGAATTGTTACAAGTTATCGGCTGGTTAATGTATGCTAGAAGTCAAGATAGCTTCAGGGGGATCTTAGTGGTAACAGTCAGTTAGATTATTACTGATAGATCGAGTTAATATTGTTAAGTCCTTGTCCGGGAGAGTATTTATAATTGTCGTTATATTAGCAATCAACCAATAAATACTGTGTGGATTGGTTAAACGTCTCCTTGATTGACTTATTGAGTTTAGTTATGGCACAAGAGACAAACAGGCTTAAGTTGCCGTCACAAAGTGACGAAGTGCAACCAAAGCTGGCGCCACCCTCCCCAAACTTCCATACCAAATTATCAAATTATGGGATGACTTATGGTCTCAACTATATTTAATGAACATGTACCCCACTATATGACAGGTTTTTGGTGGTATGAGGGCTCCTACCAACGAATCGATGGAAACAACGTAGGCTGTAAAAATGACCACTAAGCTACGGTGGCCACAAATAGTTACTGTTAATTGTGTATTGTTTATACGAGCAATTTGATAAAAATTTTACATAAATACAAAACACCATTCCTTCGATATTTGTAGTTCTGTCATCCAAAAAGTGAAATTAAATTTGTTTATCGAAACAAAAACTGAAATACAACATAATATGCTGCCTTTGAAACACGAAATTAAAATAATAATAATAAAAAAATTGTTAAAAAGGAACTAGAATATTTTCAACAGAAGAGAAAATATATTCGAATAGTATATGACTGCTTGGTAATTATAAAATCAATAAGATCTAAAAGAGCCTTTTTTTTTAGTGAGATTAGTTTTTGTAAGTATTAAAATGATATCACATTTATAGCAGACTAAAGTGTTGATCAGTTACGCTACTTAGCCTTTATGCTTTAAAACATGTTAATAAAGAGATCAAGTAATTAATTACATGTTTCATAATTATTTTAATTGTTATAAATTATTTTATAAATAATACTTATAATTTGTCATGGGACTATTTTTGACGTTTATTTAGATTAGTTGCATTCAGAACACAGATTATTTTCACATAGATTATACAAAAATCATGTAAAGTGTCTTATAAATTTGCTATTTTATTCAAGAATTCCTAAGTTTAAATAATTCCTATAAATCTCTATCCTTCTGGTTTTGTTTGAAAATTTAAAATAATTATGTATGTGTAATAGAAAAGTTTGTAAATTTGAACTCATTCGTAGAGATGGCATCCAACATAGAACTATCAAACTGTTTTTCCAAAAGTTCTTGAATAGTATCTTTAAATCCCATGTAAACATTTCTGTTTCGAATTGGCTGCGAGATAAAAAAAATTAAATAATCTATTGGTGGATTTTTTTAGATCTGTTTGAGAATTAATAAAAGAGCGGGAAATATTAATGTAGAGGTTGGCATCGGTATGTTGTTATGAACTACGCTCATTTTATTAAGAAAAATAGTTTATTAAAGGATGAAAAATTTAACAAAAAGACGGACACGCATTTCTGCGTGCTTACACCTCGAGATCAAACCATCTAATCTACGTTGAAGGTGGCGCTGCTGAAGCACAGCAGGACAATTCCCATAATCGACCATTTGACAATATCACCTGACCTCAGGTGAGCCAGTAAAGATATAATTAAAACAATAATATATGCATACATATTAAGAAAATAAAAACACAATTGAAGTAAGAACATACTCAGTTAAAAGTTGATTAATATATGGTTGAATATTAGCTATTTGGAAAATTCAAAAAATTTAAGCTATTTCACAATATCTAAAAAATTGAAAAGAAAAATTAATACACAAGAAAAACACAAAAAAATGCAAAAAAATGAAATTCACTCTATATGATAAAAAGATAATAAGGAAAAAATAATATATTTTTAAAATTCGGATGAAAATGTCATTGCATTAGTTCATCAGTTAATAATAGCGTCATTAGTCTAATACTTTAGTTATTCAGCAAAAGTACTAGTTTTCGCTGGTCCTTCAAAAAGTCCACACTTTTGAACATCGTAAGTGATGTTCGGTTTAATTTTCGTTATCTTGTATGGATCTAAGTATTTGGGTTTTAGTTTGAGTCCTGATCCCAGTTGAGTACGTTTGATGCCGACAAGATCATGAAGCTTGAAACCGTAGCTGGTTTTGGCCAGATGTTGTAATTTCTTCTGTTTTCATCTTGAACTTTCAGGATTTGTTGTTTATCGTGTTTTCGCAACTCGTCACGTTTGTTGCCGAAATCAATTTGGATTTCTTCATTAAGTAAATTTGTTTGATTGAAATCTTGTGGCATCTTCATTTTAGTACCAAGCAGCAATCCGAAGGGGAGTTGTTTAAATGCTTCGTTGGAACGTTGAATTTATGACTTTTTGGACTTCTTTCACGTGCATATACCATTTTTCTGGCTTGTCTATATGGAAAGTTTGGATACAATTCTTCCGATTGTAGAGTTTAAACGCTCTACTTGTCCATTTACTCTAGGTAATCCGGTGGTGATTGGGAAATGTTCAATTTTTTCGATACTGCAATAATCTTGAAATTGTTCAGAAATGAATGAGGTAACACAATCAGAAAAAATTTGGGATGGATTGCCAAAAATGTATTTTTGATTTTCTAATTTTGCAATAACTTCTCCAGCATCTTTTGACTTCGTTGCGTAAAGCCATACGAATTTTGTGAAGGAGTCAATGGCGACAAAAATATGCTTATAATTATTGTTTGTGGTAGGGGATGGGCCTAAATGGTCAACATGATATGCATATAGAGGAATGGCTACTTTTTCGATAAGGTGTAGTAGACCATCTTTTTTCCCACGTTTGCGATTAATCAAAATACACGGAAAACAATTTTGAATGAAACAGTCTGTCTTTTCTTTAACTTTAAGGATACAGAATTGATGCTTGAGTGCTTCTTCTGTTCTTTTAAAAGCACAGTGTCCACGCTCGTGAGCGCTGCGTATAATGTTCTACATATTTTTAGGAATAATGAATAGTTCTTCACCATCAACAAACTTGTAGAGTATATCAAATTTTAGAAGGTAATCGTTGTAAAGTTTGTTTTTTAAGAGTTCTCTAACAGTTTGGATTTCAGTGTCTTGTTCTTGAGCCATTTTAATTTTTGCTACGAGACTGTCAATTGGATATCTACTTAATGCGCCTACGTGATTCATTTTGGAACCGGAGCGATGTTCTATTTCATTATCAAAATCTTGTAGTTGCAATGCCCATCGCGCTTTCCGAGGGCACAAATCTTTTTTTCTTTAGTGTCATTGTGAAACCTTTGCAATCAGTAACTATTTTGAAATATTTTCCTAACAAGTAAACTCTAAACTTTCTTAACGCTTGGACAATAGCTGAAACTTTAAGTTCATAGCTGTTATATTTTGTTTCGACGTTTGTTCGACGACGACTTATAAAATATATTGGGTGAAGCGCATTACCCATCATTGAATTTTGGAATAAAATACATCCATAACCATGAATACTAGCATCACAATGAATTTCGGTATTAACGTTCTGATTGTAAATGTTCAGAACAGGCGGGGAAGGTAAGTATTGTTTGAGACAATTGAATGCTTGTATTTCTCTATCAGCAAATTTAAATTCACGATTTTTTTTTCAGAAGTTCTGTTAAAGGATGTGCAATAATAGAGAAAATTAAAATGAATTTCCGAAAATATCCAGCAAGACTAAGAAAAAAATATAAGTTTTTTTGATATTTCGGTTCAGGGAAATTAGTAGCAGCTTTGATTTTTTGTGGTGAAGGGTATAATTTATCATTTTTAATAACATATGACCAAGAAATTCTATTTGTTTACTTAAAAATTTGCGTTTTTGAAAATTTATGTCTAAGCCGTAATAGGAAGCGAGTGAAAACGTCGAGGCAAGTCTTTCGAGACCTACTTCTGTATTCTTAGATTTTATAATGACATCGTCCCTATAAATTAAAACATGATATTTGATAATCAAATCTTTAAATATTGTGTTTATGTACCCCTGAAACACTCTTGATGACGTGCAAAGACCGAAAGGAGCACGTAGAAACTGAAATTGTCCATTATGTGTCACAAATGATGTATATCGTCGACTATTTGGTTCTATTTCTAAACGAAAAAAAGCGTTACATAGATCAATTGTACTGAACGTATTTTCATCTTGAAGGTTATCAAGCAGGTCATCTATTAAAGGTAAGGGATAGTTATCTTTTACAATGTTTTTATTAAGTTGTCTATAATCAATACAAACTCTCGGGGATCTGTCCTTTTTCCTGACAACAACTACTTGGCTAGAAAAATCAGAAGATGCCAACCATTTCATCACTTGATCGTCTACAATTTTTCTTTCAACAATAGGTAGTCGTAGTGGTACATGTATTAATGGAGTTTCATTCTTTAAATTAACAGACATCTGAATATCTGTAGTTTTAGTCTTAATTGGCTTATAGTTTGAAACCAAATTATAAAGAACATTTCGTGGAGTTCTAGTAACATCTGATCCGATTTCAAGTTCTAATTTATCATTTGCTGAGATGTTAGAGATTGAAAATTGTTGTGCAATTTCCGTTTTAGTTTCTGGAATTTTTGTTAATCTGACACCGTCTGTGTTGATTTTTATTTCGGCCTGTTTTAAAATATCCATGCCAATAATAGCATCTGACATCACAGTTTTGTTATTAACAACACAAAAGTTGGAGATAAATTTCTGATTATCTATTGTAAGTTCTTGCATACAGTTACCGATTGATGTAATGCGTTCATTACCAAACGCTGTAAGTAATCCATGAAAAGTAATTAATGGTGGTGAACCAATTTTTTAAATGCAGTTTTCGTTTCAATTGTTTTCTGATTATCTGTATCAACCAAAGCAGTAAAAGAATTATCAATGTTAGTAACAGTTTTATATATTAAAGGAGGTAAATTATTTATAGTTGACACAATAGTATTGGTTTGATTTAGTTTAGGTATATTGGTACACTTTGCAGAAATATGACCAAAATTTTACAAAAACTACATTTTAAACCTTTATGTTTGTCGGGACAGAAACAAGAAATATGTCTAGACATATTACAATTAAAACAAGTTTTTTGTTTATTATATGCATTTTCATTTTGAATGTCAGACCTATGAAAGTTATGTTTTGAGGTCATTTCGCGTAGTTGACTGAGTTGAGAATTTGTTTTTGGAAAGGGATTTTTAATTTTATCACTGACTATTTTTTTCATAAAAACTAAGTTTCTCTTTAAATTCTAAAATAGATTTATCACCGTATAAAATAGCTTGCTTTAATTGATGAATATTTCTGTATGTCATTTATACAATATTCAAATAATAAATCTTCATCAATATTTTCACAGGAAGTACTTACGAGTTCTCTAATTGCTGTAAAATATTCGAAAAGGGATTCGTTTTAACGTAATTTACGATTACTTAACAGTCTATGAATTTCAGCAGAATTCAACTGATGGCGGGATTCTTCTAATAAATCCTTTTTTTTTAATTAAACACATTATGTACGATTACGTTACGCATATAAAAAATCTCTTTGCCTGACCTTCAATTAAAATTTTAACGAATATTATTTTTTGCAGTTCATTCAACGATGGGAAAAAAAGAAACGATTCTTAACAATCTTGTATAAAACATTTTATATGATATGTATCAGAACCAGTAAACTTTCGATGTGAATTTCCGAGATCTTTCAAAACAAAATAGAAGGAAGGGTCGAAAGTATTAGCAGACATGTTATGATTCAAGACCGGAGACATAACAGAAAGAGGAAATAATGAAGAAGGATTCTTTTTTCTGTTTCGTCATCAGAAATTTCAGAGTCACTGTTTAACGATTTAGAGTTCAAATCTTGCAATTCATTTAGATTCCATTAAGATTGAAAAAGTCTATTAAGTAGTTCTTCTTTACTACCGTTAATATCCAGACCTAACACATTTGATACATAAACTAAAACATTTATAGAAAAAGAATCAATTATTAATTTCTTACGATCTTCTGTGGGAAATGAGGAAAAACTTTTCAATTTTTTTTTCTTGTATTACGATCAAATGCATCATTAAATAATCCACTGTTTAATAACTTAATTATTTGGATATTTCTTCGTTTTATAAAGTTTGACATGACAGGATATCATTAAATAGATCGAGTGATCATATTTATATAGTTTCAGTAGCACAATGACTGAATAAAACATATGTTCATGTATAAATTGAAAGGTAAAGAGAGGAGGCACTTATCCCTCTTTTCAGCAGTTGTTGATTTTTCACGAACTTTCTCTACGGAATGATGGCACAACAACATGTATCAGTTTTCGTTACTTGGTAGTTATGTCTACGCACACCACGCTAACATCATTCTCATTGCCGTAACCTAATTATTCAATTCAATTCTCTGTCGCTTTTATGCTGTACTTGATTACCTCTATTCATTCCACTTCTATAGTTTTACTCGTTTAATACACCACTTTCCATTTGATTGGGAAGAAGCTGGGAGCTTTAATATAAAATCAGAAAATATCCCCAGATGTTAGATGAAGGGAAAATTTATCAAAAGTCTATGTTACATTCCTGCTTCTGTTTCGTAAAAAACCTATTTCATTTCTTTAGAAACATGAAACCATTCATATAATTTGTACTTTCAGCGAATTTATATTGTTTCGCAAAGTATCATTCGTAAGATATAATCGGTAAGAATGAGCAAATTGCAGACGTACTTCATATTTTACACTTTGAAGTACAAGTTATATAATAAATTGTATATAATTTATATTATTATACGTTAAATTAAATAAAAATTGATTGCTAAAGCAATTTTTTCATTACTTGATTCTCTATATTCATTTTAATTAATAATCATTAAGAAGTATTTATCACCATGTCATTCAGCATTAGGAACAACTTAAATCAACCACAATCAAATCAAATTTAAACACTAATTCTTAAATTGCTTTTCCTAATTTCCTTCCACAACACCAAAATATACTTAATACTTTAGGGTAATTGCCCGTTCCATAACTGCTAGGGAGATAGGAAAGGGGTGGTCTAAATTTAATCTAACCCCATCCTTTGTCTGACCCTCTACTGACCAGCGGGGAAGTGAAAACATCTCTGTACTCAGAATAAGTGGATTGAGGGCTTCCCTAGATGTAAATGGACGGAGTCCGTTAATTGAATTCTATCCGGATAAACTGACGCTTTCTAATCCGATTATCCGGCTACAGTCCGGCAACTAGGAAGACACATTTTATGATGGTGAGTCAGGTTGTGAAGGCTACCGCTTACTGAGATGGAGGTTTATACATCTTAAACGTCCGCTATGTTTGTATTAAGTTTTCGTTAAGATGGTCTCGTTACTGCAAGATGCAAATTTTGAATTGTTATACCATGTGCGTCATCTTAGAAATTAGTAGCAAAGAGAGATATTTTTTAACTTGAAGTGTTTTTTTATAGAACTTTGCCTTTCATTTTATATCTTTAGTTTATTTTGTTCGTTTTTTTTTTACCCTTTGATTGCCTAAGACTGCTTTGAAGATGCAATGGAACTGAACATTTTACACAATCTGTGAAATTGAGATATTCGCTATTTTTTTTCTACAATAACCTCGGGAATTTTAATTGCTTTATTTGAATAACTAGGTAGGATATTTTTTTTAAAATTTAAATCAGAACTTGAATTTCAGCAAATAAATACCTAGTTAGTTATTTTTGCTTTTATATGAAATTAAAAAGTCAGATATTTCATCTAAAACATTTTGCACAAAAATCAGTTTTATATAACTTGTGACGTTGGATTAATCGGGATGTCCTCTTCACTGGCTGAGAAGACTATAGTAAATTGAATTGCATAAAATTACAATTTCTTCCCAACCAAAAGAGAACGTTATTAAGTAAATTATATGAAGATAAGAATTGCAGTTAATTAAATTAAGGATATATAAATGAAATTGAATTAAAAGGAAAATAGTGGTATATATAGAGGATAACGGCAAGCTGATAATCATAGTTATTGCTAAAATAGATTGAAATATATTAATGAATCTTTTGGATAGAAGCTATTCTCCCTCTGAATCTAAATACTAATATTCTAAGCTGCAATTAGTGATAGTTATTGTAATCAGAACGAGGGATTCTTTACCCTAACACTTTATTTTTAAATCATAATTAGGTTTGACGAGTTAAGTAGGATTCAAGAGAGAGTGAACTTATCTTTTTTCTGCTGTGATAAATAAAGTTTTTTATCTTGTTATTACATAACGTCAATCGGAGTTTAACAATTATAAGGAAAGAGAGTTTGCAGTAGAATTAAAGAACGAAGGACAGACGTCACAAATTTTAATTATGAGGAATGTCCAAAGTATAAACATCATTTTATTTTTATAAAAAAAATATTTTAATTACAGCAATGCTCAATGTATAAACATCATTTTTTTAAAAAAAATATTTTAATTACAGCAATGTTTTTTTTTTTTTAAATTTGTAATAAATTTTATATCTTATATAAAATAAAATTGCTTTGATTCTCTGAATATAGTGTTTGATCCACAAGTTTTTATTTTTGTAAAATAAAATCTAAAAAAAACATCTCATATTTAAACTTTGATAATAATATATTCGAATATTTATGGTCTAAAAAGTTATCTGACATATTTGCTCTACTTATTTTTCTTCAAGGAATGCTGATTATTTTTCATTTCAAAAACATAATTGTGCTGTTTTTGATTGAACGATTTTGAAAAATAGGGTATTATTAAGATTAATTAGAAAAATTCTTAAAAATCTCTATTTAAAATGTTTTCAAAATACTTATATTTTAAATTTTAAAACTATATTTATAAAAAAGATTTTGATATTGTTTTATAGATTTAATTTGGCAATCTTTAAATCTTCCAACATGATAAACGTTATTCAGATAAGTACGTGGTCAACTAAATACTTTATTAGGAAAATGATTAACTATTACAAATCTTGTAGGAGTTAAAATCATTCTTGAAATCATGAGATTTGATTAAAATAACTTAAAATTATTTTACACTTAAGAGAATTTAAATACTGAAAAATAATATGTAAAATGGATTTATAGTGAAATATTAGTTTAACCCAAACTTAAAAATTCCAAACCTCTTTATTTACACTTCACTTAATTATATTAGCTTAGTAAAATGTATTATTTTGAAAATTATATTTAAAGAACCGATAAATTATAAAAATTTTAATGAAAGAAAGTTACAAATTGTGTTTTAAATGAGGATGATTATATGCCGTTATGATAATTGTACTTATAGATATAGATGAATGATGTAATTAAGTGTAAAGTATAACTTAGACTTACAAATACTTTCTCTTAAAAATCAAGATAAATATATGGATGATATGATTTTGAAAGTTTCCTTGGTTAGGATGAAACATTGAAATTGTAGATGATCATATTAAATTTAAGATTGTAAAATTCGAATTACATATATGTATTAATAGAATTAGTTTTCTTTCAACATAATTCATAATATAATGCCCAAATCATTTTACAAACAGATAAGGGAAATACTTTCGAATATGATTTGAAACTTAATTTACAAAGGAACATAATATTTTCAGACAAAAATTAGTGCAACGTTGTTGTTTTTTATATTCGTAAGTTTTTAACGATATACTTTAATCAATGAGTAGGAATATATTAAAATAAAATTAACTTTGTCTTTATAACAAATATATTCGATTTCCTTAAGTAAATTTCGATTTCATATTTATATTGATTACCTATAATGTGTAGCTTTCATCTTGAAATAAATTAAGGATGAAAGTATGCAGTAATGAAAGTATTTTATTCAATATTAAGTTTAAAAATGGGTCATAAAATTGAGAGAATCATATTTTCATGTATAAAGTATTTAATAATGTTCTTACAAACACACCGACATCATAAAATTAACGAAACGAATAACCATCACGATTCTATCTCCTTCGTCGTATTATATTCCATTGACTACATGACCTAACACTAAAAATTGTTAAGAGAGAGAGAGAGAGATAATAGCATATCTTAAATTTATACATTATTTATACTATGTGTAAAATAATGATCGAATTAACATTATCTTAAGTGGATAAATAGTTTACATTAACCATCAGTGACCAGTGAATTGACATATTTCGCCTTCCGTGATGATGCTGTTCAAAGTAATTAATGATGTCCTTTAGTATGTAATTATGATAAACTATAATGTTTACGTAATGGCTCGCATGTTTCATAAATTCGATGACTCTTTATAAAAGACCTCTTTCGTTCCATTTCCTGTCATTATCTTAGTACTATAGGTTAGCTTTGAACAGAGAAAATATTTGATTTGTTGTTTTATCTATACACACACAGCCCTTTTCTATCTTAGTTTAAGTTTACTTCTCTAGAAATGCAGATTTTGGAAATAAAAAAGAATCATAATTGGAATTCTGTTCAAGATAAGCAAAATATTTTTATCTCTCTCTCTGCTGTACTAATAACAGATTATATTATTATTTATCTCTCTGCTGTATCTAATAAAGAATTTACATTAGCGGACAAAACATGTTAATTTTAAATGGAAAGAGTGAAATTCAAGAGTCACAGTTTTACCCTGAAAAATTAATTAAAGCTCACAAAATTTCAAATTAGTAAGCATATAAATAGTATGTTTATCAATATTTAAAGCTTCCTTTGTTACCAGTGAGAAATTGTGCAAATATTTTACCTTTTAATTACATCTATTTTTTCATTGGATATAGTTTAAAGATAAAATACCAGCATAATTTTATATAAATATACGTACACTAACACATACAAACATATATATATATATATACATATACGCACAAACACACACACACATATATATATATACATATATATATACACACACATACAAACACACACACACACACACATATATATATATATATATATGTGTGTGTGTATATATATATATGTGTGTGTGTATATATATGTATATGTATGTATATATATATATATATATATATATATATATATATATATACATATATATATATATACACACACACACATATATATATATATCGTAACCACTGTTCTTTTTGTAAAATACACTGCACTATTAATAAATATAATTAAGTGAATTTCATCGCTTTTAAAAACAACGTTTTTATATGGTGGTAAAGTTTATTAAAAAAATTATTGAAATATTAGTTAAAAATGGTCGCAAATATCTAAATATTGCGTTGTTAGGCAAATAAGAACAGTTCCCAAAATTTCAGAGCTCTAGCTTGATGGGAAGTTGGTTAAATTAACGATCAAAAATTTGATGACAGACAAACACACCAAGTGAAATATATAAAAACGTTTTAAAATGTATAGAATTCTTTCTGCGTTTCAGAAAAGTATGTGAAATCGTAACGCCTTTTTATGGTTTATTACTCAAATGCTTTTATTTCTTATTCAAAAATTGCATCATTTTATTTCGATTCTATTTATCAAAATAAATTTTGGGTAACATATTAAATTATTTTTTCATTTGACTCGTGTGATTTCTCTTAAAGTAATTGTTTTTTTATAAGCAAGTTAATATGCTCGTAACATCTAACGCATTAAAAAAATTAATTTCCTTATTTTTTTTCTTTCATTTATTTCCTTTTTCTTCTACTTGTCAACTTGATTTGCTCTTAAAAAATTATTCTTTTTAAATTAAGCAATAAAGAAGGAACAAACATTTTTAATGATTTTCAAATTATATATATAAAAGTAAAAATATAACTGAGCACTTGTTCTTGAAAATAACTTTAATAAATTTCTATATTTTAATTTTACAGGATTTATGAATGATTCATTCATCTCTCATTTATCTTAATCTATTTTAATTCATAAGTAATTTTACAACGAACACACAGTGAATCGAAATTGAAATAAAAACACGATAGAAATTAATTTATAATCGTTAAAAGAATTACAGACCAAAATTGAATAAATCTTTCAGAGAAAAAAAGGTTTTATTATTCTTCAGGAGCTAATTATATTTAATTAAATGCTGATAATCGCCTTTTTTTTCCAGAAGTCATTTTAGATTATGCTCTCTCCCCTCCTTATGCATTGTTTGCAATTTATACACAATGAATAAATTCTAAGTGCATGAAGCGTATTTTGCATATATTTATATCAGAAAATACCTCAGAGACCACCATTGTGCAATGTAACTAATGCACTGCCGTTCATACATATCGTTACTAATATGTATACCTTCAGGGCTCTCACAACGACTGAAACTATGATTCAATATATGCTCGATATTGTAAACTTAACAACTAAGCCCTTGGGGAACAGACTGTATAAGTTTCAATACATTGTAAAATTATTGCATTGCTTCTAATATCCCAATATCCCTTATGAATTCAGGATTATAAAAGGTTTTTTGTAAATTCCTATTTTAACCCCCATCCTCGGTGACAGATCGTAATCGTGTATACAGTGCATTTTTATATGCAGTACAAGAACTAATCACTACAAGTACTTTTATATGTACTAAGATGGAATGCCAGAATTTGGCGCAATTCCGCGCTATTCCTATCGCCAAAGGCAGGGTGATATACAGTAGGATACAATAATGTTAATATATACATAGATAGATATAGATATGTAATTTATTGCCTTGAATTACAATTATATCTACACTAAAGCATTTCATGATTCTGGAATTAAATATGATAACACATAAACCTTGCAGAAACTTTTCTGATAATCGAATAGTAACCATTTGTAATTTATGACATTTGCAATTCGTTTACCATTAATTAATGTAAGAAACACCCAAAATAATTTCGTAGAATTAATGAGTTTAAACTTATGATTAAAACTGAATTGAAAGCATATTAATACTAACTCTATTTAATGCAACTGAGAAAAAACATTTTTATACAAAGGAACTACTGAAATTCGAAATGAAATAGAAAATTTCGAATATATTCTATAGATGTACTTGTATAAACTGATTTGGGATTTAGTCACTCTTAACTATTCCAAACCTACGTCAAACTGTTTCTTAATATGACAAATAGAGGCAAGGGGAAAAAATGGTGGATTATTAATCAATTTCGAATGCACTAGAACTACAATACTTTCGTTAAAAAAATTTGAAATGAAAATGTTATGAATATCCCATTCTGCAACTCCATATCTAAACTGAAATGATTACAGCTTGGTGGTAGGATTGAATCCCTTATGGATTTTCCTTTCTGTTTTAAAAATTACACGATTTCGAAGCTATTTAAGTGTTGTAAGCGATCTCCAAGACAGATATCCCTTTGATATACATTCTATAACAAAAATAAATAAATAACACGACGAACCAAGTAGGAGTTGTCTTATGGTAACAAAAATTCGCGGATAGGACATTTATATACATAATAGAAAATGATTAAAATTGCAGAAAAAATTAATGATTTATTTCAGAATTACATAGTTATAAAGTAAGGAGCTCTATAAGGTATTGGCCCACCTCTAGCCTGGATACACGCTGCCACACGACGTGGCATAGAGCGATAATGCTACCCAGATGGTTTCCTGCCGTATTTCTTACCAAATTTGCTCCAATTGTCGGGCTAGGTCATAAACATTCCCCGGTAGATGCAGTCGCCTTCCCATCATATACAAGACATGTTCCATTCAAGAGAGAGATCTGGCGGGTTAAGGAAGTGTTTGACAAGCTGTAAGACAGTTCATAGAAAACGTGACGTGAATGGTCTGGCATTATCTTGCAGAAAAATAAGGACAGGTTACTTAAAAAGGAATGGTAGTAAAACCGGTCTCAGAATGTCGTCGACGTACCGCTGTGCTGGAACTGTGACTTTATTGACGACCAAAAGGGTCCAGCTATCAAGGAAAAAGGCTCCCCAGACCATTACTCCTGGTTGACCGCCTGTGTCCCATGCAATAGTAAAAGCAGGATAGGCACGCTGCCTTGGGCGTCTCCAGACACTTCTTCGATGATCATCAAGACACAGTTGAAAGCGGGATTTTTCATCTAACACTATACGTCCCCAGTCAGCATCATTCCTACCGATTCGAGCAGAGCACCACTGTAATCTGGCTCAACAGTGTGCAGGCATGAGTGGCAGGTGACGTAGCGGTCGGCATGAGCGTAGATTTCGCTCTATCAGACTTCTGTTAACAGTCATGTTGGACACTAGTGAGCGGCTCGCACGTCTGATGGTTGATAACGATGATTCAGGCGCTATGACAGCTGATCTGACAATCCCTCTGTCCTCCCGATCTGATGGGGCTCTAGGTCCACAGCTACCAGCATGAATCTTAAATCTGCCATTGTCCACCCATTCTTGCTCGCATCTTCTAATCGCCTCATCGTTTCGACTCATTTGGCGAAAGATTCTCCGATTTGCCCAATCGGCCTCTTTCAATCCAATGATACGACCTCTTTCAAACTATGACAACTGCTCATAATGAGCTGGGGTGAGGTATTTTTTCAGCCGTTGAAAGATATCCTAAATCGCAATGCAACAGAAAATTTGACCTTTAGATTGAGAATCGCTTTTTATATAAACCTGCTGAGTGTGCAGCACCTATGCGCTGTAGCTCCCGCTATTCATTCACTGTACACCAAGTTTTAATCATTTGCATGTCCAGTCCAAAAGTCTTCATATATGAAGTTTCACTATAATCGATCTACACCTTATTGGTGGGTAATTTTTGTTGTTGTTGTTATGGAGTGTATTTCCGTTAATATTTCCTCTTTTAAAAATAGGCAGTATGCATTACCTTACTGTAACCATTCATGGTCACCTACCGGAATATATTATTATATTAATATTATCGTTATTATTATTAATATTATATTTTTCGTTGCAATTTACAATGACCAGTACAGAAATGTAAAATTTCGAGAGATGCGAAGTATGAGGAGCAATGTTACTCTTCAGCTGAAGGATTAAAACTTTCTACAGGATTAGAGCAAGAAGCACTATTTCGTAACATTATTGAATATTATTGTGATAGAATACACGTCTTTCAAAGTGCTTATACTTTTTCTGTTGCTTGATCATTCTGCTTAATTAACTTGATATATATAAATACATTTTTGTGTCTCATTTTGTAGTTTTCTACTCTTGAAGATAATTTGTAGTTGCATTCTGGGATCCGAGAGAGAAAAAAAACTTATGAGATAACGTTTAATTTTCATTTTTTGTAACATTTAAGAGGTTAAGGCTTCAATCCATTTTTTTTTAATTACAAGAAAATAATGGGAAGCCTATGTTAACATCATGGTTATATATGGTGAAATCAGCGAATAATATTATTTTTGATTTTTAAAATAAAAGCAATAACTTTATTTTTAACAAATAGTAAACATATTGCCAAAACTGTAAAATCTGTGAATTAAAATTACCGCGTTAACTGAGAGATATACAGAAATAAATAGATCTATATACTACGGAAGTGTGTAATAAGAAAAATAAACTAAACTTTTTTAATTAAAGAATTGAAAAAGTAGCTTCAAGATAAAATGGATAAGGTTTCTTAAAGAAAGGTGGAAGACTGATTGAATAAGAATATATATGAAGATGAAATGTTCTTATACACTTTCTTAGACTTCAGAGTTAACAATTCATAAAGTGAAAAATATATAAGTAATGTAAATTACGAATAAATTCAGTCCTCGAACACAGCAAAATTAATTTTTAAAATCAAAGTAATGTATTTATTTTGCATGAATTACATTCTTTTTAAATGTATGTGATTGTAAAAATAAAATTACAAATAAAAAAAATACAAAATGTTTCATGTCATTTATCATTTTTTTGTAAGTTAACATATCTACTTGTATATATATATATATATATATTGTATCGTTCTTCGGAATTCGTGTTGATCGAGAGTCGATGAAACATTATCTTAAAAATCTCAAGAATTTTATTCTTAGCAATTTCTACAGGACGCAGGGAATTCCAGCTGTAGTCATCCCAATTACACAGCTCCAATTTAGCTAATTTCACAGGAAACAGCTTCCAAATGCAGAAGTTTCCAGTATCTCAGACAGATAATAGTTGCTGAGAATCAAAACTGATCGTCTTCACTACTGGTCCTCCTCTGCACTACTATCGCTTCTATTTCGGCAGGTGGTACTTATACCTGACTTTGCGTGAAAATCTAAGAGTTTCGCCAAGATTCTAGAAGGTTCTAGGCTATTTCGCTTCATGTTGGTCTTAGAGCTTCGATGATGGAATTTTCCAGAAACTTCTATTTTTCGCCAAATCTTGCCAAGTCACCAGTAATCCCGCCAAGTCGCCAAATCACCAGAAATGCCATTTCTAAACATTGAATACGCGATTTTTACCCTAACTCTGAATATTTTCGATCTGTCTGAGATATTTTAAGACAAATACAAGTAATATTTACAAATTTGTAACATTATATATAGACACTGGTATCGTTGTTTCCACTTTTGTTATAGGATACCATTAATTCAAAAAAATATATAATCAAATTTATTTGAATTATTGCCCCATTTTGATATAAAACTACTTTCTGAGTCAGAGAAAAGATTTTGAGAAATAATAGCTAAGGATCAAAATTATGAAATCCAGTGACAAATTAAAAAAAAAGTTCTAGATTAATAGCATTGATTCATTCCAAAATAATAGCGAATATTATAAGAATATTCAGTAAAATTGGAAAGTTCTCTAAAAAATTAATATATTTTGTCTTTTTTACCATCCATTCAGCTTATATGCTGTTCTATTATATGTGTACTTATAATATATATTAACTTAAGAAACGAAAGTTAAAATTTTGAACCAATTATGATGCTATATTTACATATTCGGGATGTTTAATAAAGTACTTGTTTTTGAAGATAGATAGCATTATTGAGATACGAGTAAGATGGTGATACCATTGAGTGCTGCCATCTATTAAGCGGCATCAAAACAAACATGATACTGATTCTCAGGATAGTTCTGATTGCAGTCGTGAAGAGATGTCGCCGTCATTTTGCGTCGTGTTGCCAGCATTGATAAGACCTGAATTCATCATCATGCACCAGAAACAAAGCAAAAATGGGTTGCTTTAGGTGAATTTGTTTTAAAGAAGACGAAAGTGGTCTCATAAGCCAACAAGTTTATGGGAACGACTTTCTGGGACGCGAAGGCGTCATATTCACGAATTTTTTACAAAAAGGGAAAACAATCAATGGACAATTACTACAGTGAGTTATCTCATTCTCATTTCCCCCTTTATAATACTCCATTTACCCTTCCAAACACAAGTACATTTTGAACCACCTTTGTAAAACAAAGTTTCGAAGCCAATTTTTCTAATATCTTCCAATGTATGCAATATATAATTCAAATCATACTTATGTAGTAACTCAACACAAACAATAAAAGAAAAGCTTTGTTCTATCCACCTTCCCTTGGCAGTTACAAATTTGAAAGTCATGAGCAAAATGGTTATGAATTACTTAACATAACTATGATACACATTTTGAATTACCTTAACGCTATGTTAATGCGTCGTGTAATGTATGGGTAATTTATGACAGAATGAGCCAAAATTTAATCTGACAATTCTCATGTTTAAGCATTCAGTTTCATGGTATCATCAATTCTTGACAGGGATCAGCATATTAATTGGCCTTCACCATGCATATAGATTGAATAGTTTGGCGCATTTACGGGCTATTTAATCGGCGTCATATATGCTAACAAGGCGGACATCGATCTGTCCCTATAAACTGAAGACTGCAGAAATCAATGCATGTTACTAGCATTATGTTCGGTTGCATGTTATAGTGATTATTTAAATGCTTGGTATCTGTTCGGAAATAGGGACTGGTCACAGTTTATTCCCTTTTTTGAAATTTTACAATAAGTATATATACCGTATAATACCTGTAATATACGCCTATACAACTAGAAAAAAAGATTTAAAACTAGTAGGAAGTTCTATTAAAAAAATGAAATATTTTTTTGGTATCTGTTCTCTTGAGAGTTTGAAAATACGCCGTCATATTAAATGAAATAAACGTTATAGGTTATTCAAATATTAATTGTATGGAGTAAGCAATTATAGTAATTAGTTAATTAGGCTTTGAAAATATAAGCAAACTATGTAGAAAAGAGTATATTCTTAGGTGCAAAACGGGAAGTTTTAATAAGATTTAAAACGAAACAGATAAATTTCGATGGTGTGTTTTCAGGATTGTAAATGAGGTCAATTACTTTTAGTGTTTTTATTTGATGCTCAAGTAATACGATTATTTTAGCTTGTACTGTCCATAAGCTTCTAAAACATAATGAATAATTATAACACAAATATTTGTCGAAACATGTAATAATTTAATTATTCATAATAATTTTTTTCCCTTCAATTTCTATATACTCTAATAATTTTAATCTTATGTTTAAAATCATGAAAAACATAGGTGGAGGTGATTCGAGCCCTGATTCTACCAAAATACATCAAAGAGAATTAACAAATTTTGCTGCCTTATAAATTAAACTCGGCCTTTTAACTTTTACGTTAGGCGTGTCTTAGTTACGTCCCTCCCCAAAAATTAGATAACAATGCGTAAAAATGAACAATAATCGCTTCTATCTAGTGTGTGAGGATCAAAAATAAATTTTGAGCTCATTCTTTAAAGTTTTAAGATAATATTGTTATCGTAAAGGTAACTAAATAAATACAGAAGTATTCAGGCCCTCACGAAAGTTGTATTTTCGTAGAACATCAAGCTTATATCAGAGTCATTTTAGGCTTGGCTGATGGATGGATTTTAAAATCTCTGTAGCAGGCTATTAAGAAGATGAATTTTGCATTGGTCGTGTTGGATTAAGAACTGGTTTATTAGCTGTCATTGAGTCTTGAGGACTGAAATCAGGTTTTGATGGGAAAAAGTCTTTTTGTCCAGTGAAAAGTTGCTGAGTGGCTATATTTTTATTGGTTGTTGACATACGTTTGGAGTGTTTCTATTGGCTACCCCAGAGAAATTCTATCTAGTGGGAGAAAAGGGAGAGTTCAGAATTTTGCAGAAAAATAGGAACATTAAATTCAGAAATATTAAATATTATGTTAGGAAATACAAAATTTGTTTTATCCCGAACTCCTTACTAATAAGAATTTGAGCTATCAAAATTCAGTAAAAGTTCAGTATCCAAGTAATCAGTCACTTGAATAATCATACGGTCAAACATTTAAATTATATTTATTCTCATCTAAGAACAATTAAAAATAAATACTTGTATTAACAAAGGGAATCCGAGGCTTTTTCGCATCCTATAATAAAGATTAACTGAAATTCTAACTTATCTTAATAATTTCAATGGGAAATTCGAGTCAGGAACAAATATACTTGATCGAATTATAATGTTACTTTCCGATGGCTACTTAGATTCATGGCGCTAAATGTCATGTGCGAAAATTTCTCTGCGAATTTAAGCTCTTCTCTGCTTAACACATCCATTCTCTCTCTTTGTTATCACTCATATTCACTTCACTTCAATATCGCAATGAAAATTCTCATAACAAATCACAAGAAGAGGTTCTCAAACCAAATAACGTCACATAGAATCCCAAAAAGATTACTTAAAAGAGCCTGCTACAAACTAAGTAAAATATTTTCATATAATTTCCTCAAAACTATTATTCACTCTTATTTTCCAATCACTTGTTTTTCATCTACTGCAATTATGATGGTATTGCCTTACTGGGATATCTCATGGACCTCTGTGGTGTGGAAGTTTGGAAATTAATTTCATAGCTCAAGTGTTTTTAGATTTAAGACTTTAAATCTCAAGGTACAATGCCAATAGCACTTGTGCAATCGCAGCATGATTTAAATACCAATCAACAATCAAACCCATTTTGGAATTGTAGCGAATTATCTTCAGAATTGTTATTAATAAAAATATTAATGGAATAAAAATTATCCAAATTTTTTAAAGATTCAAAGTGGACTTCTAGTGGATCAAGATTCAGTATATGTGTTTAGAATATCTCTCACCACAGATGTTTTATCCATTACAGTGATCCTATCTCAATGTCGTTAATTACGCTGTCTTCTATTAACTCAATCTTCTTTCTTACGTATTACACTCCCTACATATTAAACTTAATTCATATATGCCGCTGTTCTTTTACAAAACAAAGCTCTCATATCAAACATCGTAGTAAATGTAGTCCCAGAAGTTAGTTAAAAAGAAATGCATATGAGAACTCTTTGAATACTGTCATGTAGAATGATGGAAACTATGAATATTACATCAAACTCTTCCTCAACGTCTTACGTCGTAGAGTAAGAAAATAAGGTATCAACTAATGTTATTTGTTAATCAACTGGACCTAGATCATAACTATAACTAATTAAAGTCTAGCAGCAAAAAAATCTCGATAGTTACACAATCAAATCTCTAACTTAGAATCCTAATCCACACAAACATTTCCAATACATGTCGCTGTAGTGTGATAAATCGTCTGTTGCACAATAGATTTTTTAATCGGAATCAGATGGACGTAATCCTTTACAGACGGAACACTAACTTTAATGCTGCTGAAAGTTTAAATTTCTTCCGAACGTAGAGATCTGTTGAAGATATATGTAATGGAATCTTTAGTCGGGTTAAATGTACATCTATTCCTTTTTTGTAAATATCTGAGTAATTTTAAATAACAATTTAAAATTCATAGCTTCCACCTAAAATTAATAGAAACCGAATTTTTATTGCTTGCTTATTAACACCACACATATAAGCAACGCGAGGGATATTGGTGATGGACCTCGTAATTTAGAACCTCGTTAAGTGAAGAAGATGACACCCGAATTGGCTCTTCCTTCTTCAGATATTAATACCATGCTAACGGGAGGACTCGGAGCATCGGAAGATTTAATAAATATCAACCCCGCTCCACGGTGGATTTTCAGTGGCATCAGGACTAAATTTCATGCATTGGCGGAAACAAAGGCAGCCATGGGTTCGCGACCATGACCACTCGGCTACTCCTGCTGCCGCAAGAAACAGAAGATCGGGGCGAGAAGCGAAAAATAAAAGTTGAATTGTAATTCGGAGAGAAAATAAATTTTGAGTTTTGTATGATTTCGTGCATTCCAAGTGTTGTATAAAAAGTTTAAAATTGAAAATAATTATATAGTTATTTGGTTAAAACTTCTTATAATGCTGTACTTTAAAAAAATATTTTAAGGGAATATTGTATTTGTGAATTTTGAGTCAGAATCAGTCATTTAGTTTCTTTGAGGGATGGTAAATTAAACATTCCCTTATTTTGAATATTGCAGGAATCACAAAATGATGAATGATACAACTCACTAGTGTGTAATCGTAGAAATAAAACTGTGAACAGGTTATTTTTTCAGTAATCTCAATTTGGGATTCTAACCATTATAAATGTTAGCAATTGAACTCTTATTAGCCACACCTTAAAACTACATTAAGGTATCCGCCTACCTTTAAAACGCGATTTTCTGTCAAAATGGCGATTTTTTTTTATTTACAGTCTATTATTAAAGCCAGATTTCTTAGCTTTCCAGAACAGTTTCAATTTTGTTTCTATCTTACAAAGAACTGGAGTTATAAGTATTTTAATAACAGTCAGTGTCAAATTTTAGAACTGGAAATAGCATTCTGCTCCCGGAAACGGAACTTTAATGTTTGTTTTTAATTGATATTTTACGTAATATCACCATTAAAATATTTTCCAACATGCATGATAACTTTTCTAAGACCCAAAATGCAAATAAATATTTTATGGTGTAATATGATAAAAAGTTCCAAAGTTTTGTCTGTTTGAAAACTGTGAAATTGGGTGCATATGATGTAATTATACAATTTAACGAAGGATATCAAGGTTCCTTAAAAGTCTTAAATAAGCTGAACATAAGCTGAACATTGAAATTCTGGGCTACTTCACTGTAAAGGGATACAAAAAGTTGGATTACAATCGAATCAGGGATTTGAAAAGTTATACAATCCCTGTTACATATAAGCGTAAGAAAGTTTTAAAAGCCATCAGGAAGAAAAAGATAACTTATTTAAGTAATACAGATAGTGAACTTTACAAATAAGGGGCCGTTTAATGTTAAATGTTTATTGAATTAGGTAAGATTCTGGGTTGAAATGCATTTCCAGCTTTTTCTCAAAATCAAGTTTTTCATATTTTGCTTTAGCGCAAAACATCGTATTGAAAACAGTTATGCATATAATGTTATGAAACTGTCATGAAATACTCTATAAAAGAGAATTAAGGACTTGAACTTCTCCTATTGTTATAATGCGATTACTTTGCATTTTATTGATGATAAAAGTCATAACTTATCACAAATTTGTATGGTTTTTCTGTAAATTAAAGTACGACTTCCTATAAATATTTAATTTTCAAGGGTATAATTGTGATAGAGGCACAAATTTTAAATT
This sequence comes from Nephila pilipes, assembly GCA_019974015.1. Lineage (NCBI taxonomy): Eukaryota > Metazoa > Arthropoda > Arachnida > Araneae > Nephilidae > Nephila > Nephila pilipes. Next base: position 635,632 of record BMAW01129442.1, on the reverse strand, counting down.
AGATTCAATTAATCATAATAAAATTTACAGAATTGAAATACTCTATTCAAATTTCAGTTTTGGTGTTTTGCACAAGTGTCATTTTGCTGCTATTTTCACGTATTTTTTGAGCTGAAATATTAAAACAATTTTTAATTTATGAACATTTTACATTGTATTTTAAGTTTTTAACCATATCTTATAATATAATGCACATAAAAAGTTATTTTTTCAATTATTTAAAAAAAATCCTCTTCGAAGGTAGGCGGATACCTTAATATGTTGTTCTTATTGTCATAAAATCGTTAGAAAATACACATAAATTAATACTACAATTATGGATTGGTTTGATACTATTTAATCCGCACCAGAAAACAAAATGACCCAAAACTCGCGATAGATGCAATAAAATAGCAAACCTTATTATGAAATGCTATTACAGCCTAATTTAATAGCAACCCTACTTAGCGTTGTTTGGTTTTCTATCACTAAGACGTGGTCTAAAATAGTATCTTGCCTATTAATCTGTTGTTGTTTTTTTCATTATAATCATTAGAAATTAAATCATGATTAGGAAAGTATTAAAACTATCAATTTGTGGTTTTTACCATTATAAGCATTAAAAGAACTCTGATTAGGTATATCTTAAAACTATTTTAATTTGTGGTTCTTACCATTATATAAATATTAGAAATTAAACCCTAATTAGGACTATTTTAAAACTGCTTTAATTTGTGGTTCTAACTATTATAAGCATATATCACAATAGCACACTAACTTCTCATGTCTCCCTGACAGACAACAAAGTTGCTTCTGAAAATAATTAATCTCCTGTGCTGTCTTGAAATAGTCACAGTTGTCGGAATGCAAGACGAAAAGAAAAATCTTCAAGGACAGAAACAGATTGAATTATTTGACGGTTAATTTGTTTTATAAGGAAGGCGTATCCATTCCGATGATTCTTGACTTCTAAACACATTTTGTAGTTGTTGGGTCCTCGTGTGAATTTGTACAGTTAGAAATTTCACAACATATATATCTTTTTTTTCTTGTAATCTTTTTACTCGAATGTGTTTCGACATTTTTCTTAATATTTGCGAATTTACATTTTATTGTTAATTCTAACATAACATTCCTCTGTTTTCTGTTCAAAAATATTTTAATAATCACTTGTTGTTTAAATTTCCTCTGGCTCATTTTTCAATCATTTTGTAGCCAATGTGAGAAGAAATTGTAAGATATTTCATGATTATTAATTGGATATTCATTTATATTATAAGCCTAATTACTTTTGTATTTGAAAATTAAGGACGTTCAGAAAAGATTAATCTGCAAAACATATGTAATTTTTTTCTAAAAGCTATTATTAAATTTAACTAATAATTGATACATTTTTAATAAATTGGAAGATTCCTTCTGTATTAATATAAAACGAGGTAGATTACTTAATTAAAATGGGACTAGGCTTCATTTGTAGAAATATACTATTTAGTCCTAAGTTTACTCAACTCTTTTTTGCAACTGGAAAGATTTCAAAATTTAAAAGTGAAATTATGATAAAAATAAAATTTGCAATTAATTTTTTTTAAAATGATGAATTTTGAAAGTTATTCCAATAAAATAAAAAAAAATGTTACAGAAATATGAAAAATGTACTTTTGCATAAATAAATTATCATGAATAAAATACTGAATTGTATGTTTTATGAAAAATAAGAGATTGGGGGATTTTTAGGGGTGACAGGAAAAATCTTTGGGTGGGAGGTAGTTACTACTGAGCAGATAACTGAGGTTTTACGATATTCAAAATGTCATCTGTAACAGCCATATAATTTAGAAACATAGTTATAAAAATATGGGTGATATATCGTTTATATATTATTTCCTTCTATAAAATATTTATATTCATTACGTAATACTTTTGTAGGTTTTTTGAACTTGTTGCTGTCTTCATAATTTCATTCCTCGGTGTACAGAGGTTAGGAGGAAAAAAATGGCTTCTAAATATCGCTTCATATCAGTCAATTCAGGTTCATAACTATAAGATGTGTCATTGAGGTCTCATACAAATTTAGAAAACTTTAAATAAAATCAATTCTAATTTATCAGCACATCCTAAACAATTAAATTCAAGCATCAGCTTCAAATAATAGACTGTTATAAAAAAGTGATAAACATATATCAGTGATGATATCAATGGAGTATTTGGGAAATTTCTACAATTGATATAAGTTCTTGGGTTGTAAGAGTGAACTATCAGACCCTTGCTGTAATGTGTTATAAGTCTTGATCTTGCGGATGCTATTGATCTAGAGGAGGTAATGTCTGTAATTAGAGGTTTCTTCAGAAGTTGATTGAAAATTGTGATCGCGTATATTATCCATGGAAAAGAATTTCTATACCCTGAGAGGTTAGTCTGCTACTTGGTGATCTACCGAAGATGTGTGTGTACTTTATTTACCTTCTACCATCCGCTGGAAGATGCATTGAAGGCATGGTATCACTGCTGATAAATCAAAGAAGGAAAAGATAAAAGAAACTAAAACTTAAATTATAGTGTTAATAGGTTTATTAATACACTTTGGGGTAGAATTAATTAGTAGGTGATCTAAATAATTTTTATGTTCCAAATTTCATTCGAATCCAATCGTTATTTTGTTAGTTCTAGAAATATTGACTATAAAAGGACCACAAATCAAATCATTTCACGAAAACGTGATTCATAATATCCTCTCCACCCCAGTTTTTAATTTCAGTTGATAATTCAATTTTACGCACAAGTATGTGGCCTCTTAAGATTTCCAAGATTTTCATATGCAGTGGAGGGGAAAATTATCAAAAAACTTTGAAAAGCTTGAGTAGGATTTACTTACCGTCAAAAGTTTAAGACACTTATTCAATGTATTAAAGGTCAACTCAATTTTTAAAGAACTTTAGTCAAAAAGATTCATGCAGAGATTTACGAAATTTGAAACGTGTAAGCTAATTCTGCAGTGAGAAATCAGGTACAAAATAAAAAATTGAGCTTTGTATTGATATTTTTAGGTTAATTAACGATCAAATTAGTTAATTAATCAACCCATTAATAACATAATCTTAACCCTTTTGAGTCATAAACATGAACATTAATTTTGTCTGACTGTGAAGAGAACTGCGAAAATTAACGAAAGAGGTCCCATTTTTTCAACGACTGAAAAAAAAAAACAGTTATTGATCAGTTTGGGTGTGAATCTTTACAATTCGAAAAAAGATTTTTTTAAAAAAAAAATGTAGAAATATACAATCAATACACAAAATAATAACTCTTAGAGATTTAAAGAAATTATAGCGAAACATTTTGATTAAATATCTCTTTTATTTAATATTTTGAGACTCATTTACCAATTTAATTGCTATGACAATGATCACTAAGCATTGTTTCTCCTCTACTGTTCTGAAATGTTACAGGTTTTTAAAAATTAATATAATATATATTATCAAAATGTTATAAAAATGCGAAAATACATCACTCTGAAATGTTTCAGTAAACATAAAATTTAATTGCTTTTATAATTTTGACTCTGAAATGTTTCAGTAAACTGTTTCAGAGTCAAAATTATAAAAGCAATTAAATTTTATGTAAAGAAACAGTTTATTGAACTTACGAAAATTACTTGAAACTGCACGAGTGATTGTTATTGTTTATTAACGTCACACTGAAAAGCAATGCGAGGTCCATTGCCATTAGCAATGGTCAAGTGGTGTCGTCGACACGTGGGCAGACATCTCTCTCTCTTCAAACTTTCAGACCACGTCAGTGGGAATGTTTAGGACCCCGACCGGATTTAATGTGTATTAATTCCACTACACGGCGATCTTTAGTGGCGATAGGAATTAAACCTCAGACATGACGAAAGCAACACCGGCCGCGAGTTCGCAACCATGATCACTAGGCTACTGCGGCAGCATAAGTAGTTTCAGAGTTAAAATAAAAACAGCTATTAAATTTAGCGTAAAAAAGAGGGGAAAAAAGACTTTTGTAGATCACTTGAAATAATACGAAGGCTATTGGCACCAAACTTAGCAATTTCGAATCACCATCAAGTGATGAAGCTGACACTTAAACCGGACTAACTTCTCTGCTAACTTCTGAAATATTCAACTATCAACTTCAATTGTCTCAACTTCTATGTGAACGAAGGACATAACGCCATATTGGGTTAAATGTTCATGAGTTCTTTACATGACAGTCTTTAGAAAGACCTATAACTCAGTCGTGTTATGGAGTGGTTTTACTACAAATCAGATTCCTTTTGATCAGGTTAAAACAGAGTCCTTTTTGTTTATAAGATATTTCAATATAACTATAATATAAAAAGTTAACTATTAAATGAGAAAATTTATAAGATAGTCAATTTTAATCTAAAATTCTAGGTGGAATGTATTTATTGGTGGAATGTATATACTCTGCATAACTTGCAAAAGACAAATATTATCTTTCTTTTTTATGTTTTTCATTTAAATTTTACAAATAAGACTTGATTATTAATTTATAAAAAGCTTTTTTTATTTCCTTGGTGTCATAATAAAAACTGCTGACAGATTAATTGGCTTTATTAACTAGAGAAAAGAAGATTCGAATCTTGATATCATGGAATTTCTTTCAGCTTTCCGGTAAGAATGCTTCAAATTAAATTCAAATAAGTTGACGTTATGAGGAAAATTACACAAAAGCGAAGTACAAATTATGATGGCTCGTCTATTGACATCTGAATCAAAATTAGGAAGCGAATATCTTGTGTTATGTAATCTTTTGAAGGGAAGAAAAATATAAATAGAAATGTTACTAAATATATATAATAAAATCTCCGTACTCACTAAAAATATAAGGGTTTGGTTTTGTTTTATTAACGTCACACTAGAAGCAACACGAGGGCTATATTGGTGACGGACCTCGTAATTTTGAACCTCAATTAAGTGACGAGGACGACACCTGAGCTGGCACCCCTTCTCGTAACTTCCACACCATGTCAAAGGGAGGACTTTAGGACCCGACATATTTAACGTGCATCAGCCCTTGCTACACGGCGGATCTTTAGTAGCCAATGCTCGAGCCCGATACTCAACGAAAACCGCCGGCCACGAGTCTGAAGCCATGACCACTAGGCTTCTACGACCAAAGATTTAATGGACTAAAATAATTAGTAAACACACCAAAAAAAAGTAGACCAACTTTAAGTCCGATTTTATATTAAAATTCCTATACGATTTATTTTTTTATATGTATATTTCTAGTTGATCCAGGTAAATCAACTCGAGGATATTTATTTTCAAAAATACTATTCCATTATCATCTAATAATATCAAAATATTTATTTGAAGAAGCATTTCATTCTGATTTATCAAACACAATGCGTTTTGTAAAACGTCATTTAATATTTCAATTTCATAGTTACATAGTTATTTCTTTTCTTGTGAAATAACAATTATACAGGTACCAAGTTCCACAAAATTCACTGCGTGTGAATTAAGTCTTAATTCATAAAAAAGTTTCTTATTCCACTGAAAACAGCCTAAGAAATAATGAAGGCTTTTGAATGTGGATTCGAAATGAAACATAAAGTTCTCACTTGAATTGTTGTAGAATTTAGAAGTATCTTACCAGGAATCTTCTACATGAAGTGACTGAGTTCTTAAATACGCTAGTTTTTAAATATTAAACACTAAATGCAAGGTTTCAATTTTAGGTAAAGTATTTGAATTTCAATCACGGAAAATCACTCCTAATGTAGATGGTAGTATGGAAAGGCTTTTAGTCACAGCCAGTTAGGATTGATTGCACGAACATATACGAATTATGCATGCATTCACAGAGTTTGAGAAGGTACATTTAATTTTCATATGAAACTCTTATAAGATTTTAAAGGATTGATTTTGATGATATCGATGTTTCTATGACTGAAAGAAGATGAACGGCAGATAATAAACCTTTGTTTGTTGTTGGACGCAATGAAATAGGATACTCAATCAAAGATGTTGCTGTTTTCTCCGTAATTCATTTATTATTCGATAAATTTCTAATTATTGAAACAATTCCAAAAAAGTCAAAACATTTATATGGTTACCAGTTCCCGGCTTTCGAAAAATTACTGATGTTCGGCTTATTACTGAAGAAGTTAAACGGAATGGATGAGCGATTTCAACATCCGCTTCATCAGAGAATACAGTATCACATTGTCAGAGAATATTTGTCAGTACTATGAAGCGAAAAATCTTTCTTGAAGGAACTGACTACCAGTACCACATGTTTCTTTGTCACTAACCATTCAATCCAGAGGGACAAAATTAAAAATTAATATTAGAAACATTTGAACTGGATTGTCTCAGGCCGGTGTAATATCTTGTGTACGCAGGAGCCCAGATCTATTCTGGACTCAAATAATAAACACGTAAGGGCTGGAGAGAACAGGGTACACGCAATCAGATCAAGAACATCATCGCATTTAGTGGTGGCAGATTCATGGTGTGGACTGGTCTCAAAGGAATATCACATTGATATGTACATCTTTACAGTTGGTTCTGTGATGGCTGTGAGATATCAAAATAAATACCTAGACCCCATTGTGTGAGACTTTACAAAGCAGTAGTTTTTTTTTTGAAGTCCTCTTTATGGATGATAATACTTGTATACTGTAAGTTATCATTGTGTATGAAATGGCAATGGATCATGATAGTGTATGTAATTGCTGGCGTATTCTCCTCAGTTTAGCCCCATTGAACATTTTTGGGATCTCCTGGACATCTACCTCCTTTAGATAGTATCGGAGAGTTGGAAACTGCCCTAAGAAGGAATGACTTTTACTAGTATATGTCTTGAGTGATCATCTCTATGAAAGGATGAATAGTTGTTATAATATTTATGCAAAAATATGGGTTGGTCATATTCTTTACTTATGTAATTTTTATTTAATTATTTTTTGATTGAAAACATCATTTTGTTAATGACTCGTATAGAGCATCATCATATAACTTACTAAAAAATTTGCTTATTTTTCAAGTATTTATATAATTCCCTTCTTTCATTAAGTGTATAAATATATTTTCTGGCTTCATGTGTAATATTGCGGTAACTATTAAATTACATTGAAGCTTAATTGATTTAATATATTACATATTCAGCTTACATTATGATACAGTCGATATATATGGACTAAAATTCTAATTTTTTAAGTGTATGCTAATGTATGTGTTTATGATAAGCATTTTATATGTCCTACATATTTAACTTCCTGAATTAATGAACAATTTTTTTTGAAAAAAAGTAAGCATAATGAATGGATAAATTAATGATATATAAATGACTTTGTTGTAATCAAGTAAAATGTATTGCGTATATTATTGAAATTATAGATTATTTCCTTTTAATTAGCTGTTATAAATGTGTTTTGAGAATCAAAAATTTAAAAAAAAAATTAGTTTGTTGAAGTAGCTTTTTAACATAATGAGTTTGTAAATAACAGAAGAATTATTAAGTTCATTAGAACTTGAAAATAAGTTTACAGTATTAATATTGATGTTGTAGTTCATTTGGTATGAATCTCAGACAGAAAATGCAATAATTTTTAGTAAATTAGCTTAGCACTTAACAATAAGAATTTGCTATAAAGAAAAAAAAATAGAAGTTAAATATTTTTGTAAAGAATAAAAAATTGTTAATATTAAGTTTTGCTTACAACTTATTTAACAAATTTTATGAATTGATTAAATGACTTATTTCGTTTTTACGTGCAATGTGTTGTCATTAATTCAATAATTGGGTTTCGATTATTAGTTAATTCTTTTAAAAAATAAGTAATTCTTATTTTATTTTCTATGACATTATTGGAAATTTCAACAAAAGTGTTAAAATTCAATTGTGAATTTATTTTCAAATCTTATATCAAATTTAGTGCAGACTGCATGATAGCGATACATACTTAATTTAATAAAGAATCTGATTAATTATTCAAAAAGATATGTAGCCCTGTTTTTGAATAATCAATCATTTCTGTTAAAATAAGAGTAACAGTTTGGATTACATTATATTTAATCCGTATTGATTAAAGAAATCATTCTGTTAGAGAAACTTTTGATGTAGGATACATTCTTTGTGATTTTTACTTTTAATGATTATGCTCATTTACTTAATGAGATTACGCCTGAACTTTACGTATTCGTTAAAGTGATGATTCAACTAATACCTTTTACATGTAAACTAATCAATTAAAAATTTCTTAAATTACTATACAACACCTTAACTTGCAAATTTAAACAAATATATCTATGAAAAATAATCAATCCATCATTTTGCATGCTTGTACTACACTTCTTGGTCAATAAAACCATTGATTATAAATAAACAAACTTAATGAGTTTCTTGCTCTCATTAATGAAAGTTACTTCATAAGAGTAAACTGAATTTCGATGCATAAATCACGTTTGATTAATAAATCATTTTAATCGCTAGGTGTCAACAAATTTTTTTTTTTAGCTTTTCCTATTTATTTGCTGGAAAGTATATAAAATGCACACTGCAAAGGCTGAAAGTTGTAAGTTTGAAACACATTTCAGTATGATATATTTTATATCCTAATCCATGGGCTTTTTAAAAATTATTGTTACAATTTAATGTTATCTCTCATTTTTAATTATTTAATTTCGTTTGTGACAATCTGTCTTCTGTATATATGTAAGTAACTCTTTATTTTGTTTTTTTCTTTGTTTGTTTCTTTCATCGATTGTATTTCTTTCAGAGAGCCAACGTTCATTTTACAAGTTTATTATGCAAAAACTCTTGAAGGGAACGACATTTTTTAAAAAATTTAGTATGTTACAGCACTTTTGCATACGGTCAAAGAAGGTATTGGTATTTTGAATAACACATCTTTTTAGGAGAAATCGAAGTAAAAACCGCTGGCATAATGTTAAGGCACATTAAATTTGGATTTAGTATAATATCTTGTATCATGAAATCATACATTTTCGACTTCCCTATTTCACTTTATTATTTTATTTATTCTATTTATATCACTCTAAGGCTTATTTATGCTTTGTCTCTATAGATAAAATCATTTAATTAAATAAAAAAAATTATTTCGTGAATGTATCGGCATTCTCGAAAACTCTGGAACAATAACAGATATTAATTAAGCTGAGGCTTCTCTAAAGTCCTTTGGTAAATGAGAATATGATAAAAATGTTGATTTAGATTTTATAAAACAAAATTTTAATACGATGAATAATTATCACATAATAGTGATAATATCTCTTATTACTTTATAAATGCATCATATATTTTCATCAATTAGAAGTTATGGCAAAGTCCGATTTTTTAGCCCACGCTTTAGTGTAAGTAAAATGGTTTAAAATTACCCAAAACTGGTTGCATCAATTTAGGTTCCAGTAAAGATATATTACTACATGGGTTGTCATTTTATAGCATTTATCGCGTTTTTTCGTACCAATTCGTTCCGATCTCTACGGCTTGGACTAAAATAGGATCTAACCGAAGTTATATTTTAGTTATAAATTGAGTATCAAGGAAACGCTTATATATGTGTGAGTTAAGTATCATAAACTATTGAAAATAAATTAAATGATTAAAAATTTAATTGTATTAAGTTTAAACCATAAAGTAAACAACAAGAATTTTTATTCGTTGCAACAAAAACAAGTATAGTAAATGTTGTTTACTTCTGTGGAGGCTTCTTAACATTCAATATTATTTTTAATAATAATAAAACGGAAGATTATACTCAGGTTGATTTCACAGTACCCAACAGAATTAAAGAAGGATTTTGGATGTTTTTGCATGAAAATAATTTTTCAAGTTAGAAAAATTCTAAAATATTATTATCAAATGTAAATTATGCATAATTCTTCTAATTGATATATAATTAATAAACCCAATGCAATATGTGCAAGGATATGCAACAATATTTCTCTCAGCACTGGTATATTTATCATTTAAATATATCGTTTGAAATCTTATACTAAAAAATGAGTGTTAAGTCACATTTTCTGTTATAGTACAAAATTAAAAGAAATCAATAGAGAATAATTAAATTAGTGGTTACGTCATTGGAATAATTTGTGAAAGCATATGTTAGTGAATCAAGGATATATTATCCAAACATATTCAAGCACTCTTTTTCTTCGAAATTGGAATATTAAATTTTAAATAAAATGTTTTTTCTGTGTTTATTAATGTCTTTGTTCCGCAAAAACAAAAGGAAACAATACTAATCATATATACACACTATGTTAAAATAAGACCCAAATCAAATGCTCCTTTTATTTCTCATCCCATATAGTTCTTATACCTAGTATTCCTTATTAAAATTAATTGGATAATTATAGTTTAAATTTACATTTGCTTCTTGTGAAGCTTCCAAGTAAATTACTACCCATAGGAAATTCTTTGTTTACTGCACGAGACTTGTTAATTCAAAGCCAAACAATGTAATTCAAAAACAATAATTTCATAAAATTATAATGTATTATATGTATTGTATAAGTAATATACATATATTTAAAGTCAGCTACTTTGTTGAAAAATAAAATTATATACATTCTTTATGCTTCAGAAGCAATCGGAAATTTATAAACTCATTTCTGGCAAGAGGTTTTGCATTCTGCAAATTTACTCTGGAACTTTTATGCATTTCCTTAAAAACTGCAAGGGTAAGGGGAAAAAATTAATTTCCCTCTGTCGCAACGGGAACAAAGGCAAAGGCTACGTGTTAAAATTCACAGCGGTGAAAATTATTACGTGATAAATATGAAACAAGGGCAGGTGCAATTTAAACTTTTCATCTTTTTTCCCTTTCTTTCTTTTTCTTGGCTTTTTTTTCCCTATGTGTTCGTCCACCGCAAGAAAAATTTAATAAAATTTCCAAGTGGGAAGAATAGCTAAAAATGAAACCCGACTTAAAAAAAAATGTGCGTGCATGTTTCCTTGCCGCACACCAATGCGTAGGAGAGAAGCTCATTTCACAGGCGCACGAAGCTGTTGAGAATATCACCCTACTATGTTTTTAGAGATAAGTTGAAGGCTGTAGAAAAATAAAAAGACACAAAAACAAAAAAAGAAATGCCCTCCTAGTTACACAAATACATACCGGAAGGTAAAAAAGTCAAGAAACAAAAGAAAAAAAAAGCTAGTGTTCGAAAAACACAAAGAAAAACAAATATTCTATTTCCTCCGGCCATATTTAATATTTCATAGAAAACTCTTAGCTGAAATACTAAACAGTCCACACTCTTTTAAACACGCAAGGCTTAGATCCATATGTAGTAGCGAGACAGTACTAAATTAACATAAATCTATGTTGTGTTTAATGTGAAAGAGAACAAGTAGTTGGAAATGTTGGTCATTAAATTGAAAAAAATATATATGTCTAAAGAAATAAGTTCCAGATAGTTCTTAAGTTAAATATTAAATGAATAAAATGAAAATGTTTTTCTTCGAGTTGCTCAATTACATGTTTTCATGATGTATTAAGTATCTACCATTCACGACACTTTTTTTTTAAAAAAAAAATGTTGTTAAATATTCATGCTGATGTAGGTTTAGGCAGAGAGGGCAGATGTCTTGAATAGAAATTAAATGTAATGATATTCTATTTATATGCCTTTTACTGTGTTTTGCGAATGGTTGCTATATGATTTTGAATTAAGCGTTGAAATGTATAGAAATGAAAAATAGAAGTATTAAATTTTTTTTTTTCACTTTTGATTCATGGGATGAATAGAATGTGTTCAGACATAATTAACTATAAGTGTGTCTATCTACTGGATAAGAATAAAGACATCTTAATTTTCCCACTTATTAGTAGTAATTCATTTAAATTGATTGAATACGTTTAAAAAGTATTTGCGATAGAAATTCCTCTACCGCAGTTTCTTGGAAGCCAGTTTATTCTAGCTATTAAATTAGATTTAATAAATAGAAACTAAAATGAGTTTTGCTTAACAGGGTTAGGTTAAAAATTACAAGACTTTCCTCATCCCTCTAAAACTGAAATAAATTTGTAATCAATGTATTGTGTCAATGATTCAGACATGACATTCTCAGTAAAATGTATCACAAAATTTACAAGTGAATTTAGTTTCACAAGTACTATGAAATAAAACAAATATTACAGGTAAGGCGAAAAATTCTCTATCTACAAGATATTTTTATACACTTCATTCTTTGTACACATTCAAGTTATTAGAGAACCAAATGTTGATATTCTTCCATAAATTGAATACAAAATTAACGCCATTTCGGTTTCACAAATGTTATGAAATAAAAAGAGTATTAATATTACTAAAGATTTATATGTTTGAATAATATATTTATACGTTTTACATGCATTCAATTTATTGAGAACAAAAATATTGACACTCATAATGAAATTTATTATAAAATTAACGTCACTATTGTTTTACCAATACTGTGAAATAAAGGAGTGCTGAAAGCTTCTCAATCCTAAGAAGCTCTGTTTTACACTTTTTTTTATAATATTTTCATATTCAGTATATTATGGGGAGAGATATACTCCAATAATTATCGGCATATATTTTAACCCTCGTAAAATGGAATTTATGAAATAAAATCGTGGGCAAAATTCAGTTTCATTGAACAAGATTACGTTTTTATTTTAAAACGCTTCTCATATAATATTATAGAGGAAGTTTCTATTAATATAATAACTACGTTCCCGCGATATAAAAGCTAGCTTAAAGAATAACGATGAAACGTTTTCTATAAAAAGATATAAACTCTACAGAAATTATTGATTCTATGAAATAAAAATATCCATCGATACAACATTACCCGTATCGGTCCGTGTAAAAATTCTATAAATATCATATAACATGCTACAAATAATTTTTCGGCGACTGCCCTCAAATAAAAAACGACCGCAGCTGACCCACATTATCATACATTCTATTAATCCTTCAATATTCCATGGGGTTCCACGTCCTATTCTTTGCACAGATCTATTTCCTAACTAGGAGAAATATTATAGGTGAGTTATGTCCGGGTGATAAAAAAATAAGAGTATATAAAAGAAGACGAAATGGAATGGTCAAAAAATGGTCGTAGTATCGCAATTTCACAAATGGGAGACACATTTTTTAGCTTTATCTGCGTAAGCCCAAAGGCAGTTGACCGGATCAGGGAGACACATCATTTTCCGGCGAAGAAATATGGACTTTTATGGTCGAAGATAAACTGTGGGGCTTTCTCTTTGCGTTCGGGGGGCCTTAACGCCCGATTTTTTTTTTTCTAATGGCCTGTGTTTGCTAAACTGGAGATTGTGAGAAAATATATTTGACTCCCATATATCTAACAATTTGCATCCATAGAGTATTGGATATCTGAAGAATTTCGGATAAAATTGAAATTCGCGGAAGATCCTATTGGTTTTGTTAATTTGATACCTTAATAAAGTTAGATATTTTATCAATTTTTGGGCTATTCGATATTTTTTTGGTTTTTTTTTAAATTATCTTCATGAAGTAATTAAACTGGATAGTTTTTTTCTAAAATATATATCAAGGCTTAAATTTTAGTAAGTAAATACTTATTCTTTTATTTCTGCTACTTTTTCTATGATATGAAAATGAGAAATTTCATCCAAAACATTTCGTATGAAAATCAGTTTCATCTGACTGGTAACGTAGGACTATTACCAATTTTCTCTTCACTGATCTCTGGGTCTTTATAAGAAAAATAATTGCATAAAATTACAATTTCTTCCCAACCAAAATAAAAAGAGATTAGAAAAATTATTTGAAGAGAGAAGTGAAATGAATTGAGTAAGTGATAACTCTGTATAAATGAAATAGACGTGAAAGGAAAATGAAGGGAGATAGAGGATAATGGATATCAGATAATTATTTATAAATTTGATTGAAATATCTTAATTAATCGTTTCGATTGAAAGGATTCTTAGTCTAAGTATTAAGATGCGAATTTATTGCTAGAGAGAATTATTAGAATTAGAGTGAGTAATTTAGTAAGCTGAGGCATCATTTTTAAATCATAATCTAGGACTGTCTAGTCAAGTAGGATTCGAGGGAGAATGACAATATCTGTTCTTCATGATAAATATAATATTTTACGTTGTTCTTACGTATCTTCAATTAAAGTTTAGTATTTATTAACTGTTTAACTAGAAGAATCAATAACAGTACGAATAGAATTAAATAATGAAGGAAGGACGTCACAAACTGATGGAATTTGATTTGCGTGACATTCTTACTAAAACTTTATTTTTGCTCCTAAAACCAGTATAACTAGTTCGTGAATGTATTTTAGATTGAAAAAAATAAGACTAACGCAAACAAAGCCAAAAATAGTATTAAAATGGTTATAATGTGTATGACATTTCAAAGAATCATCCATTAGCGTATGGAATTTTGGTCATTACCCAAAAAACGCTTGACAAAAACATCAAGAAAGTTAATAGTGTACTTGGCAAATATTTGCCAAAAGTACGTGACAAAAATGTGACAAATAATTACGAAAGTGAAATTCAAGGGAAAATGATATATTAAAGATTTGTAGCAAAAATGAGAATTTTTCACGCATTTCATTCTATATATACTGCTTATTTGAAATAAGCCGCTTTATTTGAACAGCACTGTTTAATTTCGCTTTTTTAAAATCCAGATCACCTGCATTTAAAATTAAAAAATCTTTGTTGAAGTTAGTGGTTATTATAATAACTTTTAACGTTAAAATAAAATTTAAGCAAAAGAAAGAAAGAAGAAAACAATATTAATTTTTATTCCTTTAAACATTTCAAGTTATATATCAAGTTGAATACCTTATTTTATGCATTGTTACTTCAGGAAACATAGGTTGTAAAAAATATGTACATGAGAAGCAGTAAGTTAAATTATTCTTCTCAATTAAATCATTTTTTGTTGTTACTAAGCAACCAAACAGCTGAAATGGTGCGTTTATTTACAGTTGCCATAGTGCATCTATGAAGTGAATAGCTCCAAGCTAAACAATTTAGATTACCCTTTTAATCCCTCTATTTCCTTATTGTGTCTATACTTTGAATCAAAGAACTAGAATTTATCTTATTGGTTTTATATTAATCGTGTTTTTCATTGCTTATTTTTGTCACAATTTTTCGCCATTTTGGTTCACCCCCCTTTTTTCTTATCAGTTTACTTGCTGATTGATTGATTGCTTATCAACATCGCATTTGAAAGCAGTACGAATGTTATTGGCGAACGGTCCTCGCAAATTTGAACCTCGGTCAAGTGACATGGAGAATACCTGAGTTAGTATCGTGTTCCACAAATTTCTTCACCATCCCAACTTGAGAACATTGAGCCTCGACATATTTAACGTGCACAAAACCTGCTATCCGACGGATCTATTCTGGCATGAGGACTTGAACAGATGACTTGACGGAAACAACTCCAGATATGAGCTCGCGGCTATAATCCCTCGGTTATCAAGATCATCAGTTAGTTTCTTAGAGAGTATTTTCCTGGGAAACTTCTCACAGATGATGAACAATTTTCACTGAATATTTGCAATTTGATTCAAATCAGTTAGATCCTGTTCCAGTAAAATACTGTCTCAAACCCAATTGCAGTACCGAATGGGAAAATATTCTTTTAGTAATTACTAATGTCAATGTCTATTTTACTTAAAATATTGCTATTCATTGAATTATTATAACATTATTTTATGTATTTTCTAATAAGTATAACCTTCTTGACAACCCACATGTAATTTTGAAATTTCTGCATGTCTAATGCAGTTTAATATACATGCTGTGTTTAATACAATTTAAAACATTTTCACGTTTTTAAAACTATTTGAAACAATTACTTGCAATAATATAATAAGAAATGTTACAAGTTAATTTATATTTCGTGCACTTCTTATGAATTATTTCCTTTTCCTTTTTTAACATCATTTTAACCACTAAGGGTCTATTGTTAAAGTCATCAACAAAATAATCACTCGAGTACTTTTTTTAAAAAAATGTATTTTCTGAATATATTTTCACGTCAAAATAAATATATGAATGAGCAAATAAGTGAATGAATCAAATTTTCATTCCTTTGTCGTATTACGTTTGCATTAATTCAAATATTTAATTGAATAATTGAAGAACTACTTTTTTTTAAAGTCAGATACCTCTGACGGCTAACATTGTTTCATGCAAACCTTTACATAGAACAATACATTTATTTTATTTTATTTTTTTTCTATTTATTCTTTTAACAAAAAAATACAAATTTACATTTGAACAAGGAAAAATAGGGAGAATTATAAGACACATAAAACTGAACAATGGTCAATGGTTATAGGTGTAGAGTGATAATAAAACAATATATGTATAAAATGATTTAAATATGGCATGTAATGATATAATATAATAGATAAATGATAGAAAAATATTATATTTAATAGCGTATTTTAAAATATAATAGTCAAAGGAGTAATTTTTGAAAAAAAATTATCTTTGTAACTCCTAAACCGTGAATTGAAATTTTACAGAAATTTCCTTCTTTTCATATTAAACCCGAAACTAAATATCTCATTATCCTTCCATTGGAACAGTTTGTATTTTTAAGTTTGAAAAAATTAAGAGTTACAACAAATTTTTAATAATTTTTATTTTTTAATACATATTGATTTAGTATCTCTCATTCTAATTTTATGATAAATTTAAATTTCATTTAAGTTAAATTTATCATTTCGTTTTGAATTTTAAACGTAATATTAGTTATATGACTTTCATTAGAACAAATCTAAGCATTTGTTTTCGGAGATAACCAATTTTAATTTTTATGAAACATTAATGAAATGTTTATTTTGAAAAATAAGTATAAAATGCATTTATTTTATTATTATTATTATTTTAAATACATTTACCAAGATTTTAATATGTGCAATATATAATTCACATAATAAAAATTATTAATTAAGCTAATTTTTTAAAAATAAAACTGTATGGGCTTCCTCTGGAATATATATTTGTAAGTATTCTTATTAAAATGTGTATGTATATAAAATTTTGAAGAGTTAGCAATTAGTTGTTTTGTTACGCATTTGGAAATCAAATACAGATGAATCCCCTTAACTGGCGGCAGTTTTCTGGGTTCATAGTTACAAAAACATCAATTAAGTGATTTGTTCATTTTTGAAATTTTGTCTGTTGAATTATTTGAGATAATCTGAAAAGCAAAACATAGCTATTTTCAAAAATTCTTAAACACGCATTATTTAAAAATTACTAAAAATAAAAATGCAATTTTTAATTACAAAGAAAATACCAACTTGTTTAAATAACCCATTAAATTTCCAGTTAATATTTAAGAAACTTAAGAAAGTGCTTGAATTTTAATTAAAACTTTTCATATAATTTTCTTAAATACAGAGTTTCCAATCAGGTATTTTACATGACATACTTTACATTTATTCATTTAAAATTATATAACAAACTCAATGACATTACTCTATGATTGATGATAATATTTGACGATCGCTTCTAACAGATAGTGTGATTGTGTTTCTGTATCATATTGAAAACTATCAAAATATTTAAAAATAGTTTACTATTTAACCAGACTAGTTAAAATACTTTAATATCTAATCGAACTAGTTAAAAATATTGAAAAAAAATTAACAAAAAGATATATGTAACGTTAATGTAGTTAACATTTGCTGTTTATACTTAGCAATATATTTTCTGTTTTGAAATTACAAAATAAACTACATTCAAAGTTCTTTTTCATTTATTCAAAACCTTTAATCATAAAATGAAAAGAAAATTTTATATCTCTGGTTTACTTTACAAATCTTCTCGATTATTAAAGTTTGTACAAAAATAAGCGGAAGATGGCTGTACCGCTATTTTGTACCGCCCTTAACCTTTTCCTTTGATTCCCTCTAATAACTATATTATGAGATATATTCGCGTTTGATCCTCTTAAATGAGTTTTAAAAGAATTTTTTTTTTCAAAAAATGATTCCAAAGTACATTGAATTGTATTTCTCTTGTCGATTCTAGAGTGATTTTTTTTCCCAAGGAAAACTCTTTCTTTTCAACTTCACAAAATTTTCTGCTCTTTGAAGATTTAACTTTTCTCTGTGAAATTGATACAAAAAAAGACAAAAAAATGATATCCTAGAAGTTTAAAGTGGATTGTTATTTTTGTAGGAAGAATAAGTATCAAAGAATTCTCTTGGAAACAGAGGAGAGGTAAAGACTTATTATATTGTTGCCAAAATCGTGAAAAGATTTAAAGGATTTGTATTATTTTTAATATATATTTTGCGGTATCTTAAAACCAGAGAAAGTTCTTAACCATTTTCTTTATAACTGTTAAGCATTATAGTACTTTCACTTCATTTGTTTCTTTTTTAGATTTAAATAAATTTCATTTTCAACAATAGATTCATGTTTATTTCTTATTTGAAATATGAAAGCGATAATAAAGATCAAAAGAAATATTAAATTTAATTAACCTTGATTTATATATACACGCATAACACAGGTTATTCGTGAAACTTCCTTTAAATAACATCTGGAATTTCTTTCTGGCTTTATATTTTAGTTTCCAGCTTCTTTCCAATTAAACGAAACATGGTTATTGAAATTAAGTAAATTTTAGAAAATGAGGGAATGTAATAACAATGAAAAAGAATTGAATTTTAGATATATAGAAAAGGTTTTCGGTGATATGAAGATTGCAAGTGTGAATAGCGCGGGAGTTACATGCTTGTCTAAGTGATTTATAGAGACTAGGACCCGACGCTGATTGGTATAATTATTGATTGGTAGATTTACTTGCATCACATTCCGGTAAGCGTATTCTTTGATATATTATAGAAGTTGTTAGTATTCGCTGCAAGGGATATAGAGCTGTGTGTTTGTGTGTGTGACAGAGTTCCCCTAGGAGAAATAAGAAATAATGTTTTGAAGCGTGATTGAAAAGCTTTCTGGACTGTTAGATTATGAATATCTTAATAACTTTATCTGTGCTTGAACAAGTTGAAATTTAGATCCGTGTTTAGACAGTCATTTAAAATGACAAAGGAGTCAGATGATAGTGATACGCCACTCATGTGATTTTTTAAACTCTTTGTCGTATTTCAACGAGTTTACTTAAAAAAGTTATTTGACATTAAATTATCTGTTTTGAATTCCGTTTTCAAGTATTATAAGAAACTTTATGAAATACATATTTTAAAGCCTTTAATGCATCGTGTAAATATACAAATTTTGTTTATGCCCTGTTAAATAAAAAGTTTAAGAGTCTATAATTTTTATTTTCTAAATTTTTAGAATGAAAAAAAAAAGAAATACCTTTCCGTAACGCAAAAGTGCACAAAACAAAATTTTGTCCCTAATGAAAGAATCTGGAATATTTTCAAAACTAATGTAAAAGTAGGATAATGATTTCTATGGAATAATGCAACAAACGTCTTTTAGTGAGTTGTTTTCAGGAATGTCCTTGAAACCACTAATCGGATTCGAATGAAATGTGAAATACTCCTTCTATAATCCGACACTTCACCTATCCGCCTCGCCTTTGTCAGTAAACCAGCGATTTTACAAGGGAAATTTATTTCGCAGGAAACCGTTTTATGACCTCTATTTCTTTGGAATATTATAAGTTACACTATGAAAAAGCAAATTATTTTATAGTTTTAGTTATTCCATGTGCACTTTATTTGCGTATACTGCATTAAATTTTATGCAATAATAGTTAATTTCAGATGCTTAAAAGCGTGATTTCTATTAATCTGGTAGTGCTCCGGTCCGATATCCACTGGGGTATCGAGAGAGTACCGTGTAGGTTCTCTCGATACCCAGTTCTATTTAGAGTGTTCTCAATACTAAAACTCAGATAAATTACTCGAAATTTATAAGGTTTAGTAATTTTATGCACCGCTTAATCGTGTTAATTGAGTTAAAGAAAGGAGTTACTCAAAATAACACTTTTTCTATCTACATTGTGTTAAAAAATGACTATGTTTAAGAATATTTTCAAAAAAATTAATTGGACGTATAGTCACCAATTTTTGTGTGCATTTACTGTATAATTATTATTTTTATGAGAAATTTGTCAAACAAGTTATTCATAAAATGCTCGTGGGTTAAAATGTGCACAAATGCTCAACGCTTTGAAATTTTTCTCGTGTTACTTCATACATGATTTGTGTGTGTGTGAAAAACTCTATTCAAAATTTTGAATAAAAAAGTTCTCATTAAAGTGATAGCAACTAACTATGCAATAAACACACGCAAAAAAATAGTTGTTGGGCGACCAATCGATTTTTTCTGTTACTTAAACGGTTATTTTTTAACATTATGGAAATAGGGAAAGTTCGACGTGAAGTCACCCTCCCCTAGAAGTTAATAGCGTCCAAATTTAGCCCTTCGAACAGTTAAAAGTGATTTTAATTTTGTTTAGTTATGGTAAGAATATTTGCAGTTTTTAACTGAACACTCTCTAGTCAATCTCACTACTAGTATAGTTTTATTTAAAAACATTATTCTTCATTCGTTATTCATATTCTTCAGTCTGAAATTAGTTTTTCACTTCATCTTATATAAACTGAAAAACACATGTTGAAATGCTACGGTTTATTTATTTATTTTCTTAACGTTGCACTTGAAAGTAACCGGACAACTATTGGTGACGGATCTGGTATTTTTGAGCCTTGGTCGAGTGACGTAAACGACATCTGAGCTGTCCCTTCCATCTCCAAATTACCTCACCATGAAAATAGAAGGATTTGAAACCTCTGCAGATTAAGCATGTAATTGGCCTAACTACATGGCGGATCTTTGGGGGCACCAGGACTCGAGGTCACTGCTCAACGGAAACAATTCATGACTATGAATACTAAGCTAACGTGGCCATCAAAATGTTTCGAAGAAAAAGAGATTATTCATAAAATATATTATTTCCAAGCTAATGGCGTTCCATTTGCCTCAATGATCGTGAATTAATAAAGCACTAATTATTTACATTGAGGCATTACATATTGTATTATTTTTTTTTAATTTAAAAAGGATTATTTGGTTTGAAAACACATTCGAAATTCAGAAACAATTCAATTTAATGAGTTAGGGATATTTTACTAAGTCCCTCTACCGACTATGCTTAAAAGTTAAAACAAAATCTTACGTGTGTAATGACTAATAATACCGGAGTGTACATTTTAATTTTAACGCATAGTTCACTAAAATGTGTTTAAGAGGGGAAAAAAATCAACCACACTTCGTTTCTACTTGTTTTGGATATTTAATCAATCCCCAATCGTTCAAAGCAATTTACACACAAAAACTAATCAGTTTGAATCAATGTCATTCCAGTTGTTTACGTGCGTCCTGCGCAGGTGCTGGCTTGTAATAACAGTTCTTAATCGGAACGAAACATGTACCCGTCCGAGACTTGTCAATAATCCTCTATTCCACGAAGACCGAACCCCGCTTACGTCCACCAAGTCAATTCCGGTCCCAAGGCATGAGTTAATTAAGGGTAATGTGTATATCGTTTGTGGGTTGCAGCCCCAATGTGGACCGGGGGAAAGGGGAGGACCCATTATTGATTAAATCGACCACCAAACTAACTGCATCAAAGACGCAGCAATCGGTAAATATTTTATCGTTTAACTACGAAAACGCAACAGTCTGGTAAGGGGATAAAGTCACCTTAAAACAATACAAGCTCGCTTCAAGTGGAAATTGCGAAGGGAATTTACATTAGGGTTGGAACTTAGGGTGCATACATAGAGTTTGTGCGGGATGTCAAATAAGGAAGGGTTTGGGGTTGGGAGGAAAGTTTAATCAATTTAAGGTTTCAAGTGATGGGTGTTCGAATTTAGAGAAATATGCTATTTTTTTAATTAAAATTATAAGGAATGTATAAAAAATATTTGTTAACTAAGTTGTCAAGAAGAATTTTGTAAGTGCATTTTTCGTTAGCTTTTATTGTTTTTTTTTTTCTGAATACGGAAGATAATTGAAAAATTAAATACAAGATAGATGGAAGTTATTTAAAAGCTCTGTTGAATTCACATTAGAGTGGTTCAAGTACATATTTTTGCAGATAGATGTTGTTGTTAAGGAAAGTTAGTAGAATCATTGTATGGTTTCCGTCTTTTAAAATACATCAAAACCAATTTTAGACCGATTCATTAATTAGTTTTGATTTCTGTAGATTCCAGTTGTTATCGTCAATTTGCATGGAATTTCCACTGTCGATGGGACTTGGATTCCTAGATAAACACCAGAAATCATGCAACAGTTAAATCAGTGATTTATGCCTGGGAGATTCTGTTTCGAAAAATACGAAGTCGCTCTCATGAGCCGGAAAAATTTTGACGACGAATTTTCGGGATGAGAAAGACGTCATGTGCATGATCCTTCTTTAAAAAAGAGAACGTGATCACTGTACAATACTATATTGACTTACCATTTCCCAACACTCTTGTTCTTTTACCATCTGTAAACGTATCAATAAATTTCAAGAAACTTTAAATCGAAAAAAATAACTTCTATTAATGTGATTTGAGGCATTTCATAATCTTAAGCTACGCGTATTTATCAATCGTATCTAGTACACCTCGCGTACTTTCTATTTGACAATTTTTTTCTAACAGTTTAAGTGAAAGACTCACAAGGAATCATATTAAGAACACTAAATTCTTCTTTTATTCAAGGAATGTATTTACAGTTCTCAATATCAAAGGTGTAATTAAAGTAAGTTTTTTTCTAAAAGTGAGCAGAATATAATGCTAAAAGTATAAGGAATAAATATACATGATGCAAATTGAAACTATTGATATACTAACCTTTTTCATTGCTCTATATCCCGTAAAATGAACTAGTTAATGAAGTTGAATCTAGAATAAATTTTAATCCTTAATCCTGATTCAATTTATGATTATTTGGAGCAATTATATATTAGATCTTCCTTTTCCTTCGACTACACTTCCCGAATGCAACCCAATGGTTTTATTGTTTTTTGTTTTGTTTTTAGTGTATATTGATGACTTAACTTTTGATGAACAGTAACAACTCAGCACTTCTACAGCGAAATTTTGATGTATCAGTTATATGCTGTCATATCAAAATTAACCTATGATTCAATGTGAAATTGTTTTTGGTGACATTTGATAACAAACAATTTAAAATGAACGTGGCTTAGCAATGTCATCTGACTTCTTGAGCCTCCTTCGCAAGTCACTGGTTATTTCTACTCCCTACTAACACATAATTCAAATAATAAATATCAGAATTCGGGAAAGAATTCATTCGTAAAGGAATCTTGGTATCATTTCTTTTAAAATTAGAATTGAATAACCCCTAAAAGGGTTTATTAAATAAAACTGGTTTCGTAATAAAAATAAAATTATACCGATACTTATATCATACGCAAAAAGTTTTGATAGTCCCAAAAAAGAAATAAAAATATTCTTATACATCATTTTCCAGTAGATTTGTTTTGAATACAGAATTATGATAAGTGAAATGCTTACAAATTCAGCCTGTCTAACAGAATGCTCCGTCTGAAGAAAATGATGAATGATATATTTCGAATAAAGCAATATAAAATATTCCAACTCCACTCTTTTCAAACTTAACGTGAAGACATGCAGCTATCTTATTTCATCGCAATAAACTAGTACATACGTTTACGATGTATGTGTTGTTAACTTCGAATGTTATTTGAATTAGATATATTGAAGATTTTGAATTAAACGATATGTCTTACTTAAGTAAAATCGGACGAGGAATGTATATTTTAAGCGAATAAAGCAGAAAAATGGAAAAAAAAAATAATTAGGTTTTCTATTTCGCGGTATAATATTCTTGTTAGAGACGAGACTACCACAAAATAAAAAGTGTTTTTGTATTTACGATTGAGTATTATAAAAATATTATTTTAAAACATTATTTCTTTGGGTTTTTTTCGTGGATTAAAATAAAAGTAATGCAGAAAATAATGATATTGCTCGCTTATTAATTGATACAACTTTTTATAATTTTCAAGAATCCAAAGAGGGGCCGAAAATAAGATGAAATCAAGTCAATTTTTAAAGGACGTAGCGCAATATTCAATTTTATTTCCTTCGTTATATAACCCTGAAGAGATATTTTTTTCTGCACAGTCAGCGTAAAATAGAAAAAGTTCAAAAATACAATTTTACAGAAATCTCATTGTAAATTTTTTTGTATGATGTCAAATACTTGTAAGCGTGTCTATCGTTTTGTTAGAGTCTTAAAACTTTTTAATTTAGTTACAACACTTTGAATCAAAAAGTTGCTAGTATGATTAGAAATTCGAGATTTCAAAGATCAGAATATGAATTTTTACATTATAATTATGTATAATGATAGAGAATTTTTATAATATGATGAAGTTTTTTTTATATATAATGATAAAGTTTTTACATATTATTATAAAGGAATTTTTATACATAATCATAGTTTTTTATTCATTCATTTATGAAATATATTTGTTAATTATTATTATTAAATTTGCTCTGTTGCAATTTAAATCAATACCGGTGAACAACTATCTCTAAACAATAAATCAAACTCCATTAAACATTCATAATAGGAATTATGAATGTTTCATAACAGTTTGTGGAAATAATAGCAATTTTAAAATATTAAGATATATTGAAAAAAAACAATTTTTTTAAATAATTGTTTGAAAACGAATTTTTTTTTGTAAAACTGATCATTTATAATGTGTTTAAATACAGTGAATGTAAACCTTACTTTATTACATCTAATAAAACAAAATTTCTCGTAAGGTATCGTGTCAAGAGGCAAACGAATCAGATCAAAAGTGACTCATTTCACTTAACTGTGAATAGTTTCCATTACCAATAACACCTTTCAGGGTATCTTTATGAGGAAAATTAAATTACAGATCAACAAACGTTTCAGGTGTCGTCAAACACTGGAAAATAATCAGGGTAGCAGTTATCAAGTAAATAAACTTACAATATGAAAATGAGAATAAAAAAAATCAAGTAATATTTAAAATTACATTCTTAAAACTGCTGACTTATTACTGATTACGGGTTTTGTGATATTGTAATTATAGAATCTGATTAAGTGACATTTTATTGGCATTAAAATGCTTCGCATTTTGCTTATGCAAATTCAAAAAAGTATTTTATTTTATTAACTATTCCTACTAAGGTCATATGGTCGAATTCTTTGAATTACGTTCACTAGAGGTCGATGAGCCCCAGGAGGCTTTTGTTGCAAATAAATGAAAAAAAAAAACTATTAAAAATAATAAAAAATATCCTATTTTCCCCTGCAAATCACAAATGTAACTAACTGAATTCAAGTTTTTTACGTAAAATGTATTATACGAATATATCGAAAACTAAGATAGCTTATTAAATAGATTATTTGATCATTTTGAAAGAAAGAAACTCATTCTCTCTCTGTGTATATGTAACACATCGATCAATAACTCCCGAGTCTAAAATTGAAAACAACATTTTTTTTGCGAAATTTTTTTTTATTCATCAACATAACACCTTTTGTTAATCACCTTTTAGGGTAATACAATCGTTCCAACGCTTTTCCATTTTTTTTTTTTTTCCCCCAATTTTTTTTTTTTTGCAAGAAATCTTTTTTGTTGCGAGTAAATAGCGATAAACAGCTTTCTGAATCATCGACTCGTTGCTGTTTTTGTTCCATCGAAAGCAATCGCGGCACCCACTTGGAAAAAACGTTTTTCACTTCACTTCAAAAAACCTTTTTCCTGGTCCGATCGACTTAAAATTTTGACACGTTTCAAGCAAAGGTTAGTACTCTAGAAAGACCTGGTTACTGGTTTACTACGAGCGCCATCTCTGGGTTAGTCTTTGGAGTTATTGATCAATGTGTTATGTAATACACACATAAACATACACACATACACACACACACATATATATATATATATATATGTGTGTGTGTGTGTGTGTGTGTGTGTGTTTATGTGTGTGTTTGTAAAGATTTAACTTAATTTTCTAATTTTTCTGACGCTTCTAGTGGGAAGGTTATCTAATTTTCTGATAAAATACATTTGCTCTTTTAATTTATTTCATCACGCCCTATAAGTTTACATGAATCATCGGTATCTTACAGTGTCAAACCCGTAGGAAGATTCCTTATTAACTTTTATGTCTGCAGATAAAATACCCAAAGGTCACTAAATCTAATACGAAGTCATGTGAAGAATTCCTTGCATTTCAATTCCAGACAGGGAAATTTCTTCCTCTTTTTACTAAGTCACAGAAGCGACTGGACGCAAACTGCACTGTGCCTACGGCTATCATCGCTAATTACCCTCTCTAGTCGTATTATATTAATAAACTCATTAAGTTCTGAAATATTTAAAGTTTTTTTTTATTGTGTTAAATAAAAAAAATTAGTTTCATATTAATTAATTGTGTGTGAAAAAATTACGGAGCTATACGCGAAGTTTTTGCAAAAAGTATTCTTTTTTCACAACAGATGACGTTACTGTGAAGTTTGGTGTTATCATTGTGTGTTGCTCTCTGATAAACGGTGTTAAAACAAATTTGACGTTGATTCATAGGTTATATTTGATTGTTGCCACCTCGAATGTTAACCGTCGATGAGAAACGGATTTATCACTTTTCAACGAGAATCTAGGAATAAAAAAAAAATATGGATTCTTTCATTTATCTGCCTCAAAGAAGGTGAAGACAGTCTTACCGGCCGAAAAAGTTGATGATGAGTTTTTTTTTTTTGGGGGGGAGGGGGCTTCTTACCCCTTTTACTTCTTAAAGCCAGGGAAAACGATCAATGGACAGTAGTACAATGGGTTGTCTTATTCCAATTTTCTTTTTCTTAAACCCCATTTATCATTCCTAAACACGGGTACTTTTTGAACCTTCGTCATATTTACTTGCGCATTCGCATTATCTTAAATAAGCTAAAAGTATTCTTGAACTTCCACTGTTATTCTACTCCTACAAACTTGTACAATTTTGGAAACATAACGGATCGCAATGCGAGGCCCTCTCGAACTAATTCTCCCTACCCCATCTCTCTCTTACTGGAAGATAAAGACTAATGAAAGTAATCCTCGGAGGGGATAATTAATACTGCATCGAAACCGAGTCCACCTGCTCGCCACCGAAATGATTTACCTCCAACACCTGGAGAGGCCATTTATCATATAGATGGGGTCTTAAGTGTGATTTGGGACACATTTCTGAAACATTTTAAACACCTTGCACGAATTAGATCTCCGCTGGCGAACCGTAAAATTAATAACAATTAAGAGGTCGAATGTGATGATTTTGAAACATTCAGAAACAAATTAGTGGTAATATAAATATCCTCAAAGTTATAAAGGTAATTATACGATCAAGGAGTATAAGAGAATATAATAAAATTTCTCCTAATTTAAATATACGAAAAATAATTGTTCTTCTGCTCCGTTTTAGTCACTATAACATAGCTTTTATTAAAATTTATCGTTGCTCTACATTTACTACAAATGAGTCATTCATTAAATATTTTATGAATTCATGTGACATAAGATGAGTAATACAGGTTCGCATACATTTACTCAAAATATATTTTCATCAAAATTCTTGTGTTTTAAAGGAAATTGTTTCCCTCCTCTGATTACAAATGATTCATTACGCCATGTATATAATTTTCACTGTTTCGTTTAAATGAACTAGCTCACATTCTTCTTTTTTTTGTAAATTTTAAGATATACAAGTTATTGAGAGTACAATTGTTGATATATTTGTGCATTAAAAATTTTTAATGATGTAACACTAAATAATTTAATTTTACTTTGAAAATTTTCAAATTTAATTGCCACGAATGCTGACAGATTTTTGAAAAACATATTATTAGTTATTTTACTTCAGTTTATTACTTTTATTCAAATTAATGCAAATTGAATATCTAAACAATGAAAGCACTCCTTGTTATATGTTCCTCCAGAGTTATTTTTCAAGATCTTACTTATAGTTAGAAATTCTCTCAAGTATTTAAAAAAATTATCTTTAAAAACCTTTTTTAATCATTGAATCACAGAAAATGAACGAAATATGTTAGTAGCATGCCATAAGTATTTAATAAATTTCCTTTAGCCCTTGATATACAAACTGAGCAGTAATTTAAATTAAAAGAAAACAAAAAGAAGGTAGGTTATGTAATTAAAACATGGTGTGGTTTGGGAGAACAGTTTTAAACGCAGTCTTTTACATAAAAATCTATTTTAAATATATTTATCGCAATTTGAAATTCGAACTTATTTCAATCATTTTGTTCAGAACATCTTAGCATTTCAAACCATGTTTGAATTGAATCCTAGGCTTTAATCCTAAGTCTTGAATCTAAAATTCTTCACATGGCATGGAGTGAAAGCTAAATTATCAGGATCTAGTTCAAAGATTATCTTCGGTACTTGGTTATAGTAAAAATTACAAGATCATTTCCCTATAAACTTTATGTAGCATTTTAAGAAGATTATTTAAAACATGTGAATACCTATTTTTAAAATGTTCAAGATGCAAAAGATAACCTAGTTTAAAATTAAATGATGGAATTCTTAAACATGAAACAGTAACAAAAGGGCCAAAATAAATAATCAGCAACATTTGAGAGAAAATTAAATATATTGAAATGAATAACAGATTAAATGGGTTGTTTTTTGCTGTTACTGTAATGTTACTGTAATGCTGTTTCATGGCAGCCAGTTGCGGAAAAAAAAATGTTTTATTGTATTAGTGTTATAATCTTAATTAAGGATAATATCATTTATTGCTCCACATCCCTCACAAATCAATGAATCATAGGTTGTGATGTAATACGTATTGATTTGTTTTCCTAATATATAATGTGAATATTTCTTTATGTTAAAATCATCCGACTTATTTATTTTTAAAAATGTCTTGTATTTACATATAACGATCTTATGCTATAATTATCAAAGCAATCTCTTTGAAATAACCACATACTTCTTTCAATGGTTCCGTCACTGTCTAAAGCAATGGTGGAATGCCTATTTTTTTAGATAACACGCAGCTGATTCTTCGTAATCTCTTTGGACTGAAATCGAGTTCCTTTCTACTTGACTTTGCTTTATGGTTCGTTTCCATTCGAACCATTCATTGATTTGTCATTGTTTACAAATTTTAATGTAGTATCTTTATGTAAGTTGAAAAAAGGGACAGTAGACTTTGTTCTTCTATATTCTATAAAATCAAATAAACGAGTTATGCAAGTTTTTCAGTGATTTTGTCATAAACGAAAATCCGACTGCGTTTCCTAACTTATCGCCAGCCTGTCAGAGACTGACAATGGTTTCAAGCAGGAAAAAATACAAGCACACTCATTAGTATCGCCTGCGTACGTATTAATCCATATCTATCTAGCTAATCTATCTAATCCATATCTATCTAGAAATTATGGCCTGATAATTTTTGAAAGCAGCAGTTTTCTGTTTTTCGTCTTTCGTATTCTTTACTTTATATTTCGAAGTGCATAATTACATATTTATCAAAGTTTTCTAATTCTTAAGAATACATTATAATCACTGGATAAATATATGATACGGAAATTTAAATATATTTTTATTATTAATTATTTTTCTATAACATTATGGCTGTCTCCTCTTAGTGTCACAGGACCCAATCGAAACTTGGAACACATTTCCAGGCAAAAAATTATTTCAATTTTCACCAAATTTAAGAGTCATACGGTAACACGTACATCCGTTTATGACGCAGTACTCGTAAAATGTAAGAACATTCCAAAAATGCGCCATTTTTCACTTAAATACGTATATTTCAAATGCCAATTAGCATTACATTACAGGACAAAAAACAAGGTGAATAAAGGAATCGATTGAATCGAAAAAACATCTGAATAGAGGAATTGATTGAAACGGAAATTAGTAGTATTCTAAAATATATTGTTCTCTAAAACATAGAGAAGTCTGAATATTAAATCAGCGTTCGAGCGTTTTGTTATTAAAAATCGTGTTCCAAATTTGGGTCCTATTCCTTATTATTACAGGAAAACTTCCTTAAGTGGAACTATAGTCATAGTAATTCATTTTCGATAAACTAAAGAATGACCTCGAAGCATTTTTTATGCAAATGAGATTTTAAAATGCATAGTTAAAATCATTATTAGTGATTCTGAGAATGTTTTTCAATTCATCGTAAGGTCGTTTGCTCAAAACTATTATTTAGTAAAAAAAAATAGTTGCATAAATTAAAGTAAAGCTCAAAGAGTAAAAAATAAAGAACATTTTGTAAAAAGTAATTTTTCCGAGGTTATTACATTGAAAAATAAATACTCTGATTTTGACATTATCTCAAAACACAGAGGGTGAGAAACTTGAGAAATATGTAACGGAAAATGTACACGAGAAAATTCGAATTTTATAAAGCGGAAAATGGTTTAACAATGGAGCATTGTTGTAAATAGGGCAGAAAAGTGATATATATTTGGAATAATAAATAAATAATATATAAATATAAATATAAAGGTATTAAAAGCATTTAATCAAAATACAAATAAAATGTTGGGTGTAAATTAACTTTATAAAAACATTTCATAGATCAAAAATCTAATCTTGTAATGAAAAATAAGAATGCGCAATAATAATAGAAAGTAGTTTTAAAACGCTTACTAAATATTTAAATATATTTAAGAAACTATTTTTTGCATTGATGTTGATGAACTATATTTGGCATTTTCTAAGGTAATTTTCTTTTTTTAAAAGCATATTTCTTAAGGACACATTTTTAACACAGATGTTCAAAACTCTCATATTTCTTACTAAATATTTATAGGAAAATTAAAATGAATTAATGTTTTTTGCTTCCGTCTTATGAATTTAAAAATATATAAATTATTTATCAATCGCGTTTTGGGAAAAAAAAACTATTTTTCATATTTAAAATCCATTAATGTAATGAAAATGTTGCTTATTTCTCCAAGAAATAATTAAATGCTTGTTAATAATTTGATCTTTTTAGGGTAGCAATAATATTTTAATATTTCTTTGAGTTTAGTAGAAAAGAGTTTATAGTTAAATAACTAATAATATATTTATAAATTAACTATCTTAAAAGAAAGTTTTTAAATTTAAAATACCGATATTTTTAAATATTGCGCTTAGTTTTAAAGTAGTATTACTTTACCCTTACTAATTCCTATTCTAAAAAGAGATAAAAGTGAAGTTGATACTTTTATTATTTCGCCATACCATTAAGAAAAGATTAATTTTGCATATTCTAAATATTTATAAAAGCTTAATATCGATATATATATATATATATATATATAGTATATAATTTATGTGTGTGTGTGTGTGTGTGTGTATAATGGCATTTTTAACGGTCATCAATATTTTACACATCAAATTTTTCTGTAAAATTAAATGAAAGTGAAAGGAATTTTATTGAAAATCAAAGGGCAAATTATGTCTGCGTTTGATAAATGCGGAGAGATACTGAAGATTCACTATGTTCGTGTTTATGACCAGATTCGCCCAAAGACTCGATTAGGATCAAATTTAAAGTGTTCTATTAGTTAAATGGCACAAAACCAGGTGTGGATATGCCGCACCAAATAAGGAAAGGCTGCAATCTGGACATTAGAATTTTTTTAAAAAAAATTGAAAACTGCTTGACAAGAAGATTGGTTGAAAGTATATTTAAGGATCGTTAGGGTATCCTGGTGGTACGTCACTCATGGAAACAAAAAGATCATGGAGTCCCTGAGGTTCGCGAAACCGAAACCTACTTGGAAAAGGAAAGTCTCTGAGAGTGAATCAGATTTTAGAAGAAAAAAACTTACTTTTTGTTTAATTAAACACATGCTAACAACACTCACATAAAGTAGACGAGTGATCAAGCTCACGATATCGTGAGCGGCATTGCTTCAAACTAGTCGTGAGTTCTATTCCTGATGCTATTAAAGACCCACCGTGCAGCAGGGCTAATGCACATTAAATCTATTGAGGCTCCAAGTCCTTCCAAAGCGTGGTGAAGAAGTTTGTCAAGGGAGATGACAGCTCAGGTGTTGTCCTCTTCATATAACCAAGTTCTATTTTCAGAGGTCCGTCTCCAACAGCCCTCATGTTTCATTTAAGTTCGACGTTAATACGAGCAAAGCAATCAATCAACTAAGCATTATTCTTAAGCAAGCATAATAAAGATAATTTTTTTTCTATCTTGATTTCAGAACTTATCTTAGATTACGCCTATTTGTTTCAGACCAAAATTTATTTCTTTGGTTTCTTTATCTATTTTTCAATACGACTATACATTATAAATTGGTTGTATTTATCATACACACACAATAAATTGCAAAAAAGCTGCTAAAAATAAAATGATTTATAAACCTTTTACTTATTACCTTCCCTATAAATTCTATGAACCTTATTTTTATCTTTGATACTATCGATATAGCCGTAGTAGCCCAATGATGCGATGTCGATGCCAGTGATAGAAGAGAAGCGATGTCGATGCCAGTGATATTTCAGTCGAACCTCGTTTTCGTGTTGTAATTTCAAAACAGATCCGTTGTGTAGGGAAATGATACCAATTAAACCTGAAAGTTCATAGTTCTCAATTTTTGAGTGGTGGGAAATTTTGCAGAGGGTGTGTCAAGTTACGTCTTCTTACACTTGATAGTAATTCAAAATTATGAGGGCTGTCATCAACAACCCTCGTCTTCTTTCTAAGAGATACATTAATATCCAATCAGTTAATGTAGAAGATGAATTTTTGTTGGCGATCCTATCGCTGATTTCTTGAACTAGCAAATTCATGTTTTGTCTATAGAATTTTATAACATTATTTCGTACAACTTTTAATCAAAATAAGGTCGTGGTAACCTAGTAGTCATGACTCGCGGCCGGCGTTGTTATCGTCGAGTAATAGGTTCAAGCTCCGAGGCTTGTTAAATATCCGCTGCGTAGCTAGTCTGTAAATCTGGTAGAGGTCCCATGTGCTCCCATTGGGTAGTGTTCAAGTTCGGAGAGGAAGGCAGCAGCTCATGTGTCGTCTTTATCACTTGACCCAGATTCAAATTTACAAGGTTTGTCGCCATTATCCTTCGTATTGCTTTTCAATGCAACATTAATAAGCACTCACATATGATCACATTAACCTTTAAACATCGGTGGTACATATGCTGTACCAAAAATTTTTTGTCGCTAGCTTCGGCTCCGGTACATCGTCTGTACCAAGCTATCTAGAGACAGTCCCCCCCCCTTTTTTTTCAGCAGACCATTTTACAACTTTCCCTTGCCCTTTTTACGACTTTGCTTCTATTGTCTATAATTGGGTGGGGATATTTTTCGCCAACGTTATCAGTTGTGTGAGAATTCCTTACCATTGGCGACCTTTTGGAACAACCTAATTCGAAAAAATACTCCATTAGATGACTTAACGCTGTCTATGAGCGATAGAATTTTCTTTTCTCTGGTTTTTTTTTTCAAATTTTTAGAATGAATCCGAAATTTATCGCAGAAATATAGATTGAGAATTTGATGAAAGATTTAGATGAAGAAAATTGTGTTAATAGACACTCAAAAAAATCTGATGTGACTTTGCTGAATGAGAAAAAGAAAAATTAACCACTTCCAAGCAAAAAATTGTGGCAGATTACCACAAGCACATGGGATATGTTGATTTAGGAGACCGTAGGGCATCCATCTACACTTTTGCTAGAAGAACTAGGAAATTGACGAAACATTATTCTTTAGCCTCATCGATATTGTTGTGTTTCTGATATTTAAGTCGTGCCAAACTAAGTTAAAAACTCAGTTTAAAAGAATTTAGAATGAATTTAATAACATCTCTGACAGAAAAATTAAATCATAAAAATGCAGGGCCTTCAGTAATAAAAAAGTGAAGACACATGAAAATAAATTTTCTAATTGGCCAATTGACGAAAAGAAAAGAAGAAAGCACACATATTGTGCTAAAAAGAATATATAAAAAAGAACAACTATTATCTGTAAAGCATGCAATGTGGCTCTTTGTATTGACCATAACTGTTTCGAGAATAACACAAAACTTATTTAAAAATCTCTTAACACATAAACCAATAAAAAAACAAAAGACAAGAATAAAAAAGATTAAAACTGATAAATTTTTAATAAAAAGAAAAGGAAAAAATAAATAAATAAAGTTCTTTTAAGAGCCAAACATTTTAAAAAGTAGAATTCACTTTACATTTTTAAGACAGACATTTCAAAAGCATTATTACAGGAACTTTTCAATTTAAGATATAAGTTTCATTTAAAAACAAAAATAATTTAAAAAAAACCAAATTAATTTTTTTTTCTTTAAGATTAAAGATTCATAGAAATATTTGATATAAAAAAGTGTTACGTATTATTTTCATTTCGAATGCATGAATTAACTGAAGTTTTTGCCTTAATTTGGCGAACTTAAGATTTATTCTGCAGCTTTGAAACGTGTTCAATTAAGTTAAAAATTATTTTTTAAATGTCACTTTTGATAATATTTAATCACAAAAGGGCCACAGTAGCCGACTAGTGAGGTGACAAACTCGTAGCCGGGATTGAGTTGTGAGTTGGAGACATGTTCAATGAAAAACAGGCGGTTAAGCCTGCCTAGGTTCTGAGTCATGATGTTGGCGTGGTGTGGAAATTTGGTGAGTGGATACTGTCCTCCCTGCTTGACCGTCATTAAAATGTATGAAGTCCGTCAACAGTAACCTTCCTATTGTTTCAAAATGCGATGTTATTAAAATTTCAAATCAAAATATTTGTAGTACATTGATTTTTTTGACCATTAAAAGGGCGTTAATTAAAAAAATAAAATGTTTGGTAATGATGTTTAACATATTTTTCTTAAAGTTTTTCTTCTTTTACATATTTTGTCGAATAATTTTGAAAACATGAGGCATTATTTTTATTACATGGATTCAATGTTACAGTTAAACATGCAAGTTACAATAATAAGACCACAGATAAAGTCTGCACACTAAGCCATGCGATTACACACCAATATGTGTATATTGTATATATATATATATATATATATATATATAAGCAAGAACCGATTAAATTATTATGAGTTTATGATTGAACTATCGCATTCTTAAAGAGTATAGCCATGAAATTATAGAAGCTATTAATTTAATATTGTTTTAACGTACTTGCTTCTAGAAAATATCTTAGTAATATGGTATAGCTGTCGCTTTCTTTGTTATTTGTTTTGTTAGAAAATTTTAATTTACGCAATACACCACTCTAAGTTATGATAAATATACATTTGAAAGTTTGTAAGTCACTCAATTAAAAATGGGAACCAGGAATTCAGAAAAAATTACTATAATATGATATGGCGCCAAATATGAGGATCTTTCTTACTCCTCAATGATTACTGACTAAAAATCAGCAACCATTACTATCTCCTCTTTGTAACTAGAAAACTAATCATACCACACGTGGTGAACTCGAACTTCCTTGTGGGGGAAAGGAAATTTTTCCTCGATCCTAAAAGAGCCGAGTGGAAAGGATATTTTGACTTAGAATCAGCCGAGTTCTAAAGGTTAAAATTCATCTGACTTCATGTAGTTAGATAGAATGTGAATACGTTTTTACTAATTATAAGCATATTATATAAAACCAATGCATTAACTGCTCCACAGAAAAACTTATTGTACTATGTTACTCAAACATTGGCCGCGGTCGTAGGTTGATAATGATCCTTAGCTTATGGCCGGAGATGTTTAAGTAGAGATCAGGATTCGAACTCTAATTTCAATAAAGGCCCATCTTGAAGAGGAGCTTAAAATGTTCATATTATCATAGAGTAGAAGTTAGGAGAGTGGAGTGCCTGTTCAGGTTCTCGTTACTTGACCATGGCTCAAAACTAAGAGGTCCATATCCAATAGTTCTCTTATTGTTTCTAAGCGTGATTATATTAATCATTCAATCAACATTGTGGATTTGAATATAATTTTGATTCACAATAAGTTATTTATATTCTTCAAAACCTTCGGGGGAATGCTCTGCATCTATGACAAATGTACGTAATACATTTATGTTTGGAATTCAAACTTAACTTGTTAAATTCGTTTACTTTTTTCAAAAATTCTAGGCTGAGGTATTCCATAAATTATCTCCCGATGATATATTTCGACACATTATTTCCCCAACAACTACGTACACACCTCATCCAACTCTTAATCTTTACAGATTCTATTCCATCACCATCACCTCCATTCTGAAAATATTGTACTTCTCATACACAGGAATGCAGGACCAGGTCTATTGAGTGTCGATGTTTGCATCCGAAACTCTCAATAGCCATCTCAGGAAGCGATGTACTATTCATCATCTCGACCAACAAATGCTTCAGGGGGAGAAACACCAAGATGAAGTGATTTATTCGCACAGACCTCATCGTGAACCTTACCATGACAGCAGATCGCTTACGTCGACTCCACAGCATGAATAAAGTGGGATTTATTCTCTCCATTCGCTTGCCCCGTCTCGCCGGGAATTTGAAGAGAAAATGAATGCTATTGTGTGCACTACTATTCAGTTTGAGGTTTCCAAAATTTCTAGTATGTGATGGAGAATAGTTAGCGAATCAATTAAGTTTTGTTGAGTTTAGTTTTCTTTCTTTGCGTTTTACATCTGCTTAATTGGGAACATTTTAGTGAACTTAAGCGATGTAATATGTGTGCACTAATAGAGTAAAAATTAAAATGTATTAAGTGATTATCTAAAAATGTGCAGATGTTTTTTTTTTGAGTTTGTATTTATTTAAGGATGGTTAAGGCTAATTTCGACAAGTCTTAAGAACCAAGACTTAGTGCAAGGTAATTTAGTATATATTTCCGATTGAAAAATTGCTCGTGATATTTATACTCGTAAGTTAGAAGGAATTTAACATAAGTACCCCCGTTTATATTATATTATATCATTATAATTCAGAAATGTTGCTCAAAAAGCGCAGGCTTCACTTTTATTTGTAAAATTAATTTGTATTTAGTGTTAGAATTATTTGATGCAAAATATGGAACGAATTGTATGCTGCAAAAATATACTGACTCAAATAGAAAAGAAAATCATAATCGTAGTATCGCACATCATAAATAGGGGAGTTCGAAAGTTACATTGCATTTTAAGATATCAATAGCGTCTGTGAAAATTAATTTATATTTGTTTTAGCAACAGAATTTGAAAATCATGGCGTGAAATTTTAATTCTGGAAAAATACGTGACTGAGAAACCTATGAAAACCATTCAAAATTACCGAGGTTCCCTTGTTCTCACACAGTCGGAATATTTGCGTCCTTTTTTTTACGATTACCTCTTTCTAAGCCTCGGTTACTAGCCCTGGACCTACGTTTCGAGACACAAAGAGATTCAAAATGAAGTCCTTCAGAGATTCTCCAAAAACTGGAAGACCTTGCTCGAATCTCGGCTAGGTCAGTCTTGATAATGTTGCGGAAAGCATTGTTTAAAATCCGAGAACCACGTCTCCACTTTGTTCTCGAGCATTTGTAAGCAGTCTTTTCGTTCCACCGATTTTAAAGCATCAATTTTATTTCTCTAGAAGTACATTAAAAATCGTGTTTTTTTTTCACAATAATCCTAAAATTACTGTTTAACTTATTTTTCAAGATATTCATGGGGTAAGCTGTTATGAAAAACATAAGGGAAGATACAAATGCGTTGTGTATACAAAATATGTAATAATTTACAAAAAATGTATTTTATCATATATATCTAAAGAAAATGCTCTATTATAGAATATTTAATGTAAGAATACACTTTCGGAGATAATGGAGAAAGATAAAAATAGATCCATTGGACATTTTTTAAGCAGAATAATATAGATACTTGGTTTCTTCGGCAATTAATCTATTACATTGATGATATTACCCTGATTTTGGATATTATAGTAATTTGAGTGCTAGAAAAATGAAATGTTTATTATAAGTCATAGTAATTTTTAATTCATTACAATGTAAATAAATTCTTATTATTCTTAACTTTTTAGTTTGTTCTATTCTCTGTATAAATATTTCAAAAATATGTATATCTAATTTTTCAAGCTAATTCAATTGAAATACTTTGGGATATTACTTGTACAGTTTGCATTAAGTTTGAGAACAACCGATAAAAATAACATTATAGGAAACTTTTTACATGGAAAATATTTATATCTTAGCAAAAAGATCCAGATTTATAAAAGTAACTTGCTTTAAATTATTATTATTTTGTTCCTTTCCTATAGCTCATAAAATTTTTCTACTCCTCGTCGACTTTGTGTCTATGTGTAGTATATTGATCCTCGGAATTCTGCAGTTGTCTAAACATTTACACCGTCGTAAAGTACAAACACAAAAAATTATCAATATTATCTTATAAAACAATTAAACATCCTTTAAATTCATCATTAAACTCAATATTATCATCACAAGCTTTAAATGTCGCAGTTTCGAATCAAACTAAAACCTATCTAAGCACTCTTTGTCGAAACGAAAAATATGTTGCCAAATACATTTATTACTGTAGAGAACTGGAAAAGAGAATCGATTTAACGAATGATTTACTATAACGAATTAAGCAATAGTGTATATAATATAAAGATATGAGAAGTCTTCCAGTCACAAGATATTCTCCATCCCTCTACTTATGATCAGCTGCGTTCATTTTATACTGATTCTTGGCCAATCAACTTCAACTGCATATCACTTACTTCACATTGCATCAACTCGCTTTCAATTTAGTTATTTCTCAGGTAACTTCTCAAAGAATATCTCATCCCACATTATTTAAAAAATGTATTTTATAATTTAAGTGTATTTATTTGTATATAACATCTAATACTTCCATTAAACATTGGTGGAAAATGTATATAAGCATTTCCGCTCATTATAGGTTTACAGAAGTACACTTCCGGTTGCAAAATTTCAAAACACTTTATTTGGTTTCTAAATAAGATAAGAACAAATTTCAAGTAGAATTTTAATTATAAAAGACTGAGTTTTAACATAAAACCGATAGTCAAAAATCGATATTTTCAATGAAAATGGTGCTTTGAAGATATACTGAAAATTAAATTAATTTAAAACTGTAAAATGACATTCAACCCACCCTGTATTTGTGAAATCTAACTAAGACAATACTAAAATACATTTTTATCTAAAATAGATTCCAACTCCAATCCTATTTTTGCGCTAGATTAGGGCAATCCTAAAAAAATTACTTCAAAATTTTTATTCATTTGTCAACAAATTTTGTTAAAATTAAATACATTTAAGATTTAAGCTATTTCTATGAGTTAACAAAACTATACAGGGAAGCTAGCCGTATCATATGAGTGTGTTCGTCTTATTTTAGTAGAGTCATTTAGTGTGATTTTATTTACACACATTCAACACATGAAAGGATAGTCTAGAGATAATCACTTCATTTCTCGGAATTACATATGTAAACACTCTTATAACGGAAGTGGGCTGCTAATATTGTGTAAAGTTTCTGGAGGTTGTTGAATGAAGAGACTAATTTATGAGCGAGAAATATTATATACACTTCCTATAGTAGAGAACATATCACCATAGAGCTAGCGTGCATTTAACGACGTGACAAATTTGGACAATTTTTTTTTGGAACACAACTAATTTAGAACTTAAGGTATTTTTTTAGTTTCTCGTATTCTTAGTTACAATTCGTACTTTCTTCTAACGTTTCGGTTAAATTTACTATCCATTTTTTCGTATAGAGACTTACGCGGGTTATACAACTGAAGCTCAGGGATTGTAAATAAATTAGTTATTAAAACAGCTAATTTCTGTTCTTAATAAATTTTGAGATAATGTCTAGCATACTGGGATACATGTAATTACTTAAGTTAAACGACTTAAGTCTAGACATAATAATGTCCTAAAAATTAAATCGGAAGAATTCAATTACTGAGAGAGAGAATTCTTTTAAAATTGTAAGTATAAAATGATTCATTTTATCTTAAAACCGTATGCGTCATACAGACACACACACAAATATCGATATTCAATAAAGTATTAATTTCCAAATTAATGATTTACACACACACACACACATATATATATATATATTCCAGTAAAATGAAATTCCCTATTTTAAAAGAACTGTACCCATTCATAGTGTCAGTATTTATATTAAAAAAACTCAGAATTTTTAAAATATGTAATCTGATATTAGATTTTGAGACTTTCACTATAAAGGCATATGCGACAAAAGTCTTTAAAATGTTAAAATGGAGAAGTAGCAAAGTAGTTTAGAACTGCTTCGAATGAAATAGATTGATAAAAGTTACATTAAAAGTTCTTTTTAACAAAATAAAAGGTGAATTTTAGCACAATTTCGGTTTGAGAGATCAGAATTGTGTTCAGTCTTTACGGCAGGTGGTGCTGCTAGCGCTTCAACAAAAGAATATATTTTGAATGAAAGTAAGTTATAAAGAAAAAGAAAAAAACTATGAATGGGTAAAATAACAATTGTGTCGCGAGCAGGACACAAATAATTTCTCAAAATTTAAAATAGAATAAAATAGATCAATGTGCTGTTCAAGTTTGATTAAGTTAATCGACGATAAATTCGATTTTTTAAATCTTTAATTACGTATTTGATTTGGATTGCTTATTAACATCTCAATAAGAAGATTGCCAATTGTCAACGGATTTCGTAACTTTGAGCCAAGTTAAAGTGACGAGGTTAACACCTGAGATGGCACTTTCTTTTCAAATCTTCGACACCACGGCAACAGGAGTACTTGAGACCCGGATCAGGTTTAACGTGCATCAGCCCACTATGTGTTGGGTTTGAAGTATCAGCAGGACTCGAAACCACGAAACAATGTCATCCGAGAGTCCCCGACCATGACTACTAGACTACAGCGGTCACATTTAATTTCATGAAATATATGGAATAAAATTATGCCACAGAATAATTGGTTCGAACTTATTTGTTTTTAATGTTTCTTGTATTACGACATGAATGTACATATTTAATTTTCATTTCAATATATTTTGAAAGAATATTCTAAAAGGAATACAATAACACTGTTTTAAGTTTTGCTATTACCTGGTGTGAAAAACATATTAAATATCGCCACCAATAGTATTTCTTTCATATTAAACAATTATTGATACGTAGCAGATGTGCACGTGATGTGCAGATGTTGCCTCGTTCCCATTTTTCTCTTTGATTGGGACAGAATTCCCAGTTAACTCAAAAACACGTACATCAAGAACGTTTTTCAGGAACATTAAAAAGGATTCCTTTAAAATTAAACATAGATACAGAAATTATTTGATAAAGTTAGTCATCACACAATGTTGTGAAACAAAATTTTAAAATGCTATTTATATTGTTTTAGTATAAAGATCGCTGATCAATAAAAAAGAATTGTGGTATTCAATGTTTTTTCTTTCAACATAAATACATTGTAACAGGTAACACTGCTGTTTAAAAAGTAACAATTGCGTTCCCCAAAATTCCAGATCAAGATGAATATCTTTTGAGGACACAACTTTCCTTTCTCTCAGATTCTAGACCCACCTAGAATAATAAACTACAACAGAAGTTCGATGAGAAATGTCAACTCAAGTGACGTATGGCGTTCGTTTTGGTATCCGTGGAATAAATAAGGAAACCAACAATTACTCATCCGAAGCCCGATGAATAATGTTGGAACGCATGGCATATGTTGTCCATTTGGCATCCCGAAGAAGCAAAATTTGCTGCCTAGAATCAATTTGTTCGTGACTAAAGATGGTGTTTACAAATTTTTAAAACGAGTTTGGAAACAAATTTTACCATAAACTTTCTCGCCTCTCACCTATATATATGGAAAATCGACTATCATTTGTAAAGGGTAATGTGCATTCTTGTACAAAATGGTGCACGTAAATAAATTATGGTCCGAAAGTTCTATGTTCGATTATACATTAAGAAAATATTCCCGTTCAGAAGTTTAGAAACACTGCCAAGTTACGAGATTTGAAAAAAAAATATTATTAAAATTCAACTCTATCGGAACAAGGATGTAGGGATTTTTTTCGTTATAATTTATAAGAAAAAATGGTGATGACTTAGCAAATACTTTTTTTTTCGTATTTTCTTACGAGCAAAGCTTCTTCGTACAATTTTTGCAATCAAAAAAATGTATTAATGATCTTAATAAGTATTTAAGACAAATTCATAGTGTAACAAAAATTATAAGTTCAAATTTAAAAACAACTGGATAAATATCAGGATGAACGTTATATTGACGAACTTCAGTTTGAACAAAGAGGCCACGTTAGCCGAATGTTCGAAGTTGTAAGCTCATAGCAAACATTTTTTCAGTCGAGTAATGTGGTGGATTCCTTGGGAAACTAAAGACATGATATGTAAAAAAGGCTGATCTGTCGGTGCTCCAAGTCCTCGTGTTGAAATGGTGCGGAAGCTAGAAGAGTGAGGTATCATTTCATAGATGTCACTGAATCGTATTTAAAAAAATATGGAGATCCATCGCCAATACTAAGCTTCTAAGTAAAACGTTAAAAAGCAATCAATCAATCAGATCAAGAGGTGAATTATTTGTAGTGGGATGTGTGTATGCGGTAAAACTTACATATGGAAGAATGAATGTAGAAGTAAGGTACTATAACAGTTGAACAAAAATATTTTAGAACGTTTCTAAACCTTTTTTTCTGTAAAATGCTTGAGAAAAAATTCTAGAACAGCCTAAAAACTATGCCAATGATTGGGGTTGGCCCCCGAAATAAAAAACGTTACTGAATTATTAACACATCATATTGAAGTCATAGATAATATAACACGAGGAAGCGAGTAAGAAGGCGAAACAGCTATTTGTTGAAATAGAATGACAAATATCTTCAAAAACTAGAACCATTTACCGATTTCCTTAAAGATTGCATAACATTAGTTTCCATCTATCAGGACAGTTGATTATATTGCTTCACAAGCGCAAGAATTTTCATCAATATAGT
Organism: Nephila pilipes; assembly: GCA_019974015.1. Taxonomy (NCBI): domain Eukaryota; kingdom Metazoa; phylum Arthropoda; class Arachnida; order Araneae; family Nephilidae; genus Nephila; species Nephila pilipes. The sequence continues at coordinate 592,584 of BMAW01129442.1, read as the reverse complement.
CATTTTTTTTTTCTTTTTCCTCATTCGATTTCCTTCTTTTCATTATCTAGAACGATTCCAGAAATCATTCGATATAGAGAGATGATGACAATGATAGTGAAGTTTTATTGGCGTAAGAGGCAGATGTGGCAATACTGTGTCAAACAAGATAAATCTGTCATCTAGACGTTAAAATAATGAAAAATATTGATCGACAAGAACGGTCATGTCAGAAAGTAATGTTTATTGGCGCAAGAGCCAGATATGGCTATACTGAACCAAACAAGATTTAACTGTAGTCTAGACGAGAAGAAATTGAAGGAAAGGAAGAAAGTGGTTAACAAGAAGGAGTGTCGAAAAAAGGGAAGGATCGCTAGGATAATCCTGGGGCACGTTCCCCGTGTTTACCAAAGGCAGTAAAACCCATAGGAAATAAAAAGATCACAAGGGTCGATATACAGAGGAAGGAAATCTTTCCAAAAACATCAGATTATTAATACGATACGGTGATTCTGAAGCTTTCGTTTGAGAAGACATCAGAACGAGAGGTCATAACTGTTCTCTACAAGCTCAGACGTCACATCGTAAACAGATATATTCCTCCCAAAATGATAATAATTCCACATTTTTTTTTGCTTATTACGTTTATGCGCAAGAAAATAACTAAGTAATTTCCGCTGAGAAAGAGCGTTTTTTTTTAACAACTCTAACAGAATTAACAGTGCATTTCATTTAGAGCAATGTAGAGTAAAACGGGATACCCTCTTTTTTTCCATCAAGTGCTGCTACTATTCAGTTTACGTATGAAATGTAACTAATTCATATATAGGCTGAATGATCAATCGTCCATGATAAACAGTGTGTTCGTGGGTACTCTTCAAGAATGATGCATTCTTGCAATATGAAAGCATCTGTCTATTACAAAATTGTTTATAAGGCCACCCTTTACACAAGCTATGTAGAAGAAGCTTTGCTTTATGTTCAAAATAAGTGCAACAATGTTTGATGAGGTTATTATTATACTAGGTTGTGTCTATTTTTCTGTGCAAGTTTATTTCGTTTAAACTGACACCCAGTTGATTGTGTCCGTCCGTTATTGTAAGGCAATGATGAGTACCCAGTGATAGGGAAAGGCCGGGTGTGTGCATGATCTTATCCTAACACAACTCGGTTATTGACGTTGAGCTACTCGCTCTTGCTACTTTCTCTTTACTAACCTCAGAGGCCTTTTGGTAATTATTGAATTGCATAAAATTACAATCCTTTCCAACCCAAATAAAACGTGATTATGCTAATTAAATGAAGCTAAGAAGTGTAATGAATTGAAAAAGGATAGTTATACTTAAGCGAAACAATATTGAAAGGAAAGAGAAGTAACGACAACTTGTTAGATGTGTTGATTAAAGTATTCATCGTTTATGTTGAAAGTAACTCTTTATTAGAATACGAATAATATTTGCTGTTATTGGGAATCAGAATAAAAGATTTGATAGGCTAAGACCTTATTATTAAAATATAAGCTAGGATTAACCGAGTAAAGAGAGATTCAAGAAAGTTACAGCGATCTTGCATTCTTTGATGGATAATCAAGAATTTTGTCATTAGCTTACGTATCTTTAATTGGAATTTCCAACTTATTGGCTATTTAATTAGATTTTAAGAGGGCTAAAGAGTTAAATAAAAAAGGAAATATATCTCAAGCTTGGTAAGTCCAGGATTACCTACCTCCATCAACCTCCCGAAAAACTTTATTTTTGTAAAGATCAAGAAAATGAAAATAAGAAGAAAATCAACAAAAACGGAGGTTTCTACATAAGTTTTGATCTACTTCCCCAACAATCCCGAATCGCAGTTACAAAGTTCAAAAACACCATCAGCCACAGAAAGGAACCAATCTGAAAAAAAGAAAACCTATAGAAAAATGAAGATCAAGAGATCGGAAACCATGTAGAGCCACTTGGAAGAAAGGTCAAGAAAAGGAAGATTGCAGAAGACTCATCTTCAAGGGAGGAGACAGAAGACTGACCGCCTTCGACTCCCGATGAAGTGTGGGGAGAAATACTTCCATTATGACCATCTTATGTTTGACAACTCAACAACAAATCAAAGGTTATTTTGCGAAAACTAATCTCATGACGTTTGCAGTGATTATGACTCTTATGGCGAAGACAAATTTGTTTGCAATTTATTTAAAATATTGAATCTCGAAATCCGATTCATTTAACATGATTTCCATATAAAGAATTTTATTTTTGCTTCTATATGTTTGATAATTGGCAGAAAAATTTAAATAAATTAAAAATTAATGTTATTTGGGTATTTTTGCCTAGGTATCCACTTCTCACAACTCCATCTCAAAATTTGTACTTTTGGGCTTATCTTATCCATTTAACTCAAATGAGTGATCAGGGATCAGTACATTTTATCAAACATGTAACAATTTTCGCTAGCCGACCTATAAAAATATTATTACTGCTATGTTTTTATTTGCTGTAGTTTTAGTGATAGAATAAAACTATTCGTCAAATAAATTATGGTAGCTTATCTTTCGCTAAAACATTTTTTAACTACAAAAAAAAAAAAAAAAGATCGGCATACCAGCGCAAAATAACGACGGACGTTCCGGGGAATTGTGCACACTTTGGAAAAGTTTCTTGACAAATACTGCTCGTTGTACTGCTATAGTTTCTTCTTACTATATATATATATATATATATATATATATATATAGCATAAGTAGAGAAGTTTTCAATGTTAAAATCATTCGAATTTATTGATAGATAAATTCCTCTCTGTCATGTATAATTAAATTTTCAGTCAAATTTTGCAAACTTAAAATGCTTGATTTTAAAGAAGATCTATAATCTTTTAATTATTTTTACGCGACATTTAACTCTTGGACATATCACAAATCGGCACTTTAAGAACAATTATCAGAAGTGAGAGACACTTTCGCAGTTCTTAACACAATTAAATAAATTTGTTATCGAATCTAATAACTGGAAGAGAATTAAATTGTAGTGATAACGGATAAAGTAATTAACTTCCTAAATGAATGTTTTTCATTACAGAAACTAATATTTTTGCAGAATTAGGTATAAATAGATCTAGGTAGCGTACGTTCCAAATATCATTCGAAACCAATCATTAGTTCCTGAGATACACAAGAAAAACTGTTAAAGGACTTTTACTATATTCTCTGTGGAAACGATTCAAATTGTTTTTTACATTTTTTTTAACACAAAGTGGATCAATGGATTGAAAGATACAAATTGTAAATATTTACACATTTCCTCAAAACATCAATATTTCCGTTGGTGATTTCAAATTTGAATTTTATCTGTACATTTGGAATATTTGAATAGAATTTTAGATCTAAATGTTTTATAGCATGATGAATTCAAGTATATAAAATGTATTAAAATTACTTTTTTTCGTAATGTAATTCTTTTTTAAAATACTTTGATAAGAATTTTTTTAAAATCGTTAAATATATCAGTCAATTACTTTAATCTAACTGATGAATTTCATAAGACTCCCCCTTCCCCAATAATTCAGAAACTTACAAATGGAAATATAGAAAAATTGAAATACATTCTAATTTTAAGTAGAGAAATTAGAAGTGTGAAAAAAAATAGGATTTCATAAGGGAAAAATAACTTTTTGTTGGCAAAGTTGTTAATTAAATACTTAATTAACACCATATTTTGTGTCTTCAACATAGTCATAAATTTTGTTTAGCTGAAGTAAGAATTCCGGAAGTTATTAAGTATGTTTCATTTCTTTGACGACTGCGTATTTATAATTTCATACGTCGCTAATACATTTCCTAGATTCAACACATCATTATGTTCTAAATAGTTAATTAAGCTTTCATAACCTACTAACTATTTAACTTGATTAAGAGGTCAGTTTTTCACGCTCTGATAATGCGGAAACATTAGCTAGTTTTACATTTTGTTTCTTGAAAGTATATATAGAGTCACAGACAACATTTTAAGGCCACATGATTTTGTCGATAATATAACACAAAAGCAAAGAAAATTATTCAAATGCTTTAAAAATTTTATGCAAGTGGAAAATTAAAGATTTACTGCATGCAAAGTGGTGTGACTATGAACGCTTTTCATTTATTCAAAAGATAAACAAAATAGGAAAAATAATGAGGCATATTTTTAAGGCCACAAATGGAAGTAAGGGGAAAGACTTCGTTGAGCCACCATCATGCATGATTATATCAAATAATCTATTTGCCGTTTAGTAATAAGTTTATGAAATAAGTTTACAGGTGTGTGATACCACTATTTAATATTGATGTTTTCAGTAGATGAACGCTATGGTGCTTGTGATCGTTATTGTACATGGTCCAAAATAAATAAACTAATACAACCTCTGTGGGGTTTAAGTGCGATCTGTTAGTTGGAAATTTTAATGTAAATGCTCCATTCGCTACTAACTTTACAGCTGTCGATTTAGAACGATGTTTAGACACTTTGTTGTGAAGGAATTTTCGATGTTGAGCGTCGATAACTGGTGGCATACGCAGTAAAAGTTCGCCAAACATATGATAATGAATGATCATATGCTTAGCGAAATTATGTCATTCGGCAGTTAACGAAAGCAATAACCACATGGCCAACATATCCGAAAGCAACCCATAGCATGACAGAACCACATTCATACTGTCTTCAATTTTAAATGTTTATCATTCTTTAATTCGTGCCAATAATAATTCATGCCCCTTAGGGTGTCCAAGAGATGAACTTTTTTTCATCGCATAAAATTACAATTTTCTATTTATCAGTCAAAGATGTATCATTTTGAACCAACTCTAAACGTGCTTAGTTAGTTTCTTTAGTAAGGGATAGTCTTCTGCTCATTTCCAAAACCATTATGTTGTCGACGTTGAACTGTCTAGATACATAGATCCAGCAAAATGTAACCAGTAGACATTTTTTTCGTGTCACGATTTACCCAAAATCATTGTGTATTCTCGAACATATGTTGATTAATTTCTTCCAATAAGTATTTCGTAACCATAACTGCAAGGATCTTTGAAATAATCGTCCACACATGTTTTTGATCGAACTATTGCGGGAGTTATTTTCCTTCCACTCCAATCAGTGTGACTTTTTTAAATTGATTTATATCTCCACTCTCATATAAGTGTAGGCGACTTCATTTACTCATTTCTGAAAAAAAAATGCATACACCTAGACTATCCTTCACATTTTAGGTAATTATGTACGATAAAATTTGTTAAAACGCTTATCTAAACCAATTACCAGATGCGGAATAATCCATGAACATAAAATTTGGTCGCACCCTTGAACGTGGCTATTTATATTTTACAGCTGTTCTCTTCCAACAAATCAAACTCCTGAACTAATATATACCTATCCTACTTCTAGCATCATTACATGATTTGCATAAACATCATATTCCCCTTTCTCCAAATATGCATAGAGTTAGAATCAAAATTGGTGACCTTAAAATTTTGTTGAGGGTTGTAAGTGAGAAACATCCTTTTTAACTGACCTTTTAAAAACCTATATTTTTACCGAAGAAAAATGCTTTATCGAACTAAAAAATTAAATCAATGCAAATGAATATATACATATATATATATATATATATATATATATATATATATATGTGTGTGAGAGAGAGAGAGAGAGAGAGAGAGGATATCGTTAAAGTTTAATAAATACTAAGAAATAACGATTTATATAAATAAAATTTGTTCTGAATATTAATTGTTTTTTGTACATAACGTTGCAAATTACAATTATTAATGTTAATTTGTTTGGTTGCAAAAAAACAGCAGACTAAAGGAATTCGTAGTTTAGTAAAATTTTGGCTATTATCCTGGCTATAGTTAAATGGAGTCTCCAAATGTGTACAATCATCCCTCATCTAAATTTACAACTTAATTTACAGTTATATGCACCAAAATAAAAACAGAAGGTATTCGCCAGAATGCAAATTGAAGGAATTACTGTGTACCGGCCATAGTTCATCGATGTGTTTACCAACACGTTTTATTAAAATGTGAAATATCTACATTATCCAGATAATGAAATGTTGAGATGAGGTGTTTTTATATTCAAACAAGAAGAATAACATATTTAATTTTGCAATAGTAATTTATGTTTCACACATGCGCAAGTATATTCTGAACGCAATTAAATTTCTTCTCACTCCTTTTTTACTAATTTCATCATACCATATTCGTCTGTTTATTGCTGTCACTTGCTGAAACGAAATTATGTTTCATTTGGTCGATTAAATATACTAATTTTGGCAAAATTGAGTTTTAAAATATTTTCAAGAAAATTAAAATAAGTACAAGACTGTCCCCTTATTTTATAGTAAAGTTTAGTTATTACTATAGAATAATGAAGAAATAGAAAATGAATTATTTTACTATTCTTAAGATTTCTCCGCTTAGTCACTATCTAGAGTTACCCTTATCCCTCAGAGTTTCTTGATCTTTCGAAGGTCATCATTGTACAACACTGCAAAAGGAACACTCTCATCTCCATACCAAGAATCTTTTCAATCTATGTCTTCCTGAAACAAAACAAATTAAAATTAATAGCATATATTGATAAATAAACAAATAAAAATACAAAAAAATGTATTAATCTAAACAGTGGAAATAAAATTAAAATATTAAATGGCTAATTTACGAACGTATAAAAAATAAAAATATAATACTATAACAAAATTTATTCTTATTAAATGATATTTTAAAGTAATGAAACTATCACGTACTCATACAGTGTTTGAGTGTGTGTGTGATTAAACCCTATGATCAACTATATTTCTTTTGCTTAAATTATCTTTTGCAAAGAGTTTTTGATACCCAACTAAACTCTACGAACCAACGTTCATGCGCATGTTAACTGCAAAACTGTCACTCTAGCTCTAAATCTAGGCTTTGCAAAATAGCGTGGCAACGCTAGTTTTGTTGAGCCCGTATTTATTACAACGTAAAATTTTTATTAGGAATTTGTAAAACGAAAATACCAGGAGCCTGACTAAACATCTTTAAAACTAAGCCGTAATCGAACGCCAAATCTTTCTCTATCTGTATATATATATATATATATATATATATATTTGAAAAAACGTGGTGTGGATAGTGAATAACAAGACTGAAGGTGCTACAGAAGAAGTGCACATACGCGAAACGGCAAAGACCGAAGCTGTTTAGAGTTAAGTCTTCGCTTTAGAATGCGATGCCTCTCGTTTCTGTGAACAAATCCATAGACCTAAGCCTTTGTTCGTTTTAAAGATGTAGTTTTTTTTTTGTATCACGTAAAAAAGATAAGTGTAACAATAGAGCAACATATTGTTGGAAACTTCCCACAAAACTTGGAAAAATCGCTACTGAAACTCATAATTTATTGAAAGATGTGTATGACAATTAAATTTTGCCGCGTGCACGAGTTCTTGAGTAGTTTAAGACTTTTCAGGATGGCCGAGAATACGATGAAAATAATTCTCGTCTGGGTCGTCCTTCGTCAAAAACAGATGACAATATGGGAACAATCAGTAATCTGGTTCGATCTGACTTTCAGTTAAGCATTCGCGCGATTGCTGAGATTATAGGAATTGGCAAAGAATCCGTAAGCCAAATTTTGCATAACAATTTTTACCTGCAGAAAGTGCGTGCTAAAATGGTGCCTAAAATTCTCGTGTTTGAACAAGAAGCTCGCAAAAGTGTATATACTTACACTTTGAATGCATTGAAAATGACCCAAACTTGTTGGACAGGACAGGAAGAAGAATTGGGGATTTTACTTATGATCCTGAAACGAAAGGCGAATCCATGGACTTGAAGAGCCTATCTTTATCAAGAGTCAAACAAGATCGAATGAACAAATCAAAGTTTAAAGCAATGAGGATTCTTTTTTTTTCTTCTCGATATTCAAGGGATTGTGTACCTCCACTCGGCTCCTGAAAGTCAAATTATTAATTCTGAAAATATACAAAAAATTACTAATAGAACATTAAAAAAAAAAGTGAAAAATGTAGAACAAAAAAGAGAAAAATAAAGGGGAAATTAAAATTGAAAAGAGAACGAAACACAAATTAATGGTAATGAGGAAGTCAAATAGCACCGTCGAACTGAGGACCATTTACGCGGGGTTTGATGATAGCAACCTTTCCGTTTTGCGTTTAGTTACGCTGTATTAGAAATATCCAAAGTACAAAAGAGCATATAATTAAAAATAATGAAAAATGTATCACTTACAAGAATTGCAAAAATAGCAATCAATTCAAAAACGATAAAAATAATGTAAGCCATTATTTACAAAAAATTCAAATAAGTGAAATTCAATCTGATGAATAGATAATTAAAACAATCTTCATCACTACAAAGTGCTTAAATGTAAATATTAAGTACACAGAAAAAAAGGCAAAATGCCATCACAACCAGAAAAGTGAAACAAATTCAAGCTGTTGGTAAATGGTTGTTGTTAGTGGATTGGTTATATAAAATATTGAAGTTTTCAAATGAGTAAAATGGACCAAAACAGAAAAAATTTCAATGAAAACAATCAAAACTTTAATAAAAATTGTAGTAATCTTCACAGCTATACCATTAACAAGCTAAATTTGAAGACCTAATTTTGTGAGGTGAATTTAAAAATATATCACAATTTAAATAGAGGGTCAATATATTTATGATGTATATATTTTAATAAAAACATTTATGTAATGATCATGCTCTAAGCAACTACAGAAAAATATCTTAATGATATTGAACTTGTCTATTTTATATGTGGTTAAGTTTTTATTACGCTATAAGAACTAAACACAGAATTGCTATAAATAGAAATTTACAAATTGCTGTTCAAAAAAGGAATTATACGGAATTTAAAACCTCTATTTTATCATAAATATTTCTCATTAATTAACTATCGACAATCTGTAAATCTAAATTGGGAAATTCAGTTTAATTAGCATTAAAATTTGTTTTATATAAGTTAAGGAAATCTAAGTAGAATGTAATATTTGGTTTAAATTCACTAGTTTTTTCCTTTTATTTAACGATAAAGAAAGTAAGAATTAATATCAATATGCTCAATGTAAAAAAAATGCATAGGAAGTTTGACTAATCAATTATTGACAGGAGCACCCTGAGGCAGTACTCTAATTTGATTATATAGAATTGTCCGATAATGATGAAATTTTCTCGTATTGCAAATTTAATACGAGTATCGAATTTTTCTCTTTTTATTGTGTTATTAAAATATTTATTGTATTAAAGCAAAACAATTCTAATCAAATCATCAATATCTATATAGTTGAAAAATTCTTCGAAATCATAACCCTGCACAGAGAAAAATTATTCTCTCTCTAATGACCTTGATGGTTTCATAGTTGTGTTTAATTACAGTAGTTTATTCAAGATTATCAACAATATTTTAGCGAATCGACCGTAAGATTCGAATGGATTTTTTCATGCAAGTTTTACACAACCATTTGAATGCTTCGAAATTAAATTCGTCTTTTTATGAAATGTTGGCACTACAAAATATGCAAATAAATATTCCTAAAAAGAATAACAGATTTTTTATAAAGTGCGAAAAGACAATTATTGTTTTTATCACTACATTAGGAAATCATTATTATTTATATATATTCACTCAGCAATTTATAATAATAAAATTTACACATGATTGCAATATATATATATATATATGTCTCATTCATCATTGTGAAATATAGTATGAAGAGTTATCATTTTTATAAGGAACCCTAAAAAAGGACAATGACGGCCTATTTGTAAGATTCCAAAATTGATTTATTTCCGTCTTTCTCCAAACCACATCCAAAATGAAAGGGAATCTACTTCCCTCAAAGTGACTCCCGAAACCACGATAAAGGTATTCAAATTTCGTCCACCCCTTTCAACCTTGAAACATCCGTCCCATTCTGAAAAAAAAGTTTCTTCTCTCAGAAAATCCCATTCTCCGATTTCCAGAGTGTAAATGTCTCCTCTCCCACCCCTTGATCAGACGATATTGTGTGCAGAGACCACCCCTGCCCCCCCCCCCCCTTTTCCGAAAAAAACCAAAATGGAAGGGGGACCATTTGATCCCCGATTGAAGGCGCGGGGTGTCAGTTTCGGCGCCGATCCCCATTTGCCAGTCCTGATTGAAAAGAAAAGGAAACTTTCTCCTTTTTCTAGGAGAGAAAAGAAAAAGGACTGGAAAAGAAGTGAATGAAAGCTTGGGGAAAAAAACGGGATAGGACTGTAATAATAATAAAAAAATAAAGGAAAGGGAATGAAATCAAAACAAAAGTGAAGAAAATATCGATTTAGCGATAAGACCGTAAGTGCCCAGGGACCACAGAAAATGGGGGAGGGTCTCTTCGTAGCGCCATCTATTCTGGAGAGTTTTGTGACGTCAGGGTTGCCGAGAAAAGATGCCAATTTAGTCGCCAAAC